>CM040242.1:209549059-210149059 GCA_022545495.1 Chrysanthemum lavandulifolium
AAATGTGAGACTTGAAGAGAGGCCGTGTTTTACCCTTTGTTGTTAATTGACGATTATACCCTCCGTTTTATTTTAGTTGATAGTGTGTTTAATCTCGTACATTGATTAAATTTGAATCAATGGTCGGGATGTGTCCTTGGTATGTGAGGAATATTTGGTATGCAAAATAACCTCACTCAAAGTTTATTGCCACAACGACTTCCAAGACGCTCCACATACTATCTTTTGTTATGTATTGTACTATCTAATACCAAAAAACACCCCGGAGTGCGTGCATTTTCTCGTTCATATTATTATGTAGTTATAGAATTGGTATTAGAGACTTAGAGACAGAGTACACAAAGCACTTGACTGGACCAGGCCCGAAAATACCCGTGCTTTTATAGTTAAAGAAGTCCTGAACCAAAAAAGGCTTGAGTAAGGCTATAGATCAGGCTATAACCAGAAGAAAAAGACTATTTGAGCCAGAGGAGTCTTGTATCCTAATGGGGCTTTGCCTAAGCCCATGCCAAGTATTACCGGTATCTGTTTTTCTTACTTTGATAATTTGCAGTTAGTAGGGGTGTTCACGGATCGGGTAATATTCACAGTAATCAAAAACCAAAATCGAACCGAACCGAATTCATAATCGAACCAAATGGGTTATAATCAAACCGAACCGAACTAAATATTAGGTTATCGGTTTGAATGTGGTTATGGCACGGATGGTCCCTAAGGTTTGTCTAAGGTTTGACTCACAGTCCCTGAAAGTTTAAAGTTGCATGGATAGTCCCTATCTCTGAATAAAATAACACTTATGGTCCTTTATTTAACTGACGTTAAGTGAGTTCCGTTATAATTTACACTTTGAGCCATTTTGGTTAAAGATAGTTGCCTCGTCAGTCCTTTATCATAACGAACGTTTATAATTTAAAGATTTTCGACTTTAGGTACGTTTTTATACGTTTTCTTACGTTTCATCCGTTTTTATACGCCGTCAGATTTATAGGTTTTTATCGCTTTCCCGCTTTTATTCATTTTCGCCCATTTTAATCGGTTTCATCCGCTTTTCTTACGCTTCCACACGCCATCCGCTTTAATCGCCGCCGCTTGCTTAACTTTTTTACATTTTGGTCATTTTATACGCTGCTTGTTTTTATACGCTTTCATCCGCTTTTAATCGCCGTCTGCTTTTATTCGCTGCTCGCTTTAATATGTTCTCACACGTATTTATCGCTTTTATCCGTTCGTCCATTTTATTCGTTTTTGTCTGCCTTTATACATTTCGCTTGTTTTTAAGAGTTCTCTTACGTTTTCATACGTTTTAATCTGTTTTAATATGTTTTTATATGTTTTCATCCGTTTTTATCTGTTTTTATACATTTTCATACGTTTTTATCCGTTTTTATATGTTTTCATCCGTTTTATATGTTTTTATCCATTTTCGTCCGTTTTCATATGTTTTCGTCCGTTTTTACACGTTTTCTTACGTTCTCATAAGTTTTCATCCGTTTTCATCCATTTGATACGTTTTTCGCACGTTTTAATCTGTCTTTATAATTTTTTTTACGTTTTTATACGTCATACGTTTTTATCCCTTTTTTACGTAAGAAAAACAGACGAAAACGTATAAAAACGGACAAAACATAAGGAAATGGACGAAAACGGATAAAAACCTATAAAACAGATGAAAATATATGAAAACGGATCAAATCATATGAAAACATATAAAAACGGAAGAAAAACGGATGGAAATTTATAAAAACGGATGATAACATATTAAAACGAATAAAAACGTATAAAAACAAACGAAAATGCATATAAGCAGAAGAAAAAGAATAAAAACGAACGAAAATGGATAAAAACGTATAAAAATGGATGAAAACGAATACAAATGGACTAAAACGAATAAAAACAGACGAAAGCGAATAAAAATGGACGAAAACGTATAAAAACGGATGAAAACATATAAAAATGCATTTAAAATGGATAAAACGCGAGAAAAGCGTAGAGTAAAATCGCATTTAAAACGTATAAAAATGTAATTAAAATGTAAAAAAATGTAAGCAAACGGGCGAAAACGTATAAAAACGGATGAAACCGTATGAAAACGTAAGAAAAACGGATGAAGCCTTATAAAAATGAACGAAAACGAATAAAAATGAACGAAAACGTATAAACGGATAAAAACCTATAAATACAAAAGAAAAACGTATAAAAATGGATGAGAACGTAAAAACATATACCTAAAGTCGAAAATCTTTAAATCATAAACGTTCGTTATGATAAAGGACTGACATGGCAACGATCTTTAACCAAAAGGGCTAAAAGTGTAAATTATAACGGTACTCACTTAACGCAAGTTAAATAAAGGACCATAAGTGTTATTCTTTTCAGAGATAGGGACTATCCATGTAACTTTAAACTTTCAGGGACTGTGAATAAAACTTTGGACAAACCTTAAGGACCATCCGTGTAATTTACTCTATATTTTTTCTATGTATTTATATGGAATAAAAATACTAAAACTCTTTTTTTTTAGTATAAATATAACATTTTTCTATGTATTTATATGAAAAAAATTACTAAAATTCTTTTTTAGTATAAATATATTATTATTTAAGTTGGAAAATAAATTTTGTACTAAAAATATATATAATTAAATAAATAAATAATTAAAATTATCAATTTGGGTTATTCGGTTCGGTTTTCGGTTATAGAAGTTCGGTTTTCAGTTATTCGGTTTGGTTTTCGGTTCGGTTGAGTCAAATTTGAATTCAGTTCGGTTCGGTTTTCGGTTTGATCTAGAATTTTTTTTAACCAAACTAACCGAACCGAATAACCCGATAGCCGAACCGATGAACACCCCTAGCAGTTAGGCGTGTTCACAATTCGGGTAATATCCGCAGGAACAAAAACTGAAATTAAACCGAACAAAAAACAATTGTAACCGAACCAAACCGAATTAGATATTGGGTTTTGGTTCGGTTATGGATTTGGCAATGATAACCAACCAAAACCAAATTATATGAATATATATATATATATATATATATATATATATATATATATATATATATATATATATATATATATATATATATATATATATATATATATATATAGGGGTGTTTATGAGAAGTCTAATTTTTTGTGAGAACGCCGGAAGAGATCCTAGCCTCCATCTTATCCCTCATATTTTTAGATCTAATGGCTAAAATTAATCCCACCATTTACACTAACTACAAGGGTATTTTTGTCACTACAAACCACACACTTAATATATATAAAAAAACACACACAAGTCACACAATTTAGGTGAAATTAACTCCGATCCTCTTTCTCTTTGATCCTAACTGCGCCATCATCTCGCAATCAAACCACCACAAATCGCTAATAAAACCACGGCTACACCGCCGCTCAAACCACCACTACACCGCCACAATTATAGTCAGAATAATCGCTTAAATCAAAACCTTCTATCACCGCTATATCGCTATTCAACCACCGATATGACCGCTGCTCACCATCAGTATGTCATCGCTGCTCAACCACTCAGATATCACCGCTATTAAACCACAAAATCACCGCAATCGCATAATTATGAATGAAGAAAATGTGAATTTGGATGAAATTGAACATAAGGAAGCTGAAATTAGTGAAGAAGATGCTTTGTTTAAATAAGAGATTTCAAGTAATTGTTATACTTTTTTTGTTATTTATTTAATTTTTATAAAATTAGTTTAGAATTGTAAATTTTGATGCGTTTGTGAAAGAATAGTTTTCGAATTACGTGTTTGATGTTCAAAGATGATTTAGTTTGCATAAATCATAGATTACTTGATATTATGTATTTAGTCACATGTGAAGAATATCGAGTTTAGCCATTTTTTGATTATTTAAGTATATTAATAGCATCTTCGCGAGTGAAGAATATCAGTGAGTAATGGAGTTTTGATGTTATTAGCGGATTTAAGTTTAGTAAAATTATCTTCGCGCGTGAAAAATTTCAGCAAGGATTGAAGTTTTACGGTTTTTAGCGGATTTAAGTTTAGTTAGGGTATCTTCGCATGTGAAGAATATTTGTAAGGAATGAACTTTTGAGATTTTTAGTGGATTTAAGTATTGTTAGAGTATCTTCGCACGTGAAGAATTTTAGTAAGGAATACACTCGCATGTGAAGATATAAGGTATCGAATATCTTCACATGTGAAGATATAAGGTATCGAATATCTTCACATGTGAAGATATAGAATATCTTCACATGTGAAGATATTAGGTATCGAATATCTTCACATGTGAAGATATAGAATATCTTCACATGTGAAGGTATAAGGTACCGAATACACTCAAATGTGAAGATATATGGTATCGAATACACTCACATGTGAAGATATAAGGTATCGAATATCTTCACATGTGAAGATATAAGGTATCGAATATCTTCCCGATGTTGGTTGGGAGGCTGACTTAGATGCCATTGATGCACTGGTTGGAAGGATTGAGAGTGACCTTCGATGTCATACTCGCCTATATTCAGGTACCTACTTATTTAAGAGCTAGTTGTACATTAATCACTTCTCTATATTTTTTGTGCATTTGATGGTGTCAAATACCTTCAATTACACTTGGGCTTCTAGAGATTTTTATTAATGAAAATAGCAGGTTGTTTTTCCTCGTTATGCAAAACCAAACACACACTAAAATGATAGAAACATAATGTCTGTAATAGATTTGGAGCTAGATTTAATGAAATTTAAAACAGGTTAGGCCAAATTTGAATAATGAATTGAAATTACCAAAGTGAATAAATGATTATAGCTAAGGCTAAAGAACTGTTATTATCAAACAATGATGTAGATGTTGAAGGAAAACATGATGTGAATCAAGTAACTTTGTTTGTTTATAATGCCAATTGTTTAGACACTTGAATGTTTGAAGATGGAGCCCAAAATGGTTGAATAATTACAAAACAACACTACTGTTACAGTAGTAATGTTATTCTTTGAACTTAAATTATCATACAGTATGTAGTCGTTATCAAATACACGTTTTTCTGGACTTTTAACACATCTGACCCATTCTGTCCCTCTTTGATCAGGCCCGTTTTAGATAACGACAACCCAAATTGACCCGTTTATAAGTTATTGGGTTAAATGAAAGTTTCTGTTGAAGGATTTGGCCATGGTTTTGGTTAAATTTGTTGCCTAATATTATTAGCCCAATTAGTGGGCATTTGGCATCACAATTGTTGAGTTGCTTAAGAACCAATAATCTAGCAAAACTAAGGTTTAAAATAGAGTAATGTGCACAATGTGATATTAATGAAGATTGGATCATTATATAAATATGAAAGACTTGATACGCTGGAGGTAAAGTGTTGTGCAAACACGCGTTTACCATCAGATTTTGGGTTATTAGTTTGGTTGTTTTCTTAGATAGTAATTAGTATACTTAAGGGTGTTTGTTTCGCTTTATATAGCGGGCTTATGGTTTTTTGGTTTTCGATGTTTCATAAGTCATTTTGTGGCTTATTTTAACTTTTCGGCTTATATAAGCTTATTATGACATGATAAGCTTATATTAGCGGAGAAGTTTCAAAATAAGCCACAAAAAGTGAGCTTATGAAACATAAGCCGAAAACCAAATAAGCCATAAGCCCGTTATTCAAGCCAAAATAAACACCTCTTAATTACCTAGCCACCAATTCTATTCTTTTAGCAATTGTTTTAAGCTTGGAATATACATTTCGAAGTCATGTATTTCATTTCTTCATTATTTGGACCTGCTGGCTATCACTTGGTTTTGTGTAAGCAAGTTTAGTTTCCTCGTGCATAGATTATTTTTTATTAAATTTTATTATCCTTTATAAAGTTATCTGAAATTATGTGGCACTTATGGACGGCCACAAGTCTCAAATAGAAGAAACATGGTTATTGTGCTTTTGCTCATTTAGTTGGTTTAATCCACTATAAAATTGTTGATTATGAACTAATGTGGTGAATATCATCGTGAACCTGTGTAGATTTTGGTGGAGACAAATAGCTTATTGGGCATACCTCAAGAATTTTTCAAAAAATCATGCCGTGTAATTTTGTCCAAGATGTGTCATTACTTGATTACATTAAGCAACATAATTCCCTTAAATGTTTTGGGTCTTAATGTTCACTCAAAAGTGACACTGAATACCATTACATCTTGGTATTTGCTGGTATAGTTGTTAATAACTCTGTGCCATGAACCGTTAGAAAAATAAAACTTGTGCATCTTATTGCTCGCTATGATTGTATGATTCGCTCATCTATTCTATCTTGTGCTTGTGTGTGTGACCATTTGCTTGCTAATCGCCCATCAAATATTAGTCATTCTCAACTTTTAATGTCAGAGCATCCGTATCTATCTTCGTGGGTGAGGAGATTACCATATCGATTTTGAACCAGCTCCTAGGATCACTGAAGCTGACAAAACCAATGATAAAAGGTACCAACACTACTTCCCTTCCATATTTAGACAGGTGCATCTTATGATTTGTCTATGTAGCGTATTGAAATACTTTATAGATCTGAACACTGATGCAATCAAGCATTAGTGACTACATCTATTTACGAATGTGATGCTTGACCAATTTATATATGTTTATATTCGTTCTTAATATACTACTGTACTGGCTTGTCAAACTGTAGAAATACATGATATCAATAATCTGCTATTATAAAGGATCAGTTATAGGCTCGAGTCAAATCAGATGGAATTTGGTGGAGATTGTGAACATTATATAATAGCTATTTCAAGGCAAGCACCATCAGAATCGATTGAAACTTGAATACTTCACATGGTTGTTTTTTGTAACTTTTGATCTTTGGTTTTCCCAAATGGTAATCGAGTAGTAGTTAACGGTTGCACTCTTTTCTTTGAAGGTCATTGAAGAGCTCTTGACATAAGGCTATATCTTCTTATTTATGGTGATGCATATGGTACTCTAAAGGGCACTGTATGGCACTTACCGTAAAAATGTACAATTCAAGAGACGCCAGAAGGTAATTCGCCTTATTTATGGTGATGCATAATTGCTGCTCCCTGCTCATATCGCCTATGTATACTTATAACATACTATTCATTCAATGTGCAGAGTCTGCCCTACAATCTGTCATTGGAGACTTGTCTAATACCTACTTCGTTGGAAATGCTCCAATGGGACATATTGCTACAAAGCCTGCTGAGAAGAATGAGGACATTTCATCTTTCACGGTAATGGAGCTCTTTCCTTTTTCTGATTAACCGGAAAAAGTATTTTCTCCGGAAAACCAAAAAACACCCACCGTTTTGGACTTTCCACCACAGGAAATTTGGGAGTAAAGAACTATATTTCGAATCCATATGTGTGTCTGCGTTTGAGAGATAAAGAGGCAAAACAATAATATTCTGCGTTTTTTAGTTTTTATAGGGGTACTGAGTAAACCTTTAGTTGAGTGTTTGGCAACAACTGATAATACATTTGGAAAAGCAGTTAAAAAGAGTAGCTGGAAGAAAATTGGTTTGTTAGATTACTGTTAACTTTAAACTACTACTGATAATGATTCCACATTCCTCAAGTCTTAGAAATCACACATCCAAAACCACTCCATCTGTACAGGAATATGTTGGCACTCACTATATTTTACAATTTGTGTATGCTTTCAGAGGTTCTTTTTTAAATCTCAAGTGATTGCAACGAACAAGGTCAACATCAAATGCAAGGATTTCATGTGGGTAACCAAGGACGAGTTATTGGAATACTTCCTCGAGCACAACAACTACTTAACGAAAATGATCATCAGCTGAACAAGCAACCCAGGATTTTTAAACAGTTCAATAACGTTTCTAGAATCAAATGAATGTGTTCTAGTTGTATAGCTCCGACTCGGAACATCACTGCATGAATTTTGTTAGTTTGGTCCATTCAGTTAAGGCATTAGAAAAGATTAAAGCTTGGATTTTAGTATCGATGGGAAGTGTAGTGATATTTGTAACCTTTTTCTAGACTGTTTAAAGTCATACATTCATGTGAATTTGGTGTGCCGGATCTGATGAAAAAAACAGAGATTACTCGTTTAGCTTGCTATGTTTTGGTAGATTTTATAATAGGAGTGAATCTTAGACGGAAAACGCTATAAATCTATAGATACCTGACTCATTAAATATGAAAGTTTGCCGATTTTACTTTTACCAAGTGGTTTTATTTTATAATTCACGACGCTGTCCATCCACATACCTTGAAGTTAAAAGAGGGTACTTTAAATTGAATTCTTAATGATCCTTGTGACATATGAGTTAAGAAGGTAAACATTAGACTTTCAAATCCAAGTTTTCTTATTTGTTGGAGAATACATACTTTTATAAGTCGATCTGCAAATTGGGAATGACTGAAAATTTGCTTAGTTATTCATTATCGAAAGTACTGTTAGTTACAACAGTATTTTAACTGTTAGTTTGGTTTTTTACCATTTCGTTTTTGTGATAAAGAAAATGTACAAGAAAACAAATATGAAGCTCAGGATGCATCAAGTAACCTCAATGCCAAAAGGGCTATATGCATAATCACAACTGTTCTAGTTACATTACAACTAGCATACCGTAAAAAAAGAGCAACTTTAATGCTTATGCTCTTACTAGGATGTTATGTACCAAAAGATGTTAGGATTTATATAACCGTGGCTAATTACTTGAATTGCTAATGGGGGGTTTTGACATAAGTACTTCCATGGGTATATCTGGTGTCGGGATTGACCATGGATCAGGTGCATCAATGGGTTGTCTTGGTGGCGCAAGTAATGCAAGTCGAACAACCTCAAGCTTTTCACCTTCTAAGCCACCCCTCATTCTCACACACGAAATCGCATCTTCACTTGGTTCTTGAAGTCGAATCATGACACCGGGTCTTGTAACCAAAGTGGAGCCGGAGTTGGAGTCGAATTGGAGCCGAGCCGACTTACAAAGAGTGGATATTTTTCATTGCTTTCGTCCTCTCCCGAGCTTAACCGCCAGAACTGTGGTTGTATCTTGAGCTTGAGCTTGGTTGGTTGTACCAACGCTGGTTTAGATCGATTCTCGAGTTGCATTACAACCGGAGCAGGCGGTGTGAGCCGGACCGGATGACTATGGTTGCACGCCGAGCTCTATTAAATGTACTTCGATCTCGCTTTGGTTATGCTTGTGCTTGATTCCGTTCGAGGCTTGGTCGCTGACTATTTTATGGTTGTTCCGCAGACAATGAGTTGGTGTTGAATTTACGGGTCCAAACCGGTTTCCTAATTTGGGAAGGTGTATTTACCTTGTCACCTGAGCCCTGTACATCACAGATAGCAAAGAGATTGGCCTAAATAGTTGTATGAAAACGTAAAAACTGATGTACACATGGATATGACCACAGTATATCTAATATTCGAAAGTTATAGACACAACATAGTAAAGATGGGTAAGGTATGGGCAAGGTATGGGTAAGGATGGGTAAGGTATGGGTAAGCAAATGGGTAAGGTATGGGCAGTTATGGGTATGGTATGGGTGAGGATGGGTAAGGCCGTAAGGTATGGTGGTGGTAGAGATGCGGATAAAAATGGATATATCAAATATATGGCACATCTTATATCTTTACGCCCCCTAAATTGTAGTGTGAGGTGTGGTGGAAGTGGCCAAAAATATTGCAGCAATTTGTTCTATTAACCAATTTTAAATCCAGATTACCTAGCATATTACCAATCATTCATTTTATTGATATATATCCATAATATTCTCTATAAAATGTTATTAACTTATTATTCAGCAGTGTTTTCAGCACTTTGCTACAACTAAAAGATATTTACGTGCATATGTGAAAATATCAATGGAACCTAAGTGACCAGATTACCATGCAGTATACCACTTTAATGGAGCAAACACAAAAGGATCAATGCCAATCAAATGAAGCATTACTATGATACTGCTTCCAAGTTAACTTTGAAAGAAATAACATGTTACCTGTGACACCAATGAAGTGTCCTTGACAATATGAGGAGAAACTGCAGGCGTTGTCATAGTTGGTTGTCAAGAGTGGATGGGTCGACCGTCCGTGAACCTTCATCGATATGTATACTTTACTAACATTCTCTCGCAACCTCATTCGTAATCTATATGAAATCAATTAAAAGATCCGTTAAGATAACTTCAAAGCTATTGGTACTCTTTTAGTATGTATATATTGGTAGGCGTGTGTTTATGAATAATACTATACATAGAGGAAAAAAAACGTTAAGATATAAACATAATGTCAATGATATGAAACGATAATATTCAATTGATAATCTCACTACAAAATAATAGCATCTGCAACCAACCTCTTTAACAATGCATGGTAGCTCAGAGAGATGAGATGACGATGGAACTACTTTCACCCCAATAGCAGTCTCGATAGTGCTACAATTACCAATAGCAGAACGGTAAGTATATTCCAGTCGTATTCACAAGCACGCAAATATATCAAAACAAGTAGAAACAGAGAGCATGACAATTGTACTGAAGCTAATGCCTTTAAACCACTTAAGCATATAAAACAAGATGAAAGCATATGATTTCATACATCCTGTGGAGGATCTGATTTAATACTACGGGTTGAAACTTAATATCAGCACAATAAAACTCTATTACGAGATGGAATATTCAATATATATTAGGAAATAAACTGACACATACCATATGACCATGGGAAACCCATTTCAATTATATATAAATAAATTATCACAAACTTAGTGTAGACCCTTTTCATCCATCTATGCCACAAGTGGCGTACCGCTCTTTCTAAGTCAATCACTCCAAGAAATTATCATAAAGTAACGACGATAACGAAATATAACCCCTAAATTTGCACGGCAACATCCAATTGAACCTTGAAAAATCACCACTCTAAACTTGTGCGCTTGCATAAACATTTCCAAATTAGCTAACTTAAATTCACACAATAATCTCACATTTCCTCAAACTGATCCGCGCTACATCGACAACTTACACCACAGTCATTTCAACATTTTAAAAATCAAAACTTTAGTTTGCACGTATTTTAGTTCGTCCCAATATAAGTATCCGTCATATTTCAACCAATCAAAATGGTTTTCAAAGGTCAACAATGCATTTTATCATAGCGCAATGACCCACCTTCGCTAATATGAAAGTGGACATATAACTTAAGACTCGAGCAAGGGGTGTTTGTTTAAGCTTATTTGTGGGCTTATGAGCTTATTCCATTTCGCCTTATATTTCATAAGCCCCAATTTCCCGGCTTATTTTGAAACTTATGGGCTTATATAATTATAAGCTTGTTATATATAAGCCCATAAGTTTCAAAAAAATAAAAAATTTCACATGTGAAGAAAACTTAAACATTTCATCAAATACCTAATTTAAAAAAAAAAAAATCACATGTGAAGAAAACTTGCACATTACATCAAACACCTAATTTTATAAAAAATAAAAAAAATTCACATGTGAAGAAAACTTAAACATTTCATCAAATACCTACTTTTATAAATAAAAAATAAAAAATTTCACATGTGAAGAAAACTTGCACATTTCATCAAACACCTAATTTTATAAAAAAAATAAAAAAATTTCACATGTGAAGAAAACTTAAACATTTCAACAAACACCTAATTTTTAACTCCAAAAGTTGACTGGTTGGTAAAAATTATTTCTTTTATAATTTTCTACCAAAAGAACTATAATAACAGATGCACATACCTTACTCCATATATACCTAGTCAATTGTTTGGCGTCGAGCTTTTTGAAGTATTTAGTGTTTAGAATATAATATAATGCTTGTGTGGCACCGAGCGCTTAACTTTTGGATTCTCTTTAATGGTCATATTTAAAATGCTAATAATATAAAGACTACATACCTTATACATCAGTTTAGACATAAAACTACGTTACCAAATGCTATTATAAAAGAAACAGTTGTCGTCATTCTCCAATGGGCGTGAAGAACATATAGAACATTTCTTCACATGTGAAGGGCATTCGATATCCTTTCTTCGCATGTGAAGATTCGATACAATTTACTGTCCTAGTCAGTGAAAAAAGTTCACAGCTTTCACATTATTGGTGCAGGTTTTTATAGAACATATGGTATACATTTAAAAAGAAGCATAAAATTTCAATAATGATTGAAGAACTTGCTCACATGTGAAAATTAAATATAGTTCTCACTTTCAATAAACCAAACAAACGCACAAACAATAAAAATAGACCATTTTTGACGTCATAATATCTTAATTGCAAAAAGTTGACAACATCTTAAACGGGATCTGAGGAAAAAATCTAAGGAATCATTGAGCAGTGACAAACCACCATCAAAGACAACTATATTCACATGTGAAGATAAACTATACATTTTATCGAACACCTAATGTGCATTGATATACCACCATCAAAGACACATTCATCTAGAATCTATGTCATCATTTTATTCATTAACATACCTAATTACAAATATATATATAACAGAAAAAAGAATTTATCTATAATCATCAAATTAAGTAAAAATTATGAATCAAAAACTTAATTCATACTTACTCAATACCTCAATTTGAAATAATTGTTGATTTAACTAGATTCAAAGAATATATACTTATAACGGTTAATTATGGTGGTGGACGGTGATAAGTGATGATGATGATGATGATTATCGGTGGAGTATAGTGGTGATTGGTGATGATTACGGGGGAGGATGGTGGTGATCGACGATGATTGCGGTGCACGATGGTGATCTGCGATGGTTGTGGTGAAAGTTGGTGTTGATGAACCTGGAGAGAGTATATTTGTTTTCACGTTTGAAAATGTGAACTCTGTGTGTTTTTCTCTTTTATACTAACCTTCAAAATTAAAGTATGAAAATGCATCTCTTAATTGTATATTTAGTGTAAATATTGGGTTGATCTTAACTGTTGGAATGATATTAGGATGGGATTAGATGGAGGGCCAGGATCACTTCTCGCGTTCTCACTAAAATTAGGCTTCTCATTTGAACGCTTGTCTATATATATATATATATATATATATATATATATATATATATATATATATATATATATATATATATATATATATATATATATATATATATATATATATATATATATATATATATATATATATATATATATATTCCGCTTTTTTCTAAAATTATCTTTTATCATTTAGAGTGTAGGAAAATAAATTTGCATTCCTAAAGTTAAATTTGCAAAATTTGGTTTTAAATCGCTTTTAAATTCCGTAGTTACATTTTTAGAATAAATTGAATTTAGGTAACATTCCTTAGTTTATATGCTTTAGTTTGAATTAAGTGTTATTTATGTGCTTTAATTTCCTTTCCGTTGTTTAATTAGAATCTAGAACGTAATCAAAAATCAAAAACCAAAAAATTAGTTTTAAATTTTAGATAATTTTTAAATCACATTTTTAGCTGTAGAAGAATATTAGATCACTTTTAGGGGTTAAAATAGATTAATTTGCATTTTAGAATACATTTTTTTAGCATAAAGTAATTTATGTCTTTAGTTTAATTTATGACTTAATTGAGATTACTTGTTTGCACCTTAGGATTAGTAGATTTATATGCCTTTATTATTATTGCTTGCCCGTAGTTTAGAAATCACTCAAAATCCTTTTACCCATTCAAATCCGAATAACGCTGACGTGAGTTTTAAACTCCATTCATCCTTCGCTTGGAACAATTCGGGATTCAAATCTAATACATTTTAGTTTCCCAATACTACAAATACTATAATTGGTTTCTTTCCTAAGAATCATACGTCTATATCCTCTACAGAGGCTGAATACATAGCCATGTCATCCTGTTGTGCTCAAATCTTATGGATGAGATCCCAATTATCTTACTATAGCATTGTATTCAACAAAGTTCCTCTGTATTGTGATAACAAAAGTGCCATCGCTCTATGCTGCAACAATGTTCAACACTCAAGGGCAAAGTACATTGACATTCGACATCACTTCATCAGGGAACATGTGGAGAAATGTGTGGTTGAACTATATTTCATAAGGACTGAATATCAGCAGGCATACATCTTCACTAAAGCTCTTCCTAGAGAACGTTTTGAGTTTATCCTTCCACGACTTGGCTTGAAGAGCCTACAACCTGAGACACTCAAACGTCTTCAGGAGGAAGACGATGAGTAAAGGTGTTTCTTTATCTATTGTCTTGTATATATTTTATCAGAAAGCAAAATACAAAATTATAAAACCAAAAAAAGAAAATAGAAAATATAAAATTTTCAAAACCCATAAAAATCGTAAAATCTTGAAAAATTCAAAAGATTGTTTTACTTATCATGTTTTCGCTTTTGATAACATCTACGGACTTAGACCCGTCATTCAAAATTGGCACGGGTCTTTAGATGAAGTTCGAACAGAAGTAATAAATATTTTTATTTCGTTTAAAAAAAATGGAGAAAAATGTTGGTTTATTGTCATTTCAGGTAGTAACCCGTTTTTTTAAGAAATGACATAGCCATGCTTAATCTTTTTTTAAAACCTCATGCTCTGATCCTAAAAACAAAAGTTCATAAGGAACATTTGTCGCCAAAAAGACAAATGTTTTCTCACAAATATTTTTCCTTCTAAAGATTCTTCTGAAAACTATTTGTCATTTAATGAAAACAAAATTGCTTTGAAAATAGCTCGGACTTAACTTTGAAAATCATCTGGACTTATCATTTGTCAAAATCTCTATCACTCAATCAACAACTTCGGTCATTGATTGAGGGGAAGAATGATTTCAATCGATTAAAAAACGGTTATTTCTCAAACAATTGGTACTAAAATGAGCTAGGTCTACATTTGGATAATCAAAAAGAACATTTTTGTTTTTGTTTTTGTACAATTGGATCAAGACCAAGGCTAATGTTGTGTTTTCATAAGATACCTAAGCATGTTTGATAATTGGAGTTTAAAGTCTCAAAATATGATCCTTATCAGTTAAATGTTTTCAAAAGCAGGTCACACCTCTTCTCAAAAAGCTTTCAAAAATAATTTAAATCAATTGAGACCACAAATCTCAAAGGGTTTGAAAATTGTGATCAGGGGAGATTTTGTGATTTAAATTGGATATAAACTGATAATTCGATTAGTGGTTTTAGAAATATAATAACTAGCACTCCTACCTACATGTGTCAAACGATTTCAAATTTTCCATGCACATGTTAAGGGGGAGCAATTATCTTAAACCAAAAAGGATTGAAATGTGATTAATTTGTCTCAAAGTGCAGGTTCCCACTGATATGTGCAAAAATATTTCGAATCTCGATGCACATGTTGAGGGGGAGAAATATGAAGAAAACCACATCCTCCCCAAAATGTTTTATCTAAAGTATCTAATTCATAGAGTTGATCGGGGAGTGATGATGATCATTTTAGAAAATGTTAATCAAGAATTGGACCTTTCATTTTTAATCTAACATTTCAAAGACATCTTGCCTCCATGTGCTAAACGATTTCTAATACTTGAAGCACATGTTGAGGGGGAGCATTACTAAAAGGATAAAAAACAATTAAGGTACAAAATGTTTGATTTTATATCACAAGTTACCTTGATTGATTTTTCAAATGGTTTTCAATTGGTTTCGAGGTGGAAAGAACAATACCAAAAGACTGAAAAATTTAATCTATGCATTGCAGATATAAGGATGGTTAGGTTAGGTATTCGTTCCCATGATCCCGCCAGATCCGGAGGGATCTACCCAGGGACAATCCACTAGTTAGTGTATAAGTCCTTAGGTATGATGAAAAAAAGGAGAAAAAGGAGAATAAGGGAAGAGTGCCGACTGAGATTGAGATAGAATTGGAATAAACCCAACAAGGTTCTACTAATGAAGTCTCGGTAAGCACTAAAGGGGTTGAAGAATGAAAAGAATTGAATGTGAAAGGGTGAAAAGAAATAGCCTCCATTAATTCAACCTTAGGCGTAAACCGGTTCAATTCATATACTCTTGGTTGTTACTATGGTAAACCGGTATTGAAGACAAGACGTCATGGACCCGGACGACCGCACTAAACTTCCCAAGCTACTCAAGTTCCTCTTAAAAGGACTTGTTTCATTCTCACGGGAACCTATATTATCTATCGACTTTCTCTAGAGATTGCTGATATTGAAGAAAGAGACCCTCTCCCTTGTCTCCGGCATAGGAAACCAAATGTGCACTATTGAGTCTAGAGCCAAGAGATCATCAATAAATCTCATTAGGACACAATTAATGAAGACTTACTATTTCACACAATGTGGAAAGTAAGAATATATACTGAGAGTCCTACACATTATCCTTGTGGTATTGCCAGAACATCTAAGTGATATGTTAAGTACTCACGATGAAGATGGAAATTCTTCTAGAGCCAACATCAAATAAGCTCCTGGTGGGTGACATGTGAGATCTTCTCAAAAGATCAAACTTGTGACAACTGGATAGAAACAATGGGGCGATTCACTCTTGAATCAACCTTGGTCCAGGGAATGGATTGACGGATACCTTTGAAAAACCGATCGTTGGTGCTCAACAACTCTTTTCTCTAGCACCTCGACTGTGTATTAATTTTCCAAAATTAAAAGGGTATTTATGATTGAAAATTAATGTTTTCCTTAAAACCTTCGTTGTATTGCAAAACTCTTTCTATTAAGCAATACACAATTGTTTTTCAAATCATTTTTCTTCAATCGGTGAATCTCAATTCACTAGTTCACTCACTCCGTGTTGTCTTCTTTAAGATGTTCGGTTTGAGAACGGCTTGATTAGTCGAAACCCCGCCAAGGAGATTCTTCGAATTCGACCGATCACAGCAAGATTTGTATCGATCAACGGGAACCGTGGTTCTTGCAACCCCATTCAACGAAAGTGATCAAAGACACCTTCGTGCGCTTTATTGCTAACTGTTGTTTGCAGGAACACCCGACGGTTGCAGCTGATCAGAATTGAGGATTCAATCCATTACCGCATGCTCACACATCACAATCACATCTAAAGAAATCATGATAAGTGCATATCTTCATGACTTGGTTATGATATTTTCAAACCATGTTTTTGCTACGCTGCTAGAAATATCATGAATCAACAAAGCTTCCGCTACTCTAATGAGAAGATATCATGATCCGAAACTATGAGCATGTCGGTCCAATCGTCACAACTTCACATAAAGGCAATACAACAAAGGATGAGTCAAGAGACTTAACGTGGTTGATGATCTCTAAAAGGCTCAAAGAACAACCAATCCGTGGATTAGTTAAAGACCTCCACTTGATAAACAAAACATGCGGAACATGAAGAATCAAAGACTACGAACTACAGAGCAATGAACTTGATTAAGAATCCAAGAACACCAAAATGTAATATCTGTTTGTAATTGAGGTGACCTCCCTTAGGGGGAGATTGTTAGGATTTAGAAAATCCAGTAGTTAAAGACACGGTCACCTCAAGTATATGTAATCGTTAGAAATCTCGTAGTCGTAGTCATTTAGTAATAGATAGTGGTTAGTTAAGTAACACCGTGGAGGACACGGGTCTTTACCCACTGTATGCCTGATCCACAGCCTGTAGGAGGCGTTTCATGTAAGAACCTATAAATACCCTTTTCCTAGCAAGGCAAAGGGTTGGAGCTTTCAATATACATTTTTCTTTGTCCACTAAAGTTCCCAACTCTCTTCACTTTCTCTCTCTAAACTCATCTCATTCGAATCCATAAGTGTGTTTGATTATGTGTTTGTGAAAACCAATATGTTACACCATTATAGGAATTCAAAGTCTTTTTTGAACACGAAACGATGTTCAACTAAGTATAGTGACAAAGTTAAACTTGTTGTTTAAACAAAAATATTGAATTTGTTTGTCCTACATGTTAGAAATGTGTGTTTCAAGCTAATAACAATGTTTTGTTATCTCTAAATATCTTCATGAAATCAATTCACATGTTAGGGCACAATCAACTAAAACAACAAAGAGAAACAAATCCGTTAAAAAGAAGAACAAGGCTAAGAAACCTAAAAGGTGGATCACTACAGGACTTAGGTTTTCTCAAAATGAAAATTCCTTTGCACCTAAAAAGAAAAAATCTCCTAGATCTCACCTTAGGTGGATATCCACAGGAAACGATTTTAACACAATTGGTCTTAGGTGGATTTCAACATGAAAGATTTTTGAAACTTGCACAAAAAAATAGTGAATATCCTCAAGGTAAGAGTAGAACCCACTAAAACTGTTGATAGTGAACACTCTCAAAATGAAGATGCATGTACTTCTAACACTGTTATTTGTGAACACTCTTCGTGTTTGGTTGCAGGTAATTCATCTATCTCAGAACCCAGTTTATCAGAGGATTCCAAATCTGTGAATATGTCACCATCATTTCCATTTTGTCAATCTACCATTCTTGATTTTCCATTTCTTTTATAAAACTAGAAAAAACAAAAATATAAAATCAATAAGAAAAGTACAAAATTTATAAATTTAAAACACAAAAATATTCTTCTTATAAGTGACATGACTCTCAATTATTCTTACTTTTCTAAAATGTCCTTCAATAATACGTAAAAGTAAACATATTTTGAGGGGAAGTTTTCCTAAAACAAAAAGTTTTTCAAAATTGTGTCGTTTATCCTTTTTTCTTAAACTGGCTTGCAGTTATTTCAGACTATAACCCGGACTTCATAGAATGACTTGTGTGCATATCAGTGCACAACTCAGACTTCAAATAAAGGAAAGTGTAAAGCAAAACAAATATTATATGTTTAGTGCACTTATCCTAACAACGGAAAATAAAATTTCTCGGGTTTTGAGCTATATCATTAAAACATGTTTTAAGTTTGAAACAAAATGGTTGTTGATTAACGTCAGATTAACACCTGATTTTCCAAAAGAATTGACTCTAATGTACGTTTTAGTGTACTAATATCTTGAATACCATTTATTCAAAAAAATCAATAAGATTTTTAAAATTCATTTCCAATTGGTATCAAGATAACTCCCTTAATAAAGAAACGTTCTAAAAATACTCAATATTTGAGAGGGAGTATAAAAATGTTCCAAATTCATGAAAATACGTTTCTCCCCATCTGCTTTCCGAAAAAACATATCTTTTAATCAATTGATATAAAAAATTCCACGGATCTGCTATTTTTAACGGGGAGAAAATGTGACCGAGAACTCTTAATCTCGAAATTGCTCGAAATGTAGTTTGAATCATACTTCGTGTACGGAATATTTCATATTATATAGGCACATGTGTAGGGGGTATTTCTGAAAATGAAAACTTTCAAAGTGTTATCAAAACATGATTTCTCATAAACACTCTGATTGATTTTTTAAATGGTTTCAATGGATGCGATCTATACCAAACCAACCAAAACTCACGATGATGTTCGAGGAGATATAAGGTGTTAAGGTTAGGTATTATCTCATGGTCCAACTAGAGCCAGAGGGACTGTAGGACCTTGTTTTTATCATCCTTATCATGATACCAACCTTAATACACAAGTATAACACGTAAAACACTAAAACGTTATGCGTAAAGATGAAGCACAAGAAAGGTAAAGATGGTGACTTGATATGTATGTTATGCGTAAGTGTAGAGAGAATAAAAGATGAAAAGAGAAATTGTTATACCATAAAGAAAACACACACTTACACACTCAAGCACACCCCTCAAATGACACATTTGAGGGGTATTTATAGTACAAGTAACATGCCCTAATGGGCTTAGCCATGGGCCACGATTTGGTTATGGATTGGACTAGGGATACATAAGCTTAATAAAGGATAGCTTATCTTAACTTCTAACCATTTAGCTTAGCCCAATCCACGAGCCCATTGACTATTCTAATACAATGTCTAACACACGTTACAAAGTTTCTAAACGTGAATGACCATCACTTCTATTAATTACTATTAAGGCTAACAATCTCCCCCTAAGGGGTGGACATTCAAAAGATGCTCCACTTGATAAGGTCTTTAGATTTCTTGAGCTTGAACTTTGTGTGTTGACATAGAATAGTCTTTATTCTTTGTTCCTCCATGCTTTGTGATCAGTTAATGGTGTTGTCTGCCTTTCGTCAGCTTCTTTGGAATAGGTGTCTCCACGTCTTTCTCTACCATGCTCACACTTATTTTGACTTTGAGTTTCCAATGAAGTTCTCTAGACTTTAAACTCTGTAGATTCTTTGACGTTGATGAAGAATCAACTTTAACTTTAAGTTACCTTTGATTTGATGAGAACTTTCATGTGTTGTGATGTTGGTATGAGCATGGGAAGATGGTGCGGTCTTTCCTCCAAGGAACAATCATCAAGACTGCATGTTTGTGTTAGTGATAAATACCAATCGATCATTGTGGACTTTATTAGAGAATTGACCACTACAAAGAATCACCTCAATGGTACATCTACGATCAGTGAGTCATTGAGGTACATCAAGCATCACCTCACGATTGTAGACCGCTTGAGACAACACTAAGCGTAATCCATAAAGAATTACAGTGACTCCTGCCGTCTGGGTTGTTTGATGTTGACCTGGCGGAGTTTCCATTCAATCACCGAGGATCACAATTGTAAATCCTCTCATAAATGATCTCGGCAGATTGCTAAGATCTGCGTAGGACTCTAGAATATATCACTTGTGTCCTTATTGTTGAACAACAAGTGATGAAATATTAAGTGTTCCTAAGAGATCTTTTAATGACTCTCGTGGCTCTAGAATCGATTAGTGCATTTTGGTTTTCCTAAGCGGAGACTAGGGAGAGGGTCTCCTTCTTCAATACCAACGATCTCTAAGAGAAAGTCAATAGATTATGTAGGGTTTCCAGTGAGAATGAAACAAATCTTTTAAGAGGAATTGAGTGGCTAGAAGGTTAGGTGTCAAGTCCAATCGGGTCCATGACGTCTTTGTCTTCAATACCAACATCATCTAAGTGACAACCAAGAGCGATGAATTGAACCCGGTTTCGCCCTAAGATTGATTATGAAGGGCTATTTCTTTTCACCCTTTTTCATTACATTTCTTTTTAATTCTTCAACCCCTTCTTTCTCCTTTCTCACATTACTCCTTTTTTCAATCATACCTAAGGAATTCTAATACTAAATATGGGTATTGTCCTTGGGTAGATCCCTCCGGCTCTGGCGGATCATAGGACGTTTATTCCTAAACTTAGTCACCTTATATCTCCATGACTATCCTATGTTGCCATAAAACATTTTTATTGAAAAACTCTCAAATTGTTTATGATTATAAAAACATATTTTGTTAACACCTTGAGAGTTTTGTATTTTCAAAAACACTCCCCCTTCACATGTGCTTATATTGTTTTAACTTAAATCTGCACAGAGAGGGTAGAGTTCGCACTTTTTGAATTGATCGGCTCATGATAGACAATTCCCCACGAGACACGGTTACGTTGCATAGTTAAAGAGTTCCATTGTCAATTTTTAGGTGAAAACTAGCTCTAATAACTAACTTGAAGTTGTAAACTCTTCTTGAAAAGAAGGTTAGTGTCACAATTCTCAAATTCCGGTCATTTCTTAAATTATATATGCATCATATTAATTCATTCATGGCATTTCATTTCACATTTAACGCGTAATTTTTATATTTAATAATTTTTTTTATCGCGTGAGTTATTATTTTAAATATTTAACCCGTTACTTTCAAAAATGATCCCGATGTAATTTTTATACTTACATTTAGTTATATAAACTATATTTTGAGTTTAACAAGTGTTTTGAATTTATTTCAGATACAAGTCGTTAAATTTATATTATTACGACGTGTTTCTTAAAAAGTATACGATAATTATTTTATCACTCAAATTTTACAAGGAATGTATTTTACAATTTTATTATCTCATTACATTCTATTTTGATCTATTAACAATTACTTTTACCTAAAAATTTCCATTTACCTTTACTTATACATTTAACTACACAACATTTTACTTACATTTTCTTACAACTTCACAAGTAAGTATTAAAAGAAAAAAAAAAAAAAAATTATTGGTGAGGTACATCCCCCCCCAAAACCGGTTCTAGGGGGGGAGTAAGCATTTATTGTAGTTGGTATTTTTTTTCTACTCTTGATAGTATATCCTTACACTCCACTCAAAATTCATTTCATTCTTTCATTCACACTAATATTCAAGACTAGTTAAATTTTTCTTTCTCTCCTTTCTCTCTTGATAAAACCGGCCATGGTAGAGGTTCTCAAAGGATCACAAAATTTTTCCAAGTTCAAGCATAATCACAATCTAGTTTATACTCTTTATTAGGTTTTGAAATAAAAACCAAGAGTATTTAGGTTTAACCTTGTTACTTGCACCTCATCATATACTTGTAAGCATGTTTCTTTCATTTTTCATGTTTCCTTATCATCTCATATCCATCTTTTCATTTTTGGAGCAAGTATGCAAGATATGTGATTTATACCATTTTGTTTCATGATTTTAGAGTTATTTATAAACTATGGTCATCCTATAAATATTCCCATGGTATTCTTGGTCTTGATGGTGATTAGGAACCCATGACACCCTAAGAAGGTGTATGGTAGGATTAGATTAGCTTTGGAGTTGATTTGAAGGGATTAGAATAGGTTTTGTCCGAGAAAACTATTTTCGATCGTATATTATATGTTCTGTCCTTGTTTCATTTTTCTGGAAAATCCGACTTTAGTCACGACATTTTGACCTTGATAATTAGAAAATATACTTTAAAACGAATCCGTGGCCGCTTGAACGGATTAAAACGGAGTTATAACGAAGCCGTGGTGAATTTTTAAAGTTTGACGACGAAAAATATATTTTTCAGAATTTTCAGCATACTATTTTCACTTTGTTCGGGTCAAAAACGAGCCTTAAGCTTCACAAATTATTTCGACTTGTCAAAAATATATTAGTATACTTTGATACGAAGCTAAGGACATATTATACGTAGAAAACGGATTTGAAACGACAAATATATGCACGTTTTCATAAATTTGCCGTAACTAATATTTTCTGAAAAACTATATTATTTCTACGATACAAATGTTACGGTAGCTGTAACGTCCATGTTGACGGCTGTTTTTAACCATGATGTGAAACTTTTTGGAACAAAATGTCTTCTAGTGAAATCAAGTTCACCGACCATATTTTTCAAAACAAAAAGCTGTTTGTCAAGCGGAGTTATGGTAAATTATTTACGGATGTTCAAACTTGGCCGAAACTTATTTTCTGCACACAATTAGCCAAAACCATTATCTTTAGCCCTTATTATCTTTATGATCGAGACCTTTTGGACGAAAACTTCGAACTGAAACTTCTAGATATCGATACAAACTTTCCAAAACTGTCGAGTTCGTTCTCTAACGATCGACGTACACCATTTTACGACTAGTTTTTCGGAGCCATTTTTGTCACTTTCAAGAAATTTCCGACGACATTGTTTTGCGACGAAAAGTGATAATTTCACCAAAAATCATTATAAAACCATTGTAGGATGACATTTTGACGTAAAAACTTGTAAAGTGATTTTTGATTGGTCAAGACGTCAAACGAGTATTTTTCGACGATAAGTAATATTTTCAAAACTCGCAAATGGTATAAATAACATACGAAGTGCATGCATAACATTACATTGCAACTCATGACATATCATATCATTCGTAATAGGTCCGGTTGACGATCACATTATACCTCACCCACCCACTTTTGTCATCACACCGGTTTACCAAGTGAGTAATCACACCCCTTTTACCGTTTTACTATATTTTTGGGGTAAATGCATGAACCTTTCTTGAGCTAAATTGTTTAATATTTTATTAACTAGTTTGACTAGAACTTGTGAACTCGAATCAAATCCTTGAACTTAATTACGAACCTATTACTTATTTGAACTTATTGAACAAGACAAAGTCTCCCCTGCTCGAGCATCACTATAAAGTCTCGCCTTATTGGTGGAGCGTCTCAATAAATCTCGCCTAGGTGGTCGGTGACAAAGGAGTCTCCCTGTCGGAGCATCACTATAAAGTCTCGTCTTATTGGTGGAGCGTCTCAATAAATCTCGCCTAGGTGGTCGAGTGACAAAGGAGTCTCCTATGTTCGGAGCATCACTATAAAGTCTCGCCTTATTGGTGGAGCGTCTCAATAAATCTCGCCTAGGTGGTCGAGTGACAAAGGAGTCTCCTATGTTCGGAGCATCACTATAAAGTCTCGCCTTATTGGTGGAGCGTCTCAATAAATCTCGCCTAGGTGGTCGAGTGACAAAGGAGTCTCCTATGTTCGGAGCATCACTATAAAGTCTCGCCTTATTGGTGGAGCGTCTCAATAAATCTCGCCTAGGTGGTCGAGTGACAAAGGAGTCTCCCATGTTCGGAGCATCACTATAAAGTCTCGCCTTATTGGTGGAGCGTCTCAATAAATCTCGCCTAGGTGGCCGAAAGTGACAAAGGAGTCTCCCTTGTTGGAGCAAAGGCAAAGTCTCTCATGTTCGGAGCATCCATGAATGATTATATACGTGGTGCAATATTGTGAACTATTATGACCGTTTATACTTGACTTTTAGACATACTACTTTTGGCGGTGGGTTGTGAACACACAGTTTGCAAGTTTTGTATGGGCGAACTTGAACCGAGTGGATTTACAACGCCTTTGTGGTGGACCATTTTCGTCGAAAGCTTTGAATATTTCTTACTAGTTTTCTTATTTTGCTAAACGTGTTTACTCACCAACTATTTTCATAGTTGACCCGTTTTTCTCTCATGCATTTGTGATCGTTAGTAGCTTTTTCTACCAAGTCTTGCATAAAGAAGTTTTCACTTGTCGCTACAAGTTGTATGTAATAAAACTCAATATTTTGGAATCTAAACTTTGTAATATATTTGCCGATGACGGCTAAACTAGTATTGTAATGGAGTATTATTTCTTTTAATCTTAACGTTGGTATGTTCTATTATCTTGTGCTTATGTTCCTTCCGTTACACCTCGTATTTCCGCCTCCGTGAGGTGTGACAGATTGGTACCAGAGCCAAAGGTTATAGAGAATGCCGATTTTCAAAAATAAAAATCACAACTATAACCGGAAAATTTTTATTTCATTTTATTAAACATTGAACATCATCCGAGTCAACTAGTCCTATCGTTGCATCGTTACTCATAAATTATACATAGCACGATCAACTATGTCTAATTTATGAAGAACCATGCAATGATAAGAGTGGTAGTTTTAAATCATGTTTAGTCGAGTCTTTTGAGTCCGGTCACCAAGTTGCATTGGTCGGGTGGGTATGCATGGCATGTTTTTACGCTCACGCCTACATTACCGTACCTTGTTCATATCTTCTCTTTTCCATCGTTCGACTTGTTAGACATAGCATGTCTCTGTTCTGTCATGTTTCGATCACTATAACACATTACCACCGTTCGCACCTCATCGACTTCGTTAGAATATCGTTTACTCAACCCGATGTTTTGGTCCTCTGTAAGATCATGACGCAAGAAACACACGCTCAGGAGGTAATCGTCAAACTCGGCATTGGCAATAGAGGCCCACAAGATCGAAACATTGAAGTTTCCCACGCGTGGTCGAGCATTCTATCCGGTACCGAGGAAGCACGCAACGCATAACGGATACATTCTTTTGAACAACCACTTTATTTCTGTGCAACATGATTTTGAGTGCATAACTTCCTTCCAATCTTTACACGTTCACGACATTGATTAATTTGAGACCTATTGATATCGACCTTAGTTGTTATATATTTTGTTGATTGGATTTGATTGGGTAAGCAAATCGAATATCGAGCGAATCCTTCAAAAGACTTCATTCAAGGATGTGGCATCCTACCTTTCTAACAACTTGTTTCCTAGCTTGATCTAGTGACAGTTCTTGTTTGATGAGTTGCGAAAATCAAGCTAAGAGACAAGTTTACTCAAGTCGGTTTAGTTTAATCTCATGACAGTTCTTGTTTGATGAGTTGTGAGATTAAATTAGAATCGACTACCTAAAGGTCTTTGAGAGCTACGTTCGATATTGGATAAGTTTACCCTATCAAATCGATCCGGCACGCATTTAGTTGAATGGGGAACCCATGCGCATGGGCATTGATATGATCATTTAGACCTGCTCGATGCGATCATGAACTTTAGAACTCTTATCGAGGTTCGGACCATAGTATCGTTAATTGAATCACGGGGCGTGATTCCTACCGACATGGGAAGAATGTCACAATTCTCAAATTCCGGTCATTTCTTAAATTATATATGCATCATATTAATTCATTCATGGCATTTCATTTCACATTTAACGTAATTTTTATATTTAATAATTTTTTTTATCGCGTGAGTTATTATTTTAAATATTTAACCCGTTACTTTCAAAAATGATCCCGATGTAATTTTTATACTTACATTTAGTTATATAAACTATATTTTGAGTTTAACAAGTGTTTTGAATTTATTTCGTATACAAGTCGTTAAATTTATATTATTACGACGTGTTTCTTAAAAAGTATACGATAATTATTTTATCACTCAAATTTTACAAGGAATGTATTTTTACAATTTTTATTATCTCATTACATTCTATTTTGATCTATTAACAATTACTTTTACCTAAAAATTTCCATTTACCTTTACTTATACATTTAACTACACAACATTTTACTTACATTTTCTTACAACTTCACAAGTAAGTATTAAAAGAAAAAAAAAAAAAATTATTGGTGAGGTACATCCCCCCCCAAAACCGGTTCTAGGGGGGGGAGTAAGCATTTATTGTAGTTGGTATTTTTTTTCTACTCTTGATAGTATATCCTTACACTCCACTCAAAATTCATTTCATTCTTTCATTCACACTAATATTCAAGACTAGTTAAATTTTTCTTTCTCCTTTCTCTCTGATAAAACCGCCATGGTAGAGGTTCTCAAAGGATTACAAAATTTTCCAAGTTCAAGCATAATCACAATCTAGTTTATACTCTTTATTAGGTTTTGAAATAAAACCAAGAGTATTTAGGTTTAACCTTGTTACTTGCACCTCATCATATACTTGTAAGCATGTTTCTTTCATTTTCATGTTTCCTTATCATCTCATATCCATCTTTTCATTTTGGAGCAAGTATGCAAGATATGTGATTTATACCATTTTGTTTCATGATTTTAGAGTTATTTATAAACTATGGTCATCCTATAAATATTCCCATGGTATTCTTGGTCTTGATGGTGATTAGGAACCCATGACACCCTAAGAAGGTGTATGGTAGGATTAGATTAGCTTTGGAGTTGATTTGAAGGGATTAGAATAGGTTTTGTCCGAGAAAAACTATTTTCGATACGTATATTATATGTTCTGTCCTTGTTTCATTTTTCTGGAAAATCCGACTTTAGTCACGACATTTTGACCTTGATAATTAGAAAATATACTTTAAAACGAATCCGTGGCCGCTTGAACGGATTAAAACGGAGTTATAACGAAGCCGTGGTGAATTTTTAAAGTTTGACGACGAAAAATATATTTTTCAGAATTTTCAGCATACTATTTTCACTTTGTTCGGTCAAAAGCAGCCTTAAGCTTCACAAATTATTTCGACTTGTCAAAAATATATTAGTATACTTTGATACGAAGCTAAGGACATATTATACGTGAAAACGGATTTGAAACGACAAATATATGCGTTTTCATAAATTTGCCGTAACTAATATTTTCGAAAAACTATATTATTTCTACGATACAAATGTTACGGTAGTTTATAACGTCCATGTTGTGTTTGTTTTTAACCATGATGTGAAACTTTTGGAACAAAATGTCTTCTAGTGAAATCAAGTTCACCGACCATATTTTTCAAAACAAAAGCTGTTTGTCAAGCGGAGTTATGGTAAATTATTTACGGATGTTCAAACTTGGCGAAACTTATTTTCTCACACAATTAGCCAAAACCATTATCTTTAGCCCTTATTATCTTTATGATCGAGACCTTTTGACGAAAACTTCGAACTGAAACTTCTAGATATCGATACAAACTTTCCAAAGCTGTCGAGTTCGTTCTCTAACGATCGACGTACACCATTTTACGACTAGTTTTTGAGCCATTTTGTCACTTTCAAGAAATTTCCGACGACATTGTTTTGACGAAAAGTGATAATTTCACCAAAAATCATTATAAAACCATTGTAGGATGACATTTTGACGTAAAACTTGTAAAGTGATTTTGATTGGTCAAGACGTCAAACGAGTATTTTTCGACGATAAGTAATATTTTCAAAACTCGCAAATGGTATAAATAACATACTGAAGTGCATGCATAACATTACATTGCAACTCATGACATATCATATCATTCGTAATAGGTCCGGTTGACGCATCACATTATACCTCACTGCACCCACTTTTGTCATCACACCGTTTACCAAGTGAGTAATCACACCCCTTTTACCGTTTTACTATATTTTGGGGCGAAATGCATGAACCTCTCTGAGCTAAATTGTTTACTATTTTTATTAACTAGTTTGACTAGAACTTGTGAACTCGAATCAAATCCTTGAACTTAATTACGAACCTATTACTTATTTGAACTTATTGAACAGTACAAAGTCTCCCCTGTTCGGAGCATCACTATAAAGTCTCGCCTTATTGGTGGAGCGTCTCAATAAATCTCGCCTAGGTGGTCGAGTGACAAAGGAGTCTCCCCTGTTCGGAGCATCACTATAAAGTCTCGTCTTATTGGTGGAGCGTCTCAATAAATCTCGCCTAGGTGGTCGAGTGACAAAGGAGTCTCCTATGTTCGGAGCATCACTATAAAGTCTCGCCTTATTGGTGGAGCGTCTCAATAAATCTCGCCAGGGTGGTCGAGTGACAAAGGAGTCTCCTATGTTCGAGCATCACTATAAAGTCTCGCCTTATTGGTGGAGCGTCTCAATAAATCTCGCTTAGGTGGTCGGTGACAAAGGAGTCTCCTATGTTCGAGCATCACTATAAAGTCTCGCCTTATTGGTGGAGCGTCTCAATAAATCTCGCCTAGGTGGTCGAGTGACAAAGGAGTCTCCCATGTTCTGAGCATCACTATAAAGTCTCGCCTTATTGGTGGAGCGTCTCAATAAATCTCGCCTAGGTGGCCGAGTGACAAAGGAGTCTCCTTGTTGGAGCGGTGCAAAGTCTCTCATGTTCGAGCATCCATGAATGATTATATACGTGGTGCAATATTGTGAACTATTATGACCGTTTATACTTGACTTTTAGACATACTACTTTTGGCGTTGGGTTGTGAACACACAGGTTGCAAGTTTTGTATGGGCGGAACTTGGAACCGAGTGGATTTACAACGCCTTTGCTTGTGGACCATTTTCGCGATCGGCAAAGCTTTGAATATTTCTTACTAGTTTTCTTATTTTGCTAAACGTGTTTACTCACCAACTATTTTCATAGTTGACCCGTTTTTCTCTCATGCATTTCAGGTGATCGTTAGTAAGCTTTTTCTACCAAGTCTTGCATAAAGAAGTTTTCACTTGTCGCTACAAGTTGTATGTAATAAAACTCAATATTTTGGAATCTAAACTTTGTAATATATTTGCCGATGACGGCTAAACTAGTATTGTAATGGAGTATTATTTCTTTTTAATCTTAACGTTGGTATGTTCTATTATCTTGTGCTTATGTTCCCTTCCGTTACACCTCGTATTTCCGCCTCCGGCGAGGGTGTGACAGTTAGACCCATGAAAGTGCATGTCTATCACGAGTTTCTCGAAATGGTACATTTACTGACTTTGATTTCTCATCAATTCATTGGTTCCGTTTGAGTCGAGCTCTTTTGAGATTCAAACAACGATCATTAAACATTTTGATCACATTTTAATCACGTCTTCTCCCCCTCAAAAATAACATATTCGTGATATTTTTTATAACAACGGATTAAACAACATTTTTAGAATCTTTTGGGGAGACAAACGGATTTGATTTTAGCATGAATTTGGAACAGTTAGGTTTTATACTCCCCCTTTAACAAAGCATTTTCAATAAAGGGTTTTGAAGGGAGTTATCTTGAGCACAAAATATTTTTGAAAGATTTTGAAAAATCTTTTTGAACAATCTTGAAAAGGTGCTCAAGATGATGATGATTTCTCACCAGTTTTGAATGTAGTGCACTGAAGTGTACACTAGATTTTGTTTAGAAACACGAGTTTTGATTTGAAATGATCAAAAGTCATCGTCCGGGTTTCGTACTGAAGTATACGAAAGCCATCGTGAAAGAAATTTTCAGAAACGACATGTTTTAGAAAACATTTAAAGAACTCTCGCTCAAGCATCTGTACATGTCCGTATCATTGTTGAATGACATTTCTAGAAACGTACAGAATATCGATTATACGAGAGACATGTCGTGAGAGGAATATTTTGGATTTTTGATTTTATATTGTTTTGATTTTTTGAAAGTTTTATATTTTATATTTTGCTTTTGTTGGTTTTCAAATTTTGTATTTTGTTTTTCAAAAATATTTACAGCGAAGCTTGTTGGAAATCATTTTCAAGAAGATTCGAGAAGACGTTCTAACTCCTCAGGGGTTAGGCATCGCATTCTAATTCGTCGAACTAAATCGTCAAACCTTTCTTTTGGAAGGGCTTTAGTAAATAGATCGGCGAGTTGGTAATCTGTCTTCATGTTAGGATCGTTTTTATGGAAGATTTGGTGAATCGGGAGGTCTTGGAAGATGAAAATTATCATCTTCATGTTAGTGAGATAAAGTAGAGAGAGAAGGGAAAAACTAGTGTGTTTTATTAAAGGAAAATGAAAGCTTACACTAAGAGTCTCACCCTCCTAGGAAAGTCTAGGAGGGTATTTATACCTAAACACATACAACTATGACTAAATGACATAACAAGCCCATGTGTTTAAGCAAACAAAGATAGAAAATGTAATCCCGTCAATGTCGTTCCATTTACGAGTTAGGAGCGATTCCAACAATCTTCCCCCAATGGGACGACATAAGGGATTACTTACAACATTTACTACAAATATAGAAAACAAATAAAGAAAGGTCTTCATAAGCTCTTCAAGTGCTGAGGATGATGAAAGTTTACGCTCTTTGTCTTCTTCTTGTACTTTGACTTGAGAACCATTTTCTTCACTTGTAGGCAAATGATGTAATATGCATGAATTGGATTAACTTGCCCCAAATCATGCCGCATGTCTTTAGCATGACTTCTCCGTACACTCCTTTTGGCGAATTTTCTCAATCGACTTCCCCAAACCGACAACCGCCTTCTTAGATTCGAAACTTTGATGTAGTGAACATTTACTCTAACTTTTGAAGTTTTCGATCTGCTGTGAATTTGTAGATGAGCGATAAACCACACAAGGAAAATCGACTTATTGCGGAAAATCCGTTTGGGGGTAACATGTAAGAAATCAACAAGATATTCTCACATATATAGATGCTTCACACCAAACAATCCGCGAAATATGAGATGAAACGACTTCCCCCTGAATGTTGAGGTCTATCGGAATAATAGTTACTTGTGAATATGCACTTACTCGATAAAATGACCGTGTGTGAGGCATCACAACATCATATTTAGGTGACTTCACACACGATAACTCTGTGAAAGTGAGACGATAACACCAAAGTGAGAAATTTAACCACATATCGTCTCATTTCTTCCCCCCGGTTGAAGAAATTCATGAAGGGAAACAGGTTTTCGAAAAACAAATCCAAAAACATCAAAGATGCAATAAACACCTATACTCTCTTCCCCTCGATGTTTTCAATGAATCAGAATCATACACCACGTATGTTGATGATGAATTGGAGACAGCGAAACCATGTATGTCCAAGTAATCGAACAATAGTGAAGTACCAAAAATATCATGTGAGAATCAATTGCTGATAAAACTTCTCTACTGTGTATACTCTTCTCATTAACTCTTTACCGACCCCATTATCATTCTCGACGGCTTTTGTGTGACTACGATGGAGAAAATCCAATATGACGAACTTGAGATCAAGTAAAATAACCCAAACTTGTGACTTAAACTTGCACTATTGTCGACGAAGAACCCTTTTCATCGCCATCGAAAAGGTAAACTTAAAGTTTCTCTTATTATTCACAGCTTTATGTGACACTTGAGCACAACGACGTAACTCCTTAAAAGTGATAGTTATACGCTGTGAGCACAACAACGTAACTCCTTACATCAGGTATAACTAGACAACTCAAGTCTTTGTCATTCATAATGGTTAAAGCTAGAACAAGGATCTCGAAGAATCATGCATCCAACCAAGCCCGATATCTTCAAGATACTAAGTACATGCACCGTGAAATCCCACTTCAACTTCAAATAAATAATAGTGAATTCGCGCCGTAGTCACGTCTTACGGTTACATGCCCAAAATTAGCCTTCATTAACTGTTTAAACGAATGTGATAATGGTTTCCTGATATTGTAAAAATTGTATCCCCGTGAATATTAAGTCGAAATCCAACCATAATCCAAAACTTTATCTTAAACAAATTTTAGCACAAATATTGAATTTAGACAAAGTGAATTCACGGATATATTATCCATGTACAACTAACCGAAAAAAACAGTCCAAATCCAATGATCCACTTACTCATCCCAAGATGAATCAATGTGATATAAGGTTCAAGCCCAATCCAGTCCATTGAGTCCACCCAAGACACAAACCGGTCCAATTCACTGCAGAGTATATCCGGGTCCATATCTAAATTCAATCCACACATAACCTAATATTTGGGTATTTAAGGCATACACACTCCCATTACCTTAACCTAAATATTATTTCAACCAAACCCTAATAACTCACACACAAAACACATCCGCCCCGAACACAAAATACATCTCCGTTTTTCTGTCCTTCAATAATACAAACAACACTTTGACCAAATATACCCAGTCACCCTACCGTCTGTCTTCTTGTTCAAAGATCACGAGAAGGTAAAGTTTGTTGTTGTTTTGATTATAATGAACCAACGAATGGAGTATAACAATCTTTTTATAACTCTATTCATTCTCTTCGGATAAAAAAACTTAATCTCTTACCGATCTATGATGATTTTGTTGTTCAATTTTTTTTAGAAATCCAATAAGGATTTGTATATAAGATGAACATAAATCAGAGATCTTTCATTGAATCATTTCATTTCAGTTTAGGATCTGTGATGATATCATTCGAGTGTATGACCTTCGAGTCATCTTGTATTACTTTGAAAAACACGAAGAATGAATCTGAGATCATTCTTGTTTATGTTTGAGCCGTGAAAGATGAGACTGTGGAGTTGTTTGGATTTGGTTTTGATAAGTTGTGGTGTGATTAAAGTAGATGATGTTTGACAGTGTTGGAATTGGTTGGTAATGTCGATTAGGATTAGGATATGGTCTTAGGCATAAGGTCAAATTGAAGTCAAAGGTCTTCATTTCTTCTTCATCACTATTTCTTATGCGTAAACAAGAAACGACTTATGCGGAAGAAATCTTACGCGTAAGATCTTATGCATAAAACAATACGCGTAAGCCTTATGCGTAGGATTTTTATGCGTAATCTAGGGTCCTTAGGCGTAACCCAAGGTCCTTAGGTGTAAGCCAGGGTCCTTAGGCGTAAGACCTTATGCGTAGTACCTTACGAGTAGCTTTCCAAGCTACTCATAAACAATCTGAAGATCCTTAGGCGTAGAACTAGGGTTTTGACCCGTGTTGACTTTTTTCCGGCGATGTATTCTGACCAAAAAATCTGTCCAGATTCATAATAACCCAGATAAAACTGCATAAGACATTATGTTTGACCCGTTTGACCACAGTTTGACCACAAGATTATCATAGTTTCTTTCACGTGAATGGTAAAAAAAAAGGTCATACAAATGCTGTTTGGACATATTGTAACACATAACATATTTAAACCTTGTTGAGACCATGAAATTTTTTACCAGAATAAAAGGATACATGAACTTGTAAAAAAATCTATTTAAACACAAAAAAATGTGAAAAGTTGAAAACTTTGTTAGACAAAACAGATTTTAACACAAGGTTTTTGATAAGAAAACATCACAAAATCAACCATAACAAAAAATCCGACCTTGCTCTTGATACCACTGTTAGGTCACCATAATATAACACAAGCAATAAGATGTAAGAAATATAGATGAAGGAGGACCAGTTGAACACACAAACACACACACGAATATTATAAGCAAACTTTAGGTGTAGGATATATGAAAATGTGAACAACCAACCTTCTAAGGAAGGTTTACATGAGTTTATATAGGGAAGGGAGCTAGGGCAACATGTCTAGTCCCTTCCTTCCTTATTGGGCTTGGGCCAAGGCTTATGGGCTTTCTACATAAGCCATCCCATTAATAACTAACTTAAAAGCCTAGTTTAAGCAACCTATTACATATTAATTACTAACACTTGAAATACAAGTTAGGAGTGATTCCAACACTTCACGAAAAATAATTCAACAGTACCTTCTTCTACGTGCTCTTTTATGAAGTGGTAGCGGACACGAATGTGCTTAGTCTTTGAGTGATGAACAGGATTGCACGATATGGCTATGGCACTTTTCAAGTCACAATACATAGGTATTTTGTCAAAAGTAAAGCCATAATCTGTGAGTTGTGTTCTCATCCATAGAACTTGAGCTCAACACGCAGATAGAGACACATACTTGGCTTCAGCGGTTGAAAGTGTAGTACAATCTTGTTTCTTTGAAGACCAACTTACTAACTTTTCACCCAAAATTATGCTCCTCCGATGTACTTTTTGTCGTAACTTGATCACCTACGTGGTCTCATCCGAAAAGGCTATTAGATCAAATCCGGTTCCTTCGGATACCAAATTCCATGTGAATGGATGTCTTGGTACCGAAGATCCGTTTAACCTCTTTGAGGTGCGATTCGTAGGCTTTGCACGAAACCGTGCTAATAAGCAAACAAAGAAATGAATATTGGGTCGACTAGCGTTGAGGTACATGAGAGAACCAATCATGCTCCGATATTTCTTCGGATAGATGGGTTTCCCAAATGAATCGGCTCCAATTTTTGGTGAAGTTACCATTGGTGTACCGACCGAGTCACAATTATCCATACCATGATTTTTCAAAATCTCAGTTGTATATTTAGATTGATTAATGAAAATTCCACGAGGGGATTGATGTATTTGTAAACCAAGAAAAAATTTTAGTTCCCCCATCATGGACATTTCAAATTTTCTTTTCATGAGATTTTCAAAATGTTTTGAAAGATTCGGATTAGTGGACCCAAAAATAATGTCGTCCACGTAAATCTGAACAATCAAAATGTCATTGTTATGTTTTCGAGTAAACAAGGTAGGATCAACTGTTCCTTTGGTGAAATTGTTGTTGATCAAGAAAGAGGACAGTTCGTCATACCACGCTCTCGAGCTTGTTTCAAGCCATATATTGCCTTTTGAGTTTGTAGACGTAGTCCGGATGTTCCATGTCTATGAAGCCTTACGGTGACTCACATATACTTCTTCTTTCGTAGTTCCATTCAAGAACGCAGTCTTTATTTCCATCGATAAACCGTGTTGGGATATGAAAAGTCTTTGAAGATATCAAAATCTTGAAGATATGAAATCTTGTAAGATGCAAAGTCTTGGAAGAAGTCAAATAGTCAAAGCATCGCTAAAGACAGTCAAAGTCTTGCAAGATAAAGTCAAAGCATCGCTAGAACAAAAGAACTCATATATTCGCTTTTGGAAAGTATTGTATTCCATGTTTAGATTACTTGTCGTACAAGGTTATCAATTGTAAATCGACTAGGATATCCTTGAGCCTATAAAAGGACTCCTAGATTGGCATTAGATGTACGATTTCGAGAAAAAGAGTTTTAGAGTTTACAATTAGTGTTTTAGAGAAAGTTCGATTATCTTAGAGTTGTATTAGAGTATCGCATAATAAGCGATTTAGAGTTTATAATAAAGTTATTCTTCTTAGCTTTGTTAAGTAAATTCGCGTGCTTGATAAATATTGCTCGGTGTTTCTTTGTTAATAACTTAGGATTTATCCGAGGTTATTAAACCTTAACAAGCTAGTTAAGTTAGTTTGATTAAAGTATATCGATCCAACAAGTGGTATCGAGCTTGTGTGAAACTCGACTAGGAAGAAACCCTACTTCAACAATACTCAAAGATGTCGATTGAAATCGCTCCACCACCTCAATCACCTCACTCAAATCCAATAATCAAAAGGAGAATATGATCTCGGTGCATGAAGATGAGGCAAGATATTTCCATTACAGACCATGCTTTGTGGAATGTAATTGTGAATGGGAATGAAGTTGTTCCGAACCCGTTCATGTTCTGGACAACCTATAGCACCAAAGGGTCTTACCAAGACAACACTAAGGAATCAAGAGAAGGCTCTAAACATTCTCTTGTCTCGCCATTCCGTATGGTCATCTTCTCAAGTTTCATGATGCTAAAGATGCTAAGCGACTGGGGCTGCTCTCAAGACCGATTTGGAGGAATGAAGCCTCTAAGAAGATGCACGAAACTTTCAAACAACAGCTTTGAAACTTTCACAGAGGGAGAGAGAGAGTCTTGATCTTGCATATGATAGGTTTGAATCTCCTCAACATGTTGGAGTTATACAAGGCACAAGTATCGAGTTGAGGATGCTAATTTGAAGTTTCTATGAGTTTGCCATCCACATGGCATGTGATTGCTACTATGATCGTGAGGACAACAAGGATTGGACGTTATGGACTTTGATGATCTCTATCATCAATCAAGGTGTATGAACATGAGATGAGTGGTCAACCCAATTCCAAATCTCACGGTATTGCTTTTCTATCATCGAAAGAAGAGCGATGCTTTCAAAAGTACGCTTCTCCTCAAAGTACTATTTCTCAAAGTCTTCTGCTGTTTACAATCCCCATCATATGCTCGTGAGGCCCGCCATCTACCACTTTGAACTCGGATGAAGTTGTGTGCTCCTTCTTTGCACAACAAGCAAGTTTACATCACTTATGAAGAGGATCTAGCACAGTTGAAGAAGATGCACTTGAAGAAATTGATATCGGTGGCAAGTTGCTTTGATCACGCAAGGATCAAAAAGTACATGAAGAAGACAGCAAAAATATTGATTTCAAACCAAAACAAGGAATAACTTTTGACAAATCTAAAATTGAATGCTTCAATTGTCAAAAGATCGGTCACTTTGCAAGGAGTGCGAGTTTTGCTAAGTATCAAGCAAACATAACATCCGAGAAGCCTAAACTTGAGCTCAAGGAAATTCCAATAATCAAACAAAGGCTTTGGTTGCTCAAGAGAAGTTATCGAGTTGACCTGGAGTGAAGAATTTGATGATGAACCGTGACTTCATCAGATGGTAGCGATGGAAGATACGATTGAAGACACAGTGGAAGCATTGGACCGAGCAATCGCTTTTGATGAAGAATCGAACATGCCGCTTTGGAATCGATGATGGCTTTGGAGGATTTGATTGGAGCAAAGAAAGTGAAGATGATCCTGTTCTTCTTGCTATGGTGGCTACTTCACCAACTCGGTCTCCTATCTACGAGGTATGCTCAAACTGTTATGAGTTTTATCTAAAATCGCTTAACAATTATGTGATTGAAAGAGATAATTGTATTAGGGCTAGGTCCGAGGTAGCAGGATATCAAATCACTTTAGAGTCTATAGAAGCTAAAATCATAACACATGAAAATAATGAAATGGCTTGGGTGAAAAGTATGAACAACAGGATTACCAGTTAAAACTTAGTGAATGGAAACTAAACGTAAAATTGTGAAATTAAGAAATTAACTAAGGAAAGAGATGATTTGTTAGCTAAGTTTGTCGCTTGGGAGAGTATGGCTTGTCCCATGTTGCTTATGTTGAAAAAGCAGAGAAGGGCTTACATTAGAACAGCTTAGGATTTGGAATGTACTTTTGTAACATAGATGAAAACCAAACTAGTGATCGGGATGATGGTGTGTTTGAGGACATAACCACTAGTGATGATGAGCTCATTAACTATGTAGATTCATCTAGTAATGAGGGCTCGATGAAGTGAACCACCTCCGAATATAAGAAAGACAATGGTTATCATAACTTGTTCCTCATCCCATTAGTCATCACCCTCTAGGCTGATGTTTCTCGTTATGGAGTAGATAGTCTAGAATTTAGAAAGAAACTTGTTACTCAATCTAGGTCTCGAGAAACCCAAAGAAACTGCTGAAAACAATGTTCAAAATCCAGCGGTACCTTTAAACCAAAGTCTTGCTCAACAAGCGATGCATACGCAAAACCTTTTCAAAACAGATCTTGCTAAACCTTTTGGGATAATTTTGCTCAAAACAAATTTTATCACCATCAAGAAGGCAAAACAATTTTGGGCATAGACATAGAAGAAATCATTTTGGTCATATGGGTCAAAAGCCTGTTTTGTGTGTTATAGTCCTACTCACTTAATCAAAGATTGTGACAAACAATCAGAATATCTAAGCAAGTTTCCAAGGAATAAGTCTTCCATAATGTAGACGTCTAGTAAAGGTGTGTGTGTGTGTCCTAGGCGTATTGTCTTGTAAACGCCTAGGTAAGTTAGTTAGTTAGTTTATGGTGATGAAACCTTGTGTCAATAACAATGTATTATTTTGATTATTCCATTGCGTATCGTACCATGTTTATTATCTTTGTTATTAATCCCTAGCTGAGCTTATAAACGATCTTATCAATTGGTAAGTCTAACAATCGAGACCTAGAGAGAACAAACCGCTTTGGACTAATTCTAATAGGGTTAATCACGAAACTTCACACCGATCATAGATACCCACATCGTAGAAGACCTTCAAGATCTCACAAGACTTTCCAAAGCATCGCTGGAGACAAGGTAATTGAAAACCATACTTGGGATAGAAATTCTAGGAGATCTCACTATCAACCTAGAAGGTATCACAATTCATATAGGGATCTAGATCACAGGAACCACTGTTAAAACCGAATGGGTTAAAAGGGACGATCTTGCTCGAGACATATAAAGACGCTTAACAAAAAGTGAATCGATGTTTTGTGACAAAAGAAAATGCTAAAAATCTGGTGAAAGAGATTTATGTTGAAAAACCAGAAAGTTTTGTTCAAAAACCATATGTTTTGAATAACAAGATAATGCTGGATCATGCTTTAGAAAATAGTGGAGATTATATACTCAAGGAATGTGAGTATGTCACCCCACAAGGGGAACACAAGTCAGTAATGGCTTGGGTTCCTCAAAGTAACTAACTTTTTATTTATTAGACAGGGCAACCCAGAAGAGGAGCTTAAAGATCATCTTATTGTTATTGGTGGTTGTTCTGTGAGCATGACAGGAGACAAGGAGTTTATGTCAGGTGTTTTGGAGTATATTAGTTAGTAAGCTACATTTGAGGGGAGGACTATAAGGTGTTAGGTATAGTCCTATGTATTGCTTGAGGGAGGTGTTAGGTATAGTTTGTTTATACTTAGTTTATATGAAGATATTTGGCAAAATCTTGTTTTCTGAAAGTCTTGCTTGGAAAGTAATCGCTTGGGAAAGTCTCGCTTATGTGGAAAATATTGTTTGTCGTATTAAAGCTTCGCTCCAACGTAATATTGATGGGTAATTGGTAGCAGCGGTAACTTTGTTATTTAGGTTGTGATTTTCAAATCCCACCTATAAATAACTACTTCGATTTTCCTCTCATATTATTACTTTACATCGTTTCCATACTTATCTCCCAATCACCATCTCATTATTATTCGATACAATCTTTATTGTGCTCACTTTTTCAACAATGGTGAATCGTTTAACTGTTTGAAGCACAATATGGTGGCTAATTTGGACAAGACCGAGAAGTAATGTGGCTTTCTATGATATAATTGATTATCTTCTTGGATCGCCTATTAGTTATGCTCTTTTAGTTGAGCCGGATGTTATTGAACCGTGGATTCAAGAATTTTGGGCTACTGCTAGAGATAATATGGTGGAGGATGAATACTATATTAGATCCACAGTTGCTGGAAGGACTATTAAGATTACAGAAGCCTCTATTCGAGCAGATTTATTATTTGAAGATGAAGATGGGGCTATTCGATTTGACAAGCAACTGATTTGGGATACTTTTCGGAATCTTGGTTATGAAGGTTCTTTGACTGAACAAACTTTCAAGAAAGCATTATTCTGTCCTCAATGGAAGTTCTTGATTCATGTCTTGCTCCATTGCATAAGTTCTAAAAGCACTTCTTGGGAGCAGTTTGGGTCAAATATAGCATCTGCAGTGGTTGGCTTAGCTACTGATAGAATGTTTAATTTTTCAAGGCTTATTTTGGATGGGATGCTATCTCATATCTCCTCTGGGTCAACATGGTTGATGTACCCACGATTTGTATAGGTTTTCTTGAACAAGCAATTGGCTGATGTTCCAAAACACGCTACTTTGTTACTGTCATTGTGCAACAAGCCAAAATTTATACATTCATGGCTAAGCGAAGTAATTTGTTCGAGGTGGAGATATTCCATTAACTACCACAATGATGGAAGTTGTACAAGTCATGACGTGATGTCTTTGGAGAGGATGAAGAAAGTGAAGGTCTTGATTACGCACAAGGTCTTCGCTTCACAAAGTCTTGCCTCTGAGTCACCGCTGCAAGCACTTCTCGTGAAGGTCTTGCATCTTTCTGGGTGATGTTTCTCCAAGTCCCGAGGTTCAAGCAGATTGAGAGAACACCTACTCCATCTCCACAACGCTTACATTTGAGGCACATTCTCATCTTCAAGGTGATGATCATACTATTCCTCGTGAAGGTTTGACTTTGGATAATTATGCTTTGACAAGGGAGCTAGCTCATGAACAAGGCTGTTGAGAGTCAAGCTAAATCACTTAGGAAGTTAAGGCGTAAGTATATTTGGTTAAGGAATTTTATTAAACCCTATATTCAAGGTTTCAACTTATGGGTTAAAGAGGAAAACAAACGTCAGAAAGCACTTGAAGGAATTGAAACGAAGAAAGTTCCTAAACCATCTTACATCAACTTGGGGAGGAATTTAGAAAGGATAATTTGAAAGAAGATGTTATGAAGAAGAAAGAATCAAGAAGATATTACAAAGAAGAAAGAATCAGTAAGTCTGCGAAAAGATTATTTCGGAGGAACAAGAAGAAGTGCAAGTTCAAGGTATCGATGATCAAGGTATTGAACATCAAAGTATCGATTTTCATGATACATCTAGGAAGAAGTAATAACACCAATAACTCCAAAGGTATTGAATTTTGAAGAAGAAGTCGGTCCTTCACAATCTGTTATAGAAGAGGAGGAACCTAAATTCAAACCTATTCATTCTCATGAAAGTGATGATGAATTAGTTGCTACAATGTTAGATTTGTCACAACCAAGAGGAGGAGTTACTATTAGAGATGTACAAGAAGAAGAACAACCAAGAAGTGATCAACCCGCAATTGATCCAAAAGACAAAGGGAAAGGTATTCGTTGAAACCAAGAAAAAGAAACTTACTTTGGCGTAACTTAGAGCAATTGAGTTGCTAGGAATGAAGTCGACGAGAAAAGTTCAAGAAGAGTTAAATGCTAAATATAAAGAAGAACATGAAGCTCAAGAAGCTCGTAATAGAAGTAGCTCGAAATTACATGAGGAATTGAATGTCAAACTCTTGAACCATTACGATCACCTACACCTGCTCGATATATGCAAAGAAGACCTAATTTAGCTAAAGAAAGGAATGCAATGATGGCATATTTAAAAAGCGAGAGGATTTAAAGGATTGCGAAGCTAAATTATGTGGATATGAAAAGATTATATGATCTTTGAGAGAGAAGCTTATAAGAAAGATGTTGCGGTATTAAAGACTTTAGAAGAAGCTTATTGGACCAAGTCGAAAGGAAGAAGAGCTTAAAGAGAAAAAGACAAACCGGGTTACGGATGTTCGGTTTTCAAAGAAAGAAAAGGTTGAATTAAGATCTGAGACTAGTGATGAATTGAAGAATTATCTCAGAGTGGTAGATTTTGATTATACAAATGAAGATAATGACATGAAGATGAACAGATCAAAGATTAGTGTTTTCAAAGTTGAGAAATCCAAGAATGGAGATTACATGATTTTTCATAAAGAAGATGAAAGTTTCAAAGTTTTCAAAAGGCTATGGGATTTGCTGCATATTATAGATAGAGTAGACCTATTCTACTTATATCATGTTGTGAAGGCTTATTTTGAAGATAATCCATTAGAAGGGATTGGTTTGGTTTTACATGGTGATCTCATAACTATGTGGGAAACTGATGAAGAGAGCACTGATGATATTTGGAAGGATCAAGAAAGCCGGGAAATTGTTTCTCGGAGATTCTTTGAAGAACTGAGTTCATGTTTTGGAGCTAGAAAATGGAACAATGATACACATGTTTGCAGAAAAGAAGATACCCTCTTACAGGTTGAGCTCATGAGAAGAATGCTAGAGCATGGATTGGAAGTAGAAGAGGCTAATGAAACCGCTTGCATGGTTATCAATTTGTTTATAGACTGGACTACCATTCTTGAGAATGATCTATAAGCGGTATGAATTTTATTTGAATAAATACTTTTGAAATATCAATACTTTTATTCAAAGCATCACGATCGACAAGACTTTCATCAAAGTAATGTTTATTTAACTAAACCAGGTTAAAAGAATTTTAGAAGAAACCTTTTGCTAAGTAATAAATATTTTGAAATAAAGGTTGAATAAATGGTTTTTGTGATGATAACATCAATAGGTTATCAATCCACCATGGTTGCAAAAGGATTGACTAATCCATGAGCAAACGGCTCGTAAAGATATATCAAATCCGCTTTTAGTTGACAACTTGCTAATAAGTTGGATGGTAATCAACTCACCATATCAAGAATGTGAAGAGTTGGCTAGCCCACAAGAAAATGGCTTGTGGTAAAGGTCGTGGAAAAACCATTATTGGTAATTAGTTCACCATTAGATAGAAGAACTAACTAGTCCGTAAGGTACACTTTTGGTAAAGACAAAACAAATCATTGATAGTGGTGGTTTGCTAAAAATCATATGGTTATCAATGTACCATGGTCTTACACACAAAACATTTGGCTACTCGAGATAATGGCTTTGGTAAAGAGTTCTAAATCCATTAAATTTTCAATGATTCACTTGGAAGTGATGAGAATAGTATGCAACTTAAACCGAATTATTGTACAAATTGTCATATGTTGCTTTGTGTTCTTTGAAAAGATGGAGATTGCTTTGGATCTCATTTGTGAAGAGAACAATTCTAAGAGATACTTTGACAAGCACAGATATTACGTAGATACAATCTAAAGACTAAGAAACAATCCATTTTAAAGATGAAGTCATTAAAGATATATTCACAAAGGAACTTGAAGTCAAGCAAGTAGAATTCAAGTTAGGGAGGATTGTTGGGATATGAAAAGTCTTTGAAGATATGAAAGTCTTGTAAGATGCAAAGTCTTGGAAGAAGTCAAATAGTCAAAGCATCGCTAAAGACAGAGTCAAAGTAATCGCAAGATAAAGTCAAAATCTTGCTAGAACAAAAGAACTGCTATATTCGTTTATGGAAAGTATTGTATTCCATGTTTAGATTACTTGTCGTACAAGGTTATCAATTGTAAACCGACTAGGATATCCTTGAGCCTATAAAAGGACTCCTAGATTGGCATTAGATGTACGATTTGAAAAAAGAGTTTTAGAGTTTACGAATTAGTGTTTTAGAGAAAGTTCGATTATCTTAGAGTTGTATTAGAGTATCTCGCATAATAAGCGATTTAGAGTTTATAATAAAGTTATTCTTTTTAGCTTTGTTAAGTAAATTCCAGTACTTGATAAAGATTGCTCGGTGTTTCTTTGTTAATAACTTAGGATTTATCCGAGGTTATTAAACCTTAACAAGCTAGTTAAGTTAGTTTGATTAAAGTATATCGATCCAACAAACCGTGATGTTTTTGTGAGCTGCATAGGCTAAGAAAATCTTGACTGCTTCAAGTCTAGCTACCGGCGCGAATGACTCTTCAAAGTCTTATCCTTCTTCTTGTTTGTATCCTTTGGCCACAAGACGAGCTTTATTGCAAATTATAGTCATTTCTTCATCCTTTTTGTTCTTCCATAACCATTTGAGATCAATGACTCGAATGTCAATTGGTCTTGAAACCAGATCCCAAGAGTCATGTAGACGGTATTGGAGAAGTTCCTCCTGCATCGCTTCTATCCAAGCGTTTTCTGCCATTGCCTCTCGAATGTTCTTCAGCTCTTTATTGCTAATTGAGCAAAGGTAAATGCACAAGTCGCAGTCTGTGGCAAGTTGGCGTCTCGTCTAAATTGGCCTTGAAGGTTCACCAATAACTTGTTCAATTGGATGGTCTTTTGTCCACTTCAGAGTAGAAGGATACCGTTGGTTTAACGTATGCGAGTTAGATGGTTCTCGTAAGCTTGAAGATGATTCAACTGATTCCGTAGCAAATGGGTTTTCAAATATGTCTTCATCTAACGTTGCATCGTTTTGGTTTTGTGTAGGTTCTTCTTGAAATGATATGTTTTGGTTTTGCTCATCAACTGTTGGTTATACGGTTTCAAGAATAGGATCTGCTAAAGTTGATGTAGATAAGGTTGATGGAGTTGGAGCATTGGTTTCTACTATGGTAGATGCATCTTCTGTTGTTGGTGGTGGTTGATGATTTTGAGCAGGTGCAGTGGAATGATGGTTTGATGCATTCGTCAAAGTTCCACCATAGTATTCATCGAACATTAACTCGAAGAAATTCTCCCATTCTTGTTCTGAAGGTTTGTCAAACAAAGTTGATGGAGCTCTTTGTTGTATGAGTCCTGAACTGATATGTCCAGAAGTTTGCGGGATAGGTTCGGTTCCTAATCTGTTTTGATTAGAAGCCATTGGATTAAGTGCATGTTCTAGAGCGAGTCTCTCAGAAGCCATCTGTGAAAGTTCGTCAAAATTCATATTCATCGTCTCCATTATCTTCCTAGTTCTTCTTTTATACACCCTGAATGCCCTCGAGATATCTGAGTATCCAATGAAGATTCCAATATCACCATTAGCTTTCAGTTTTCCTAGATCTTCTCTGTCGTTCGTTGGATAGCACAAAGCGCCAAACACTTGAAGGTAAGATATATCAGGTTTTCTGTTGTTCACAAGGTCATATGAGGATTTATTGAATCGTGGATGGATTAGGGATCGGTTCTGAGTTAAACAAGCAGTGGCAACAGCATCAGCCCAAAAAAATAACAGTGCACTAGAATAAATTAGCATTGTACGAGCAGCTTCCATAAGAGCTCGATTTCTTCTTTCAACTACCCCATTCTGCTGTGGAGTTCTAACAACTGATGTCTGATGTGTGATTCCAACATCTTCAAAATAAGTTCTTAACTCCTGATTTGTAAATTCGGTGTCGTTGTCTATTCTTACTACCCTTACTGGAGCTTGAAGGAGTACTTGAATACGCTTCAGAAAGGTGATGATGATGCCTGGAGCTTCTTCTTTTGATCTCAGAAACTTAACCCATGTATATCTTGAATAATCATCGACGATAACAAGAATATACTTTTTCCCGTTTATGCTTTCAACTCTCATTGGGCCACATAAGTACATGTGCAACATATGCAACTTTGCTTCCAAACTGGGTACGGATTTGGGTTTATATGATGCTTTTTTGCTTTTTTCTTATTCGCATGATGGACATAAGTGATCCTTGGTGTATTTGAACTTTGGAAGTCCGTTGACGATGTTGTCTTTGGCAAGTTTGTTGATGGTGTCGAAATTGAGATGTGATAATCTTCTATGCCACAACCAGGACTTTGTTCCAGATGCTCGTGTCATAAGACATATTGGAGATGAAGAGGCCATTTGGTTTATGTCGATAGCATACAAGTTTGTGTCACGATTCCTAGTTAAGAGATCAATGCCATCCAAGTTTCTAACGAAGCATGCATTTCTTCTAAATGCAACCTCTAAATCTGCATCACAGAATTGCCCGACTGAAAACAAATTGTGTCCCAACCCTTCGACATAGTAAACCCGAGTGATCAAATAATTTCCAAAGGAAGATTTCCATAACCCATGATAGTTGCTACATGATCATTTCCAAAGCGTCGGTTCCCATGAATTTCGCATTTAAATTGCTCGTGACTCAGATTCCCGGTCATGTGCTTGGAGCAACCCTAGTCGATGATCCAAAGACATATTTTGATAACCTGCCAAGTACAGAATAAGATTTTTTTGGAAACCGTTTTGATTTTGGTTCCTTTGGGTTAGGGGTAAAATCCTGATCACACTCATAGAAGGTTTATATTGGGTATACTGGTTTAGAATTCATTCTACCATTCTTGATTGTGAACATTCTACCTGTTGGTTTCCAAATACCATTCCTAAAGGAAAAACTATGCTTCTTATCAATAGAGTGCGACCTAAATTTTGCAACTAGGCTTCCTATTGGTTTAGCATAAGTTCTTTTTGGAACGTTCTTCTGAACAGGCTTAACATTCTCATTTTCAGAAACACAATCATCATGAACATTAGTTAAAGATTTCTTGCAAGTTACACAAACAGATTCAACACATTCATTAAACATAGCAAGTTTCATAGGTTCATTACATTTAGATGAAATGTCTTTCTTATTATAAAGCGGTAAATTCCTAAGGTGTTCTTCTACTTTCTTCTCTTTATTCAGGCTACTATTCTTGGAGGCAGGCGAGACTCTATTATTCCTTGTATTGCTCCTAGGCTTTAGTCTGATGCTCCTAGAGGTGCTTTCTAGTCATGTAGAAGGTAAGGCACACGCATTAGGATTCCTATTATTATCAAGAGAGGTGGTTTCAGCTTTCCTAGTCTCTTTAGAGTGCTTGTTTAAACTTATGTCGTTTGTTCCATATGGTTTAGATGTGGAGGCATACGCATTAGTGGTACTTATCTTAAAAAGGCCAGGTGCTAAAACTTTTGGTTTCTCGATAATTGCTTTTTCATTTTCAACAATCATTTCTTTTTGCTTAGGCAAGGCAGGTGAAGTGACTGGTTTTGACAAATCTTTTTTCTCATTGACTTTTGGAGGAGGATGAGAAATAGACATTTTTGGTTTGAAAACCTGTTTTGGAGCATTTGCCTTCTCCTCAGTCAATGGTTTTGCAATCTTAGTATCCACAACCTTTTCTTTTTGACATTCCATCTGAGTTCTCAAATGATAAATTTTCTCTTTCATGTCCTTGTAGGCACGCTCATACGACAGTTTGTCATACTTGCATTCCTCAATTTTTCGATCAAGTTGTTTAAAATATGAGACATTTTCTTTTTCAAGTTTTTCAAGAGCCTTTTCATATTTTAAAACAATTGTGGAGGTCTCAGACTGGAGTCTTTCATGGTCTTCAACATAATATGTTTGTAAAACAATGGACATGATATCAGTGGTTATAACATCTGCGAAGAGAGAATCATTTAAATTTTCCAACACTTTGATGTGTTCAAAACATTCATTAGCTTTCTTTACCAGGGATTTATGGTCCTTGACAAAGTCACATATTTCTTTCAAAAATGCTTGTTCAAAGTGAATTACCCTCGCACTGACGTGGTTTAGCGGATTGGCAATTTCATGTTCAAAAACCTTTTTCATTTCATCGTGAAAACTAGAAAACCAGTTGTTAGTGCTGATGTTGATTTTTGATTTAACAAGCTCTTGAAGTTGCCCCATTCTAGTTTTAATTTAATCTAAAATGCTTCTAGCATCACTTGTGTTAAAAGGATTGTTTGAAGACATTTGTTCCATGTTCAAAAATGATTTTGAGACAACTACTGGTTTTGAAACTGGTTTTGACTCTTTGTTTGAAACACTGGGCGTTATGGAAAACTTTGACTTTTCTTTTTGCGGAACAAAAGTAATGCCATAAAATTTGTTATATTTGTTGTAGTCGATTGGTTTTATTTCTGGATTCTTTTGTTTCATTTTTTATCTACTCTCGTCAGTTAGTTCTAACATTTCATAAGAATCACGAACAGTTATGGGTTCATGCTTATCTAACAAAGCATTTCCATTATGAAAAATATTCTGTTCTTTCTGAGCTTTCTTGAGTGCACAAGGAGGTTTGTTACCAAGAGCCATTTTTTGTGATGTATGATAATACGGATTTGTTTGATTAATTAGCATATTGGTTGTTTTAGCTGAATGACCCGTTGTAACAAGCAAATTTTACAATTTGCTGTTTTTTTCATTTTCATCAAGAATTTCATCAAGAAGAGAATCTTCTCGTTTTGAAAAATCAGCAATCAACTTTTACTTCTCTTTTTCAAGATCAGAATAAGTCGCTTTTTGTTTAGAAAGTTGGTTTTTGAGATCTGAAATTTCCTCGTTTAAAGATTTTATTTTTAATCTCAAATTAACATCAAGAGTGTCATACTTGATTTGTAATTGTTTTTCTCTTAAAACGGAATTTCTATAACCAATTTCTAATTCTGACTCTTTGTTTTTGTGTAATTCAAAAGCTTTTGCATTCTCCTTGTACCTCTCAAGCTCAGCGGTCAATTTATCATTCGCGGCCTTAACATCGCGATTGACCTTTTTAACTTTCTCTATTTCAATGCCACAGTTATTAATCAATGATTCAAATACGGCACGTGTTTCCTCATCATTCTTAGTATTTTGTACCACAAGGCCTCCATTAGGATTCAAATCTGGATTTTCAGAGTTAATATTGCTACTACTCGGATTGTCCAGGTATGTATCATAAGTAGGTGCTGGTGTCACAGAATGTTGTTCGTCATGAGTAAACACATCAAATATGACATTGTTATAGCATGGATCAATGATTGGTACCTCAGAGACTGCATTGGCGTCATAAACAGGAGGTGTGTCAGAGTCAGTGTCGTACTTATCCTCCTGAAGATTTGCCATGAAGATGCAGTTCACATTGATATCTTCGCGATCTTCAATTTCATCCATAATAGCTATAAAGTTATGTTCCTCAGCACTCAACTGCATCCTTGCTTCTGCCTTTTGTACCAACAGCAATGATTTCTGAAGATACGTTGAATCCTTCTTTTTCGGCTTAGTAGGGCAATTCCTTGCAATGTGACCCACTCCTTGACAGTTGTAACACGTAACCTGATTATCTTGATTTAAATTTCCATAATTCCCAACGACTGGAGCTGCAGCATTCCCATTCTGATTACCCACTACTCTATTCTCAACATTCGACCCATCGATATCCAACATTACGACCCATCCGATTACCATGATTCGAACCTTTGATTACCTATGTAAAATCAAAGAGCAAATCTGATGATTCCCAATAACTCCAACCATTTGTCCTTGTTGACCCATATTCAAACCCGCTGTGCAATTTGCACATTAGTGTTTGATAAAACTTTAGTTGTTGTTAGTTGGTGTGGAATAATGTCCTTTGAATACTTTAGTCAAATAAGCAAATGCATTTGACAAAGCCTCTGTTTGTTCAGCTTCAAGGTCGGTGATTCCTTGTTCTTGGTATTGTGGATACTGTTGTTGTTGAATGACTTGTTGTTCTGGTGGAGAGAATTGTTGTTGAGAGATAACAGCTTGTGGTTGTGGAATGTATTGTTGCAAGTTGTTGTTATTGGTGGAAGATGATGGCGAAAGTTGTTGTTGTGTGTTCACTGGAGTTTGAGTCTTTGCAATTAGTGCCAAGGGATCATGATTCTTTGCCAATTTTTCTTTCCTTACTTCATTGACTTCAACTTGGTTTTGTTTCAGAAAATCGTAGAGTTGATCAAAGTTCACATGATGTAAGTCCTTTGTTTGATTGACAATAGTGACATAGCATCCCCATTCTTCTTGAAGATTGTTGAGAAATTTGATGTTGTAAGATATAACTTTTCACATACACATCAAACCATAACACAAAGTAGAATATAGATGGAATTCTAGAGAGAGAAAGTTAGAGGTTTAGGGAACTTAGTGAGAGAAAGTGAAAGATATTATTATGAGCTCCAACTCTCTACCTTGGAAGGTAGAGAGTATTTATAGTCTTACATAAACGCCACACATCGGGTGTGGATCGGGCATACATGGGTAAAGACCCGTCCAGTCCTCCACGGTGTTACTTAACTAAATACTACTTAACTTAAGAATCACTACGACTCACGAGCTTTCTAACAATTACATATACTTGAGGTGACCGACTCTTTAATACCGGAATTTCTAATTCCTAACAATCTCCCCAAGGAGGTTACCTCAATCATGTACCAAACATACATTGAATACAAATAGATATTACATTAACAATTGATCTTGCATTCTTGATGTAGTCCTTTGCTCCTAAGCTCGTAGACATTGATTCTTCACATTGCATGTTTGGTTACTTCAAGTGGAGGTCTTTCACCGATCCACGTGATAATAATTTTGTGCCATCTTTTGAGATCATCGACAATCAAAATCTCGACACATCCTTTGTGGTGTTGGTATTATGTGATGTTGTGACTTTAGGACCGACATGCTCACATTCGGATCATGATATCTTCTCATCGAGTAGCGGAAGCATTTGTTGAATCATGATATTGGCGGCAGTGAGCGAAGCATGGAGTGAAAATATCGAGTCATTGATGCACTTATCATGATTTCTTTTGAGATGAATGTGTGTGAGCATGCGGCTATGGATTGACCGCTTCATTCGATCACCGCAAACGCCGGGTGTACCGCATACAACAAGCTAGCAATAAATCGCGCGAAAGTGTCTTTGATCACTTCGTTGAATTAGGTACACGGCCCGGTTCCCGTTGATCAAGACAAGCATCTTGCATGTGATCGGTAGGATTCCTAAGAATCTCCTTGACAGGTTTCGCAATGTTCTAGCTATTCTCAAACCGGAACATCTCAAAGAAGACAACACGGAGTGAGTGAACCAATAATTTTAAGTCCACCGATTGATGAAAAGAGATTTGAAAAACAATCGTGTATTGCTCAATAGAAATTGTTTTTGCAATACAACGAAGGTTTTATTGAAAATCAATTATCAATCATAAAACACCTTTTGGTTTGAAAAATTAGTACACGGTCGATGTGCTAAAGAAAAGAGTTTTAAGCACAATGACCGGTTTTTCAAAGTTATCCGTCAATCCATAACTCGAACTGTGATTGATTCAAGAGATTGAATCGCCCATTGTTTCGCTCGGTTGTCACATGGTTAATCTATAAAATAGATCTCACATGCCACCTACCAGAGCTTGTTTGATGTTGGCTCGAAGGCTTTCCATCTTCATTGTGAATATGTATACACATCACTCGGATGTTCGCAATACCACAAGGATAATGCGTGGGACTCAAGATATAATCTCTTTTCCACATTGTGTGAAACAAAGAGTCTTCAATGAAAGTGTCCTAATGAGATTTATTGATGATCTCGTGGCTCTAGACTCAATTTGTGCATATTTGGATCCTATAACGGAGACTAGGAGAGGGTCTCCTTCTTCAATATCAACCATCTCTAAGAGAAAGTCGATAGATAATGTCGGTTCCCGTGAGAATGAAACAAGTCCTTTTAAGAGGAACTTGAGTGGTTTGGAAAGTTGAAGTGCGGTGCGTCCGGGTCCATGACGTCTTGTCTTCAATACCGATGTTACCATCGAGTATATGAATTGAACCCGGTTCGCCTCTAAGGTTGAATAAATGGAGGCAATTTGTTTTCACCCTTTCTCATTCAATTCTTTTAATTCTTCAACCCTTCAAGCTTACCGAGACTTCATAGCTAGAACCTTGTTGGGTTTATTCCAAGACTAGCTCGCCTTAGTCCGCACTCTTCCCATATCTCATTTTTCTCCTTTTGTCATCATACCTAAGGACTTCTACACTAACTAGTGGATTGTCCTCGGTAGATCCCTCCGGTTCGGCGGATCATGGGAACACATACCTAACCTTATCATCCTTATATCACCGTACATAAAGTAGAGTTGGTCGGTCTATTTGGTATTGTTCATCCGCCATTGGAACCAATTGAAAACCATTTGAAAGTCAATTCGGTACTTGTGATATATTATCAAAGCATTTTGTACCGAATTGTTTTGATATTTTAGAACGAGAACTCCCCTCAACATGTGCATCAAGTATTTGAAAATGTTTTGCACACGGAGGCAAGAGAAAGAATTAACTTCTTTGATTACCATTTTCTAAAGATATCAACATCACTTCCCACATCAAGTCAAGTAGATAGAGTATTTCCGGAAGGATGAGGTTTCCATAAATTTGCTCCCCTCAATATGTGCCTCGGGGTTTGAAGAGAGTTTTGCACATACTAGAGGGAACCCTGACATGAGATGAGTTGATCACATTTCAAATCATAGGTTTAAGATAGATGCTCCCCTCAACATGTGCATGGAAAAATTGAAATCGTTTGTCACATGTGGGCGGATAGCATGTACATCCTTATAAAACCATTTACCGAATTATCGGTTTAAATCAATTTAAATCACACATTCTCCCCGATCACAATTATCAAATCATTTGAGATTTGTGATCTCTTATAGATTTAAATTGATTTTGAAAGCTTTTAAGGGAATTGTGACTTGATTATGAAAGTGTTTTAATCGATAAGGATCGGATTTTAAGACTTTAAACTCCATTGATAAAACATGCATGTATATCTTTTGAAAACAATTTAATGCCAAATAACTTTTTAATTTAATTGAAATCATTCTCCCCTCAATCAATGACATAGGTTGTTGATTGAGAGATGAGATTATGACAAATAAGTCCCGATGATTATCAAAAATAGAAACGAGTTATTTTTCAAAGCATTTGGTTTTCAATGAGATAAATGTTTATAGAATCGAGCATGGAATTTGAAAACATGTTAAAATATGGCTCGTTCTTTCTTTTAAAAGCGGTTATCTGCTGAAATGACAATAAACCATTTTTTCTCTTTCTCCCAAATATATATATATATATATATATATATATATATATATATATATATATATATATATATATATATATATTTTAATATAAAAATTCAACAACATCTAAAGTCCCGTGTCATTCTTTGAATGACAGCACAAAGACCGTAGATATTGTCGAACCGAGAAAAGCATAACAAATTGACAATATTTTTGAAGATTTTCGAATTTTCGATTTTTATGGATTTTGAAGGTTTTATAATTTTGTATTTTGTTTTTCGAATAAATATTTACAAGAGATAGATGAAGGAAACCTTTTACTCCTCGCCTTCCTCCAAGACATTTGAGAGTTTCGGTTGAAGGCTTTTAAGCCAAGACGTGGAAGAATAAACTCAAAACGTTCTCTTGGAAGAGCTTTGGTGAAGATGTCTCGCTAACCGATATTCGGACCTCACAAAATATAGTTCCACCACACCTTTTTCCACTTGTTCCTCGATGAAATGATGTCGAATGTCGATATGCTTTGCTCTTGAGTGTTGAACGTTGTTGCATGAGAGAGCAATAGCACTTTATTATCACAAGACAGAGGGATTTTGTTGAATTCAAAGCCATAGTCGGATAATTGAGATCTCATCCATAAGATTTGAGCACAACAAGATGACATGGCTATGTATTCACCTCTGTAGAGGAAATAGAAGTACTCATTTGCTTCTTTGAAGACCAGCTCACAAGCTTATCACCCAAAAAGCGAGCACCTCCCGACGTGCTTGACGAGTATCTTGACACCGCATGATCAAGATCATCGCATAGGTCGTTAGTGACATACCGGTGTCCTTGGTACCAAAGACCCATATTGATGGTTCCTTGGAGATACCGAAGACCCGCTTAATCGCTTCAAGGTGCTTTTAGTAGGCTTAGCACGGTATCTAGCACACATGCAAACAAATGAACAAGATGTCCGGTCTACTAGCGTTGAGGTACATCGTGGATCCAATTATACTACGATATTTCGTTTGGTCGATCATGATCCTCGAGTGGTCCTCATCCGCTTTGGTTCGGTCAATCATAGGGTGTCAACATGGTCACTTGAATCAAATCCAAATTTCTTTAAAATCTCTCGTTGCATATTTAGATTGATTTATGAAAATGCCTCCGGACTTTGTGAAATTTGTAATCCCAAGAAAAATGACATTTGTCCCATCATTGACATTTGAAACTTTGAACTCATTTCATTTGAAAACGATCACATTCCATTGGGTCCGTCGAGGCAAAAATAATATCATCAACATAAATTTGAACATGAGTTAAATGTTTGCTCGACTTCACGGTGAATAAGGTAGGATCAATCTGCTCCTTTGTCAATCCGTTGATAGAAGAAACTTTGACAATGTATCATACCATGCCCTTGGAGCTTGCTTTAAACCGTAAAGAGCCTTCTTCGACGATAAACGTGAGTAGGATGCTCTTGATTCACAAATCCTTCAGTTGGTCGACGAGACGACTTCTTTAAGATCTCCGCTCGTAAATGCCGTCTTCACATCCATCCGATATACTACCATGTTCTTACTAGCAAGATTAGCCGAAAGATTACGATTGCCTCGATTCGAGCAACTGGAGCAAAAGATTCTTCAAAGTCTATACCTCCTCTTGACGATATCCTTTAGCAACTAATCGGCCTTGTTCTTCAACACATCACCATGCTCATCAAGTTTCACTTTGAAGATCCATTTAAGGGCAATAATCATAGCACGCCTGAGCGTGTACTAACTCCCATACATCAAGACGATCAAACTCATGAATTTCATCTTGCATGGCATTGAACCAACTATCTTCATTCATGGCGCTTTAACATCTTTTGGTTCGATCTTAGATAGTACGGAGTTGAAGAAGCACCATAAGGCATCGGTTGCGAGTTGTTTCCGGGTTGATACAGGACGAGAGGATTTCCAATGATGTTGTCTAAGGGTGATCGTGAGTCCATTTTTGAGGTGTTCATGTGGCGCTTGTTGAGGAACCGAGGTAGTGAGTCGATGTCTCTGAAGAAGATGGTTACGATGATGATTCGTGAGTAGCAAATATGTTTTCAAATGGAGCATCTTCGTGAGTCGCAAAGGGATTAACTTCATCATTGATGCGAAACATTTCCATGATGTATATTTGAAGAATGATGATTTGTTGATGAGATCAAGGATCAGAAGGTGCTTCATGACTTAAAGATATTGAGACCGAGGGATTGACTTCATTCATCGGAATATGAGCATCCTCATTGTGGGAATCATCACCTCATTAGTAATTGAATCATACAGTTCATCAAACATAGGATCAAACAATTTCTTTACATCATCTTCGGATGGAGGTACATATGGAGTTTCTTGAGAGGAGTTTGGAACAAGAGATGAACCAATGGGACTGCTTTTGAAGTGTGGGTCCCTGAAATGGAGTGTCCGAGGAGCCAATTGACCGTCACTCATCAAACGAACGTGAATTGTTTCCATGATATTTCGGGTTCTTTTGTTGTAGATTCGGTATCCCTTTTGTTTGGTGCATATCCTACAAATACTCCAATGTCGACTTTAGCCCTAAGTTTGCCCAAGTCTTGACCTCATTAGTTGGATAGCACAATGCACCAAACACACGAAGGAAAGATAGATTAGGTTTTCTGTTGTGGACAAGTTCATATGGAGTTTTTCCATGAATAGTGTGAATCGTGGACGATTTTGTGTGTAGCATGCGGTGGCAATTGCTTCACCCGTGAGAAACATTGGCACCTTTGAGTAGATCAAAGATTGTTCTATCGGCTTCAACAAGAGTACGATTTCGTCTTTCAACTACACCGCTCGCTGAGGGGTTCGTGGAACACTTCTTTGATGGTCGATTCCAATGCTTTCATAGAATTCACTAAGTTGTTTGTTGACAAACTCGGTTCCATTGTCTTTTCGATAATTCGACGGTTTTGTTTAGTCGAACTGCAATTTGCTTAATGAGTTTGATGATGATATTAGGGTTTCATCCTTTGTCCTTAAGAACTTGACCCGGTGAATCTAGAGTAATCATCAACTACAACTAACACATATTTCTTCCCAAAGATATTATGCACCCTCATTGGTCCACATAAATCCATATGAATCATATGAAGAACTTCAAGGATGAGTTAGTAGGTTTGGGTTTATGGGCATACTTCTTGCTTTTTCCCAATTGACATGCCGAACAAAGATGATCCTTTTCATACTTTAGTCTAGGTAAACCTACAACTAAGTCCTTTCTCGAAAGATCGTTGATGGTGCCAAGTTCAAGTGATTAAGACGAGCGATGCCATAATCATGACTTTGTTTTTGAAGCCTTTGATAGCAGCGATTGAGAAGCCCTCATCATGTCATCGATAGAGATGGTGTAAAGATTTGACCCACGAGTTCCTTTTTAAGCTCCTTACCATTGAGATCTCTAACAAAGCGGTATGTTTTCCAAGGCAACTTCTAGATCGTAATCACGAATTGACCAACAGAGAACAGATTATGACCCAAACCTTCTACATAGTAAACTCTAGAGATGACACTATTACCAACAACATAATCTCCATAACCCATAATAGCACCAAAATGATCATTACCAAATCTAATAGTCCCGATGAATTTGCTCACGAAGTTCATGAGCCATGACGGTCTCCAAATATATGCTTGGAGCAACTGAGTCCGGTACCACGTAACGATTTGAACGATCCGCGGTTGAACACGCATAAGAATGGATAATCGATAATTGGGATCCCATGCAAGAATGGGTTCCATTTGGTTAGTAACAATGTTTGGAACACCCACATCGTAAATAGAAGCATTCATATCGAAGTGAGGCAATGGAATCGTTGTGAATAGATGCGATACTAGTGTCGAGATAGCCCTGCATTGGCAGTGATCACTTCTTAAGGGAATAGTTCTACCAAGTAGGCATCCATTTTCTAGTGGGCATTGTCGATTAGTCTTAAGACCAACAGTGTCCAATAAAAGCCTATTTTCTTGAATGTTCTTCCCGGGTTCCCAACTGTTTTCTAACTTTCTTCGTTTTGCCTTTTAGCCTTCTTAGCATGAATTTTAGCATTAACAATATTAATCGGACAGCTAACATTATTAGCGTAACGGTAACACCACATTCATGATTAGAAATGTAATTCAGCGATCATCGAGACAAGGTTTGCAAATAGTATCGAATTCAATTAATTACAAGACGCCTATGGCTAATACTAGAATCAACACGATTCGCTTTATTCGATTCAAGCTTAAAGTTCCTAGATTGTTCTTCTACTCTTTTCCAAAGGCACATTCTTAGCTTGCGAGGTCCTATCATTCCTTGTATTGTCTTGAGACTTTGACCGCTCCCTTTAATGTCACCGATTACTCTGTAGAGGAATGGGAACATTAGTTGGTTTAACTACTCTTTGCATCACTGTTTAGATGTACCGGGTCCGAACTACATGCAGTGCACTTAGGTTCTCTTCATAAAACTAGAGGTACTTGTGATTTGTACTCCTAGAAGGCACACTTGAGTTCTCTTTCTTAGCATTGATGATCCGAATCAACTACTTAAAGGCACACTACGGTTCACATTCAAAACATTGGGAATCGAATGCATATCATACTTAGAGTTAGGCATTGAGCATGGAATCAAAGGATTAACTCTCTCACCTAATGACTTTGGGCATATTGTGATCAAGCATTCTAAGATTTCTTGAGATCGTTTGGCATATAAGCATGCATGTCCAATTGCATTATCATGAGGTTTCTCTAGCTTATCCTCTTCAACAATCTCACGCAGACATTCTAGGCACTCCTTAAGGGATGAGAAGTATGTTTGAATGGCAAGTTTGTTGTTCCTTAGATGAGGAGGGACATATGTCACAGATAAAGCATATTTATTACAAGAGTGAACCTTTGATACAACATTCTCCCCATTGGTCATTGGCATTTTCCTTTTACCCCGACTCTTCGATTCTCAATTTCCTTTTGCAATGAAGCTATTTGTTCGTTGTTTTTTTACGAGTAACTTTAATTGATTCAAATAACTCATTGAAATGACGTTTAACCTTTTCATTTTCTTCTAGAAAACTTTTGTTTTCCTTTTGTAAAGCATTTACTAGGTTTTGAAGATGAAACGTTTGAGAATTCGAGAATCTAAAGGAGGAGGCATTTGGGAGCTGTCATATTGTTCGTTTGACCCTTTAATTGAGAGATTTGGGCTTTCAACTTTCGATCGTGTTACACCGAGCTTGAATCTGTTCATCTCGTTTGTTAATTTGAAAAGCGATCAAACTCGGAGCATCCGAAGATGTCTTGATATTTGAAGTTTTGACATTTTCTTTGAGATGTTGATATTTTAGTTGTAAATTAAAATACTCAACTTCTAGTTTAGAAAATGTTTAACCAAATTGTCGTGATCATCCGGTTCAATTTTCTCATTTAGTTTAGAATTAGTTTTTCAAGCTCAATGACACGATCATGGGAGACTTTCAGGCCACAGATAGTTCATGAAATTTGGAAGCATTAATAGAGCAATTTGAGCGATGAAAACACATCTTGAGCAACACATTCAAGAATAAGATTCTCATTTAATGTATGCGTGTTCTTTCTCAATCTCATTATATTTCGATTACACGCCATAGTCACTAACTTCAACAACCATTGCATCAAATTCCTTTTCCATTCCCTTAATATCGGTTTCTATCCCTTTTAAGACTCTCAAAGTGATCTTTTAGAAGTTTAAAGAAGGGCATGACCTCGATAAATAACATTCTTTCATTTTTCAAAATCCTTTCTCCTTGATTATACATGGGTGTGATCCTTTTCTTGCAAGTTTTCTCAAAATCAACAAATAGTTGAAATATAACGTATTGGCTAATTAATGTCTTGCTTTTAGTGGCAATTGTTCTAGGTACAAGATGCATTGGTGTATTAGGAGGATACACGATCGCTCTAGGCATTTTCCAAAGGGAGAGTTTGTTTCAACAATTTTTCCGCTCGCTTATCTAAATCCTTTTTCCGAAGACTTGTTCGGGAGTCAACAATGTCCGAGGCTTAAACTTGTTCAAGGAAATCCGCTTTCCTTCTTGTAATCATGAGGAGTGATAATTATGTTTTCTCTTTGCATTTGGGATCATTTTGTTTCTTATTCATCTTTTCCTAGTGATTTCATTAGATTTCTTATCTTCCTCGGCACTCAACGCAACTAGGTTTCGCCTAGGCTTAAGGATTTCATTACCATCATAAAGCACCTTATGAGCATTTCTAGCCTTTTAATTACCTCTGGATTTGGTTCCTCAACAAGGGAATGCTATGCTTATCGCTTAAGACTCGATGTTTCGTGACCATGTGAGCGATCAAATGGTGTTTCCTTGTATGTACAACTTGTTTTCAAGTTTGTTTTTCAAAGTTTTCGATTAGAAAATCTCTCAAGAGTTTTGATTCCTTTGCATTAAATTCTTGCTTAAGCATTTTCACATTTTCTTGAAGTTCTTGTTTTGTTTAATGTGTTTAGAAAGTTTTTCTTGCAAGGAATTTAATTCTTGTTTCAATACTTCTTCTAAACTTACTTTTTCTAATTATTGCACTCACTTGGTCATCCATTTCGCTCACGAGTGGTCAACTCAAACTTAGCACGTTGTTCATAAATAGCAACACGTTCTTTATAGGCATTTAGTTGAAATTATCAATCATCGGGGCACATGCGGTGTATTCATCAAAACATAGTCATTGTTGATGCGGAAGATGCATCACTTGGTACAACTTCACTTTCACTTTGTTTCACATATTGATCATATGGGACAATATCGATATTACCCATATTTTCAATATTTGATTCAATAGTTTCGATTGATTGTACTTTGTCATGCATCCGCTGTACATCGACATCATCGATAGTTTTAATACCTCGAGATGAGCTTGTCATGGGATGGCCCAACTAGTGGTGAAGAGGAGACCTTGGGAGAAACCATTGGAGAAATGCTAGCCATAAAAATTGTGTGTGCTGTAGGTCCATCATCCATCATCGAGTCGTATGCATCACGATCGGCGACTTGAAAGGCATTCGATGATTGTGACCTATCTCCGAATAGGTGCTCATCCACATCTGCATCATAGGTCTTGGCATTGCCCTCAAGAAGAAACAACAATTCCTCTTCATTCAAAGCACCCCATTGTCACGAGCTTGTGCCAAGAAACATCTTATCTCTCAAGTAATCGGCGATACGTGGACGCTTTGAGATGTGCGGTTCCTTGCAATGTGTCCTCACCACCACGCTTATAGCATTTGATCGGCTTAGCTTGACCTTGGTTACCATTCCTTCCTCGATTACGATTGCCCACATAACCTCTACCAAGACCACCTTTTCCCCGATCATACTGCCTTTCCCGAATCTGGTTGCACCACGATCCTTCCATCTTTAACAAGAGCTTGATTGTGTGGGTTAGATGTCGCTCGAGGTTGTTGTTGGTTTGTGGGAGAGAATTCATGTTTTGGCTAATCGAAGAGCTAGTTGATTAATGAAGTTTCCACGTGTGCATCAAAGATCGCCTTGTTTGTATATAGGATCGGGAATGAGTTTGTGATTACCATTACCCAAGGGTATGACTTGTGAAGCTTTGGTTGTGATCCGATGTTTGAGTAGAAGCGGTTGAATCATTAGGCGAGCTTGTCTCTCCGGGTTGGTTTTGAACCGATTGAGAATCAATTTTCAAACATAGCATGTCTCTCATTCAAGGAGGAAGGCATAGAGTTGCTCATAGTTTGTATTCTTCAATCCTTTAGTAAGCTTCACAATGGTAACAAACTTGTGCCATTCGGGATTCATGTTGTTCACAACTTTTGAGTTCAATCAATGTTAGGCATAGTCATTCGATGTTCCTCATGTCATTAACTAACTTATGAAATCTCATAGTACTCATAGACATTCTTATCGGTTTCATCTTGAAGTGCTCAAATTCGTCATAGAGTTGGGATTCTGCATCTTCCATAGTTAATTACGAACCCGAGAGAAGCATCTTAACATTATCCCAAACTACCTTAGTATCGGTGTTATGATTGATCGACTTGTAGATGTCTTTAGGAAGACCTTGAAGAACAATGTTTGAAGCCCCGATATCTCATCAAATCTCTTTTATCCTTATCATCAAGCTCATCATACATCTTAGGTCCATCCATTCCGTAAACAGGAGTACCATCTTCATTAGTATCAAGTATGTCTCTAGTCGTCTCAACTCGATATGGTCCTTCATCAATGGATTTGAGAATGTTGACACCATTTTCCTTTCAAGGCAATACACCTCGATTCGTTGAGCCCAAGAATCGTAGTCGATTCTGTCAAGCATGGGTGGACGAGTATCCGAGCCACCGCTTGAACATCCTCAGCAACAGTGGAGATTACAGAGGGACGTTGGTAGACATGTTAATGATTATACGGGATTTTATAACTCTATGATTAAACCGGAAATAGATTCTTTCACGGATTTTACTAAATCAAGAGAAACCGTAAACAATCACTCAAGTCACTAGAAGATAATGCACTAAGTCGCTAGAAGATAATGCACTAAGTTGCTAGAAGATAATGCACTAAGTCGCTGAAGATAATGCACTAAGTCGCTAACACTTAATTAGCTACACCACTAAGTCGCTAGAGTCCCAAGTCGCTAGACAAATGCAAGTCGCTAGTAGTAACTCGCTAAGCCTCAAGTCGCTAGCAAAATTTTGGCGACAATTGCTACTCAGTCGCTAAAGATACAAGTCGCTAAAGAGCAACTCGCTCTGCACCAAGTCGCTACTCGTAGTGGAGAGTCCACTACTTGTACTTTAACTCGCTAGATCTAACTCGCTAGGTTTAAAGTCAGAACTCGCTACAAATTTGTAAAGCAAGTCGCTATGAAGAGAATAGTCCGTGAGCTAAGTCGCTAGCTTGAAAACCATATAAACATCACTTTTCAATCCAAAACAACCCAACCAAGATGATTCAAGCTTACCAAATGAAAACCTAAACACTTGTGATGATTCTAAACATAAAAGTACTAACAAAATTCAAACTTTAACACAAGAAATCAACCAAATGATGCAAAACCACTAAACTTTTTCAAACTCAAAACCACCTAAAACCACTAGAAATCCAAAGATGTGCAAGATATGATCCAACCATGGCTCTTGATACCAATTGTAAGATATAACTTTTCACATACACATCAAACCATAACACAAAGTAGCATATAGATGGAATTCTAGAGAGAAAGTTAGAGGTTTAGGGAACTTAGTGAGAGAAAGTGAAAGATATTATTATGAGCTCCAACTCTACCTTGGAAGGTAGAGAGTATTTATAGTCTTACATAAACGCCACACATCGGGCCATGGATCGTGCATACAAGGGTAAAGACCGTCCGTCCTCCACGGTGTTACTTAACTAAATACTACTTAACTTAAGAATCACTACGACTACGAGCTTTCTAACGATTACATATACTTGAAAGTGACCGACTCTTTAATACCTGGAATTTCTAATTCCTAACAGATGTTACTCACGATAGTTACGGTGTCAACTTTTTCCGATAAGCTCATTCACTAAAGTGCAAAACCTTCCATAGTAGGATTTAATGGATTCTCACGAGTTGATGTAAACTTCTCCATTCAGTTAGCGACTTGTTCTCCATGTCTTGTTGTCCAATTTTGTTCCATAACATAGCCGTCTAACACGTTCCCACATATCGTAGCAGCTTTCATGACTATCTACATCAGCAAAGATTTCTCTTGGTAAACCCAGTTGGACAATGTGTATTGCCATGTCATCGGCTTCGACCTGCTTCTTATCCTCTTCACTGTATTCTGGTTCTTGTTGAGCACAAAAGTATGGTGGGACGGGAGGTGTTGCATCAGGACTTCCAGGGTCTTGGACTTATCGTGGCTTGAAGGGTCCATTTGTAATGGATTGAATCATGAGTTTTCCATTAGGTTTGGTTTTGATGTAGCGGAGCATACGACTTGTCCATTGAAGATATCCACCATTCTCCAGCATAGGAGGATGGTTTTCGGCACCAGCTGCATGAATATCTTGTTGAGTTGCCATTGATGAAGGTATTTATGATAAAGTTGATGTAGGATCGATTCAACGATAAAGGAGTTGTGTTTGATGAACATTAAGCTCGGTTGTTGTAGTGAAAATTTGGCCTGAAAACTTAAAAACCTTAATAACTTCTGTTCGGAGCATTTTTAGGACTCGAAGGTTGACCCGAATAAACTTTATTTTAGTTTATTCGGCGTATCATTCTCCTGGTTCTCACGGTCGTTTTGATGGGTAGAACGCTGAAAACGGAGTTACGGTTCAAAAGTTATGGCCGTTTTACGTTTTGTTGAAGATCTTACTCGTAAACCTGTTCTTAGGCGTAAACTATGGTCGCTTAGGCGTAAACTATGTCCTTACGCGTAAACCTCCTTAGGCGTAAACAGAAGCTTAAGCGTAAACACCCTCTTACACGTAAACTTTGGGTTAAACGTAAGCTTAAGCGTAAACTGTAAACTTAGAAGTAAAGAACCTTAGGCGTAAGAATGAACTTAGGCGTAAGGTCTTGCTCGTAAGCTTTTGGCTTAGGCGTAAGTTTAGGTTTTAAACCAAAATCCTTCACACTTGTCCAAGTGTGAGAGATATCCACAAGTCGAAGTGTTTTTCAGGCTTATCCAAGCAAGAACAACACTGAGTTACCAGCAGCTTCGAAGAACGTGATGAAATTTCCTTACGCGTAACTTCTGACTTAGGCGTAATGATGAGTGTCTAAATACTCATCATTTTTGTACTATCTAGACTGCAAAATCATCTGAAAACACTCAGTAATGCATCAAAATGATGAAAATATCACAAACAAGTGTTTTATGAGTTTTAAATGCAAAAATATCAAAATCAGATGAAAAACATATCAAGTTTGCAAAATTGGCAGTTTTAGTCCCCCAAGTTTCAAAAGTTGTCAAATCCAGTCCCTGGTATATCAAAATCAAGAATTTTATCATTCAAGGGCCCTGAAATATTCTAATTTGTTAAAATTGGTCCTTGAATGATTCTTTGGTCAAATGGCGGAAAAGGTCCTTAAACTTTGAAAAAATGTCAAAATTAGTCCTTGGACTTATAAAAATGGAATTTTATGCAAAAGTGGTCCTTGTACTATCAAAGTTTGCCAAGTTTGGTCCTTGTGATAAGTTTGGAAAAGTGGCATGTTCAGTCCTTTATCTTTGGCAGAATTGCACATATGGTCCTTGTTATTAACTAAAACCAAATGACCCCTTTTGTATTTAGAACCAAACCAAACCCAAAAGAACCCCCGCCATGCCCCGTGACCCCATTGTGAACCCCTTAATATACCCTTCGATCAAACAAAGTCAAAACCATGAAAATACCATGTCTGCTCATCTCCTTCCACCCCCGAAACCAAAACCAGTGGTATTTCCATCTTTTCAAATCCACTGATCCTATCATATCACCACCACCTTACCTTGTCCCCTCCACTCCACATCTTCCCAAAACCCATTAATATCAAAAACACCTTCGAAAAAAATTACGCCAAAAATCCAAATGGACGGATATGATGAGTTGGATGATTTCAATGGCTTAGATGAGGTGGGATACATTCAGAGGTCAACATAGAGTCACAAAAGTCTATAAAGAGGGAAGAGATGCAATGTATCAATCTATCTAGTGTAAAAAATTAGTTTTCTTATGTCGTTCTAAGTAATTTTCAATTCTCAGTGTATTTTAAAGCTTTCAAGCATTTTGTTTAAGTGTTTCAGTGTATTGTGAATCTTTCTTAATAAGCAATTTCAAGTTTTAAGTTCAATTCGGTTTATGCAATTTTCCTTTCAAAATCTCATATGATTCAAATGTTGTTTTAGTTGTTGTTTGACCGAAATAGCTCATGTAAGCTCTAGATAGCTTAAAAGCTATTAGATATCATAAAATTCAGTTTAGCATCAAAAGGAAAAATCACCAAAATCCAAATAAAATAGTTGAAAATCAAAAATCCCATGGAAATGGTGTTCAAAATGAAGAGGTGAATTTTGGATGGCCTTGGGTTAGTGGCTTAGTGGTAAGCCTATAGGAGTGATCCCGGCCTTTGGTTCTCGCCAGTTGGATAGCTATTTGTAAGCACTTTGATCCATTTTGGCATTTTACCGTACAAGTGTTCATTAGCTTGAATTTACATTTCTTTTGTTCATTAGTTATAGTTAAGTGTATTTAAGCATTAAAATCAGTTGGTTGTTCTTTTAAATTTGTAGTTTATAAAAATCTCATCTTGACAGTTAAAATTGCGTTATTGTCATTTCTTAATTTCTTGTTGTTAGTATAGTTGTTTAATGCTTCATTAGTCCTAATAAATGATAATATGAGGTCTCATCATCGGTTTCATGGTTTTAATTTGTGTTTAGCTTTGAAAATCTTCTAAATTAAGTATAGGGTGTTTGGATTTGCTTGTTTAAACCGTAGTAGGTTTTGTTTTAGTTGATTGCTTGTACTTGCTTTGTGTCACACACACACCTAATATCTCGCTTTAACAAGAAAAAGCGATGGTCATTTGTCAAAAGTCAAAATCGACTTTTTGATCAAATCATGTGTTCACTGTTGGATTTTCTATGATCCATGATCTTGTTTTTGTGTTCATAAGTTGTAATTTTTGATCAAATCAGTCTTATTTCACCTTAACATAACATAATCAGTGCTTAAGATCAATTTAAAGTTCATATTAGTCAACTCTTTTGGTTTTTATAAAAAGTCAAAATTTTCAATTTGGTCGTTTTCGATTAAAACAAATATTTTTAGTATGTGTTTAATATTAAGATTTAGGATATAAGCTCTTGGAATATCAAAGTTTAGTTGCTAAACTTAATTAGAAAAATACTATCTTACTTTTAATCAGCTTAGAAAGTGCTTATTTTTTAGCTTCTTTAGAGTACCTTGTCTGAACTTGTGCCCTGTGCACAGTGGAAATAGCCATTTTGATAAGCTCACAAATAACTTATTAGTTGGCCTCAACTTCTGATTCTTGGTTCTTTGGGTAGCTAACCTACCCATCTTGAGGTCCCAAGCTTCATTTTCCATTTTCTAGCTTGTTTGGTAGGGCTTCAATAAGCCTCAACCTTGTCCCATTTATGTGTTGATCACAAGTGCTTATCTGCTTATTTCAGCTTATTAGTATGGCTCTCTGTGTATTCTAGCTTAATTTGAGTTAATCTAGCTTATTTGCATCTTATTTTAGCTTTTGTTTCAGTTTGTGAGCTTGTTTGAGCTTATAACATCAATTAAGCTCATTAAGCCCAATTGTTAGCTCATAAGCTCACTCAACCCGCTTATTTTTATTTGTAAAATTTTGTGTTTATTAAAGTTTCATATTTTAAGTAGTTAAGTAGTTTTCAAAAGAAAAACCGAAAAACATCATTATAAAAATAGTGATAGCATTTATTTAATAGGAACTAGTTTTTTGATTTTCTTTTAGCTTATTATTAAGCAAATCTAGTTTTATATTTTTCTTAGTTTTGTCATCTTAAGTTATTTTTAGAAAAAGTTTCATATTTTTCTCTATCTGTTTAGTATTTATTATAATTTTAATAGTTAAAAGTATTAGATAATTAGTAATAAATAATTAAAAAGCATAAAAAATATCTTTTCGGTTTAAAATTAGTTTTATCATATTTTAGATTTTTCCAAGTTGAAATTTCATTTTTCCAGGTTTATTTTTTATTTTCTAGTATTTAAGTGAATCTTAAATAGTAATTAATTAGCAATTCAATTTTAAAATTAGTTTTCTAATATTTTAGATTTTTCTGAATCATAATTTTATTTTTCTAGCCTTATTTCATATTTTCTTTTATTTTAGAGTAATATTAAATAGTTTATAATAGTTTTTAATTAATAATAATTAAATAAATAGTTGTAAAAATAATTTTCTTTTTCTAATAATTTTCTTTTATTTTTAGGATTCTAAAAATGTCATTTTCATATTTTTAGGTCTTTTATTTCTTAGATCTCACTTTTTATTTGGTACATTTACGTAGTTTTTAAACGTACGTATTTACGTTTGTCTCATCTGATTGTTGTGCTTTCCAATTCTGTTTCCAATTCCATTCCAATCAATCAGTAGTGTAATAATCCATCCAAATCCTTACTGATCACCATCCTTAGTGATCATTCTATCATCTGATCAAGTGTTTATACACCATTGAGTCTCCGTGGGACTTAACGACCCGGGAATTTATTATATTCTCCTGATCTTCATTGTATTGGTTTTTGAGCAGTTTAAGTTTATTACGGTTAGCCATTCACAAGTGGCTAGCTTGTGTGATATAGCTTGATGCTTTCGGACCCAATCAAATTTTAGCGCTACATTGCGGGGAGGCTTTAAGCGTGTTCTAAACTATTTTCGGACCCATTCTTGCACATATACCACCGTTTGTAAAAAGTTTTTTTGTAAAGTTAATCAAAAATCAAAAAGTTCATTAGCATTTTTCCTAAAGTGTTAAAAAAATATATATATATATAAAACAACAAAACAATCGGAACGTTTTCTATCTTGTATTTTCTTTGAGGTGATTCTTAAAGAGATACGATTTGGTTAAACGAGACGATCCAAAAAAATATTGTCCAAAAGTTTTTAAACCCATTTGCACAAATCATTACCTACGTCTTTTCGGTGGTACTTAATTTATACATAAAATCAACCACCGCAAATCAAGGCAAGACACCTACTAACTGGGGTGTGACCATAATAAGTTCCCGAACAATGATTTAAAACTTGCCTTTGTGTCCTTGTGATTTGGTGTACCTTTTCAAAGCCATTTCATTTGTGATTATTGGTTAAGTTCACTTGTCGTTTTGCCTCGCATTTGTTTTGAAAACTCGATTTTTATACATAGTGCATGCGCTCGTTCTTCCAGCTTCTACAAGTCCACTTTCGACCTTGCAAATATTCCTCGTGAGACGTAGAGGGCGTTACGCTCCTTGACCGTGATCGAGGCGTCGCTACCACCACCACCACCGTCGTAATGGCGTAAGATAAGCCCATGAATGAGCTTCTCAAGCACCCATCGAGGGTTACGGAGATGCTATTGTCCCACCATCGTGGCCGATACTTTTGAGCTCAAGACCGGGTTGCTTAATCTAGTAACCCAAAGCCAATTCTATGGTTTTGGCGGGATGATCCTCATGCACACATTCGATGGTTTAACAAGATTGCATCTACCATCAAGTACAAGAATGTCCCACATGAAGCTATCAAGCTTCTTCATTTCCCATTTTCTCAAGAGGACAAGCCGGAATTGGCTCGAGAAACAACCCCTCGTTCCATTGAGACATGGGAAGATCTAGTCACCAAGTTCGTTAACGAATTCTATCCTCCATCCCGAACCACAAGTCTTAAGAATGAGATAATGAAATTTTCTCGATTTGATGAATCATTCGGGGAGGCATGGATCGTTACAAAGAGTTGCTTCGCAAGAGTCTCGCATCATGGTTTTACCGAGTTAATGCAAATGGATACTTTCTATAATGGTCTCAACCGGACTAATCAAGACTCTTTGAATGCCTCCGCGGAGGTAATTTCTGAGCAAGACTACCAAAGAAGCCTTGCAAATTATTGAAAACAAGTCCTGTGTCCACCCTTTCCGAGCAAAGACATATCGCCTAATCTTGGACCTTCTTCATCTCTTGTAGTACATCTAGCACCGATGCTAAGATTGACAAACTCACGAGATATTGTTCGAGCTTTGGTTCTTGCTAACTGAAGAAAGTCACCTTCACTCGGACACCATCACATGGTGAAGTGAAGAAAGTTGAAGTTTGTGTTACTTGTGGTGGTCCTCATGCATACTACAACTGCATCGCCACCGATGGTAGTCCATTTGAAGCCAATGCTCTAGCGGTTCTTCACATCGGAGGTAATCAATACCGTCCTCAAAATGAACCACACTACCGTGCTAACACTAATCGAGCACCACCCGGTTTTAACGAAATCATAACATGCAAAACCGAATCAAAACCAACCTAGAATGAACCAAGGTTACCAAAACCAAGGTAATTTCTATCTGCACCAAATCAAGGTTTCCAACATCAAGGAACCTTAATCAAAACAACTTCAATCGAGGGAATCAATTTCATGGGAATATGAATCCTAATCAAGGAAATTTTCAAAACCAGGCCCTAATCCTAACATTAGAGGCCAAAATTTTCCTAATCCACCTCCGCCATTGTTCCAATGGACCATCATCGATGAGTTGTTGAAGCAATTCATGAAATCCCAAGATGAAATGAGCAGGGTTGTTGGTCGGTCGGATCGATCTTAAGAAGTCTTTAAATGATCAACCCTCGGGCTCGGAAAACTTCCGAGCAACACGATCGCTAACCCGAGGGGCGATGCAAAGCGATCACAACCAAGTGGTGTTTCATATGATGGACTGCTATTCCTACTACCTTCTTCTTCTCTCCCAAGGTAGTAGAAAGTGAACCTAAGACACAATGGACCTCGACTCCAATGCCTCCTCCACTAGGAGAAATGAGTCAAGTTACCAAGGATACAACGGACAAGGTACATTTTTCAAGCCCAAAGCATGCGCGACACGTCCCACCTTCTAGTCCAACCTCAAGTTGTCCGAAACCCAAGTCAAATCCGGAGTTGTTTTGAACCTCCAAGTAGCTCCGTTGAAAACCGAATCCAAATCTTCTATTCCTTACCCATCACGTTTGAATGAGCAAAGCTCATGAGAAAGCGGTCATCGAATGGATAAATTTTTCAAATTTTCCAAGAGTTACATTTGACATAAGCTTTGCGGATGCTATCATCTTGATGCCCAAGTTTGCATCAACTCTCGAACACATGTTAAGCAATAAGGAAAAGTCGTTTGAAATGGCAAAACTCCTCTCGAGCGAACCGCTCGTGATTATCTTGAAGAAGCTTCACGAAACTTGGAGATCCCGGAAAATTTCTCTTACCTTGTGTATTTCGGGAATGGTTGAATGCTTTGCCTAGCAGATCTTGGTGCAAGCATCAACTGATGCCTTATTCAAGATGGAAGAAACTTTCTCTCCGGAACTTACTCCTACATGCATGACTCTCGAGCTTGCGATCGTTTCCATATCCCGTCCTCTTGGCATTGCAGGGACGTATTTCAGAAAGTAGGAAAGTTCCATTTCGGTGACTTCGTGGTTGTTGATTTCGATGCCGATCATCGGGTTCCTCTCATTGTTGGTCGAGGATTCCTTAGAGCGGGCCGTGCTCTCATTGATGTATTTGAGCAAGAAATCACATTACGTGTTGGTAATGAAGTCACACCTTTAACCTTGATCAAACTTGAGGTACTCCGCAAATTATGATTCGAGTCGGTTAACCGAATAGATATCATTGATGTTTATACAAGAGTACTCAAGAAGTTCTTGGTTATTCTCATAATTACGTGAGTGGGGATCCCACCACATCTTCTCAACCTATCATAGCCAATTCTACTCCTTCTATCACTCCGTTTGAGGGAAGAGACTTCATCTTGGAAGAGATTGAAGCATACTTGGCTAGTGATTCTGTTCCATGGGAAATTGATCACGCTCCAATTGACATTGAGGGGGACATACTTCTCATTGAGAAGTTGCTCAATGATGATCCATCATCAACCCCTCACGCTAGTGATTCAATTCCTGATGAGATTAATCAAAATGAGATTAATCTGGAGGGAGATATTCTTTCTAAGAAGTTGTTAAATCAGGACACTCCTCCTCCTCTCCCTCCCGTCAAGCTTCATAACAAGGAAGTCAAGTCAGTTGAGAAAACTGAAGAATTTCCTGGGGTTGAGCTTAAGGACTTACCGCCTCATCTCGAGTATGCATTTCTTGAGGGTGATGATAAATTACCCGTCATTATTGCTAGAGATTTGAGTAAAGATGAAAAAGCGCTCTCATAAAAGTCTTGAAGTCACAAGCAAGCAATTGCTTGGAAACTCTCCGACATTAAGGGTATCAACCACGAATTTTGTACTACAAAATCTTAATGGAGGATGACTTCAAACTGCAGTTCAACATCGAGAAGGGTGAATCCAAAAATCCATGATGTTATCAAGCGGAGGTTATCAAACTTCTTGATGCGAGGATTGATTTACCCAATCTCGAGATAGTCCTTGGGTTAGCCTAATTCATTGTGTTCGAAAAAGGGTGGCATTATCGTTGTCACAAATGAAGATAACGAGTTAATTCCAACTCGGTGGGTTACGGATGGCGTGTGTGCATTGACTATCGTAAGTTGAATGACGCCACCAGAAGACCATTTTCTCTACCATTCATGGACCAAATGCTTGAGAGATTAGCGGAACGACTACTATTGTTTCCTTGATGGTTTCTCGGGTTATTTTCAGATTCCATTGATCCACGGATCAAGAGACTACATTCACCTGCCCATACGGAACCTTTGCCTACAAACGTATGCCTTTTGGCTTATGTAATGCTCCCAGCACGCTCCAACGATGTATGATGGCCATTTTCCACGACATGATCGGGAAAAAATGGAGTGTTTATGGATGACTTCTCGATCATTGGGGACTCGTTTCAAACATGTCTCCCATTTAGAAAAATGCTTCAAGGTGTGAAGACACCAATCTTTGTCTAAAGCGGGAGAAGAGCCACTTTATGGTCAAAGAAGGCATAGTCCTTGGCCATAAAATTTCAAAAATGGGATTGAGGTAGATAGAGCAAAAGTCGATGTTATTGCTAAAGCGCCTCATCCTACTACCGTCAAAGGTATTAGGGTTTTAGGTCATGCGGTTTCTATCGTGATTCATACAAGATTTTTCTAAAATCGCTTGACCTATGACTCATCTTCTTGAAAAGATGCTCCTTTTATCTTCTCACCCGAGTGCATTGAAGCTTTTGAAACATTGAAGAAAAACCTTCATGAAGCACCCATTCTCGTTGCTCCCGATGGGACTTGCCTTTTGAGCTCATGTGCGATGCAAGTGATTTTGCTATCATTGCGGGTCCTAGGGCAGCGTAAAGCTAAGCATTTTCACCCTATCCACTACGCAAGTAAGACTATGATCAAGCTCAAACTCATTACACCACCACGTAAAAGAATTACTAGTTGTGGTGTATGCGTTTCGAGAAGTTTAAACCATACTTAATCTTGACCAAATGCGTGGTGTATACGGATCACTCGGCTCTCAAATATCTCTTTGCAAAACAAGATGAAAAGCCGAGATTGCTCGCTGGATTCTCCTCCCAAGAATTTGATATCATTATACGTGATAAAAAGGAGCCGAGAACACGGTCACGATCATCTGTCCGTCTAGAAAACCCTCACCAAGATGTTTTCGAGAAAAGGAAATAAATGAAACATTTCCTCCGAGACACTCAATGCGGTTTCTTTTCGTGGAAATTCTACTACCCCATGGTTTGTCGACTTCGCAAATTACCATGCGGGTAACTTCATAGTGAAAGGATGTCGACCCAACGTAAGAACAAATTCTTGAGGATGTTAAACATTATTTACGGGACGACCCTACTTATTCAAAATCTGTATGATCAAGTCATCCGAAGGTGTGTTTATGGACGGAAGCTCTTGACATTCTCAAAGCTTGCCATCTTTGGACCCAGGGGCCATCATAGTCCAAACTACACCGCCAAAAGGTGTTGATTCGGGTTTTATTGGCCCACTATCTATAAGGATGCCCACGATTTTGTCAAAGCTTGTGACGCTTGTCAACGTCACGGAAATATATCTCAAAGAAATGAAATGCCGCAAAATGCCATTCAAGTGTGTGAGATATTTGACATCCGGGGTATTGACTTTATGGGGCCATTTCCATCTTCTAGAGAAACAAATACATACTCGTGGTCGTTGACTATTTGTCAAAATGGGTCGAAGCAAAGCTTTACCTACCAATGATGCCCGAGTTGTTGTGAAGTTTTAAAATCCACTTTTGCCGAGTTTGGAACTCCGAGAGCGATAATCGGTGATCGTGGTACACATTTTGCAATGACCAATTTGATCGTGTCATGCAAAAGTATGGTGTTACCCACCGTCTCTCTCGCATACCACCCCAAACAAGTCGGTGGAAGTTTCAACCGTGGTATTAAAAGAATTCGGAGAGGACGGTGGCGAAAATCGTGCATCCCGGTGGGATAAACTGGATGACGCACTGGGCCTTCCGTCGACTTACAAAACACCCATCGGTGTACTCCATACAAGCTAGTGTACGGAAGGCATGTCATCTTCCGATTAGGTTAGAGCACAAGGCATCTTGGGCCTTAAAACATGCAAACTTCTATATTCGAGACGGTGGTGATCATAGAAAAGTTCAAATGAATGAATTAAATGAACTCAGTGATCAAGCATACGAGAACTCTTTGATCTATAAACAAAGACAAAGAAGATTCATGACTCTAAAATCAAGAACGCGTTTTCAACGTCGGGATCGAGTCCTTCTTTTCAATTCAAGATTGAAGATTTTCTGAAAGCTCAAGTCCCGTTAGTGCGGTCCATTTACTATCACTAAGGTTTATCCTTATGGTACCATTGAGTTATCTCAACTCGATGGTCCTAATTTTAAAGTGAATGGTCATCGATTAAAGCATTACTTTGGAGAGACATTCCATCTGTGGTTGTCCGGATCTACAAACTTTCCCCATGAACCAATGAATGCGGGGATCGAGTCAAGCTAGTGACTCGGAATCAAAAACATTAGCACACCATATGGGTTTTCACCCATATTTACATCTTCTTTCTATTCTACCACCCTAGTGTGGGGAGTTGCCCATCTTGTTGTATATAAACCTTCGAAAAAAAAAAAAAAAAAAAAAAAAAAATCTTTCAAATAATGGCGTAGTATTTCCCTTTTCGTTCTTTGTTTCGGCATAACCGGGTACTTTGAATATTGAGGGCAATATTCATTTCTAAGTTTGGGGGAATTCTCACGAATTTTATCATATATTATCCACCCAATTCCCAGTTTTTGGCCAAAATTGTTTTTGGAGTAAGTGTTTTCACTTACTCAAGATATAATAATCATCCGCCATGTCTAAAAACAAAAGGATTGGCTAATCCGGTGCAAACGGCTCTTGGTAAAGATTTCTCAAATCCGTTTATGGCTTGCAATTTGCCCAAAATTGTATGGTATTCAACTCACCATATCCTAAAAGTGAAGAGTTGGCTAGCCCACAAGTTTATGGCTTGTGGTAAAGGCGATGGAAAAGCCATAATTGGTATTCACTCACCAAAGATAATCTTGATAATTTATCTAAGAGTTGGCTAGTCCGAGCAAACGGCTTCGGTAAAGACAAATCAAATCCGTTTATAGCTTATGATTTGCTCAAAATCATTTGGTTATCATTGTACCAAGGTTCTTACTTGAATGAAACAATTGGCTACTCCGAAGTGATGGCTTTTGGTAAAGAGTTTTAAAATCCATTAAAATTCTAAATCATTGCTAGGGACTAGCAATATCTTAGTATGGGATTGATGAGTGTCTAAATACTCATCATTTTGTACTATCAGATCGCAAAATCATCCGAAAACACTCAAGAATGCATCAAAATGATGAAAATATCACAAACAAGTGTTTTATGAGTTTTAAATGCAAAATATCAAAATCATATGAAAAACATATCAAGTTTGCAAAATTGGCGCTTTAGTCCCCAGTTTCAAAAGTTGTCAAATCCAGGTCCACGGTATATCAAAATCAAGAATTTTATCATTCAAGGCCTGAAATATTCTAATTTGTTAAAATTGGTCCTTGAATGATTCTTTGGTCAAATAAGCGAAAAGGTCCTTAAACTTTGAAAAAATGTCAAAATTAGTCCTTGGACTTATAAAAATGGAATTTTATGCAAAAGTGGTCCTTGTACTATCAAAGTTTACCAAGTTTGGTCCTTGTGATAAGTTTGGAAAAGTGGCATGTTCAGTCCTTTATCTTTGGCAGAATTACACATATGGTCCTTGTTATTAACTAAAACCAAATGACCCCCTTTTGTATTTAGAACCCAGCCAAACCCAAAAAGAACCCCCTGCCATGCCCTGTGACCCCCCATTGTGAACCCCCCTTAATATACCCTTCGGTCAAACAAAGTCAAAACCCGCCCAAAATACCATGTACTGTTCATCTCCTTCTCACACCCCTGAAAACCAAAACCAGAGCTGGTATTTCCATCTTTTTCAAATCCACTTGATCCTATCATATCACCACCACCTTACCTTGTCCCCCTCCACCTCCACATCTTCCCAAAACCCATTAATATCAAAAACCTGCTCAAGAAAAAAATTGGCGCCAAAAATCCAAATGGACGGATATGATGAGTTGGATGATTTCAATGGCTCAGATGAGGTGGGATACATTCAGAGGTCAACATAGAGTCACAAAAGTCTATAAAGAGGGAAGAGATGCAATGTATCAATCTATCTAGTGTAAAAAATTAGTTTTCTTATGTCGTTCTAAGTAATTTTCAATTCTCAGTGTATTTTAAAGCTTTCAAGCATTTTGTTTAAGTGTTTCAGTGTATTGTGAATCTTTCTTAATAAGCAATTTCAAGTTTTTAAGTTCAATTCAGTTTATGCAATTTTCCTTTCAAAAATCTCATATGATTCAAATGTTGTTTTTAGTTGTTGTTTGGACTGAAATAGCTCATGTAAGCTCCTAGATAGCTTTTAAAAGCTATTAGATATCATAAAATTAGTTTAGCATCAAAAGGAAAAATCACCAAAATCCAAATAAAATAGTTGAAAATCAAAATCCCATGGAAATGGTGTTCACAATTGGGCGGGTGAATTTTGGATGGCCTTGGGTTAGTGGCTTAGTGGTAAGCCTATAGGAGTGATCCTGGCCTTTGGTTCTCAATTTTCAGTTGGATAGCTATTTGTAAGCACTTTGATCCATTTTGGCATTTTACTGTACAAGTGTTCATTAGCTTGAATTTCTATTTCTTTTTGTTCATTAGTTATAGTTAAGTGTATTTAAGCATTAAAATTAGTTGGTTGTTCTTTTAAATTTGTAGTTTATAAAAATCTCATCTTGACAGTTAAAATTGCATTATTGTCATTTCTTAATTTCTTGTTGTTAGTATAGTTGTTTAATGCTTCATTAGTCCTAATAAATGATAATATGAGGTCTGTCATCAGTTTCATGGTTTTAATTTGTGTTTAGCTTTGAAAATCTTCTAAACAGTTAAGTATAGGGTGTTTGGATTTGCTTGTTTAAACTGTAGTAGGTTTTGTTTTAGTTGATTGCTTGTACTTTCTTTGTGTCACATACACACCTAATATCTCAGTTTAACAAGAAAAAACAGTGGTCATTTGTCAAAAAGTCAAAATCAGCTTTTGATCAAATCATGTGTTCACTGTTGGATTTTCTATGATCCATGATCTTGTTTTTGTGTTCATAAGTTGTAATTTTTGATCAAATCAGTCTTATTTCACCTTAACATAACATAATCAGTGCTTAAGATCAATTTAAAGTTCATATTAGTCAACTCTTTTGGTTTTTATAAAAAGTCAAATTTTTCAATTTGGTCGTTTTTTATTAAAATAGATATTTTTAGTGTGTGTTTAATATTAAGATTTAGGATATAAGCTCTTGGAATATCAAAGTTTAGTTGCTAAACTTAATTTGAAAAATACTATCTTACTTTTAATCAGCTTAGAAAGTGCTTATTTTTTAGCTTCTTTAGTACCTTGTCGAACTTGTGCCTCAGCACGATGGAAATAGCCATTTGATAAGCTCACAAATAGCTTATTAGTTGGCCTCAACTTCGATTCTTGGTTCTTTGGGTAGCTAACCTACCCATCTTGAGGTCCCAAGCTTCATTTTCCATTTTCTAGCTTGTTTGGCGGTACGCAATAAGCCTCAACCTTGTCCCATTTATGTGTTGATCACAAGTGCTTATCTCGCTATTTCACTATTAGTATGGCTCTCTGTATTCTAGCTTAATTTGAGTTAATCTAGCTTATTTGCATCTTATTTTAGCTTTTGTTTCAGTTTGTGAGCTTGTTTGAGCTTATAACATCAATTAAGCTCATTAAGCCCACTGTTAGCTCATAAGCTCACTCAAACTGCTTATTTTTTATTTGTAAAATTTTTGTGTTTATTAAAGTTTCATATTTTAAGTAGTTAAGTAGTTTTCAAAAAGAAAAACCAGAAAAACATCATTATAAAAATAGTGATAGCATTTATTTAATAGGAATTAGTTTTTTTGATTTTTCTTTTTAGCTTATTATTAAGCAAATCTAGTTTTTATATTTTTCTTAGTTTTCTGTCATCTTAAGTTCTTTTTAGAAAAAGTTTCATATTTTTCTCTATCTGTTTAGTATTTATTATAATTTTAATAGTTAAAAGTATTAGATAATTAGTAATAAATAATTAAAAAGCATAAAAATATCTTTCGGTTTAAAATTAGTTTTATCATATTTTAGATTTTCCAAGTTGAAATTTCATTTTTCCAGGTTTATTTTATATTTTCTAGTATTTAAGTGAATCTTAAATAGTAATTAATTAGTAATAAATAGATAAAAAGTGAAAAAATATATTTTCAATTTTAAAATTAGTTTTCTAATATTTTAGATTTTTCTGAATCATAATTTTATTTTTCTAGCCTTATTTCATATTTTCTTTTATTTTAGAGTAATATTAAATAGTTTAAAATAGTTTTAATTAATAATAATTAAATGAATAGTTGTAAAATAATTTTCTTTTCTAATAATTTTCTTTTATTTATAGGATTCTAAAATGTCATTTTCATATTTTAGGTCTTTTATTTCTTAGATCTCACTTTTTATTTGAGTACGCTTACGTAGTTTTTAAACGTCGTATTACGTTTGTCTCATCCGATTGTTGTGCTTTCAATTCGCTTTCCAATTCCATTCCAATCAATCAAGAGTGTAATAATCCATCCAAATCCATCGATCACTATCCTTAGTGATCATTCTATCATCGATCAAGTGTTTATACACCATCGAGTCTCCGTGGGACTTAACGACCGGAATTCATTATATTCTCCGATCTTCATTGTATTGGTTTCTCGAGCGCTTTTAAGTTTATTACGGTTAGCCATTCACAAGTGGCTAGCTTGTGTGATATAGCTTGACTGTTTTCGGGACCCAATCACGTAAACACTTAGGCGTAAACTTCACTTCTTACGCGTAGATCTTAGGCGTAGGATTAGGGTTTTGACTTTTCTTAAGCGTAAAAAGAGGGTTTTGACCAAAACCTTGCTTACGCGTAAACTGTCCAGAAAGTTGCAAATCACGATGTTTCACCCAAAAACACGATTCCAAATGATTTCTTTTGCACAAACTTCTTCCAAAACACTTAAAGATCAATAAAAACTACAACTTTAGCTTAAACAACACGTACAAATCAAAACTTTAACCCAAAAGCTCACATTTTGAGATAAAAACGCAACCTTTTTCAAAGTTTTAACCAAAAAAGGAAGCACAAACACTCCTAAACCATTGTTAGTCGATTGATACCAATTGTAGGACCTTGTTTTTCTCAACCTTATCACGATACCAACCTTAACACATAAGTATAACACGTAAAACACTAAAACGTTATGCGTAAAGATGAAGCACAAGAAAGGTAAAGATGGTGACTTGATATGTATGTTATGCGTAAGTGTAGAGAGAATAAAAGATGAAAAGAGAACTTGTTATACAATAAAGAAAACACACACTTACACACTCAAGCACACCCCTCAAATGACACATTTGAGGGGTATTTATAGTACAAGTAACATGCCCTAATGGGCTTGGCCATGGGCCACGATTTGGTTATGGATTGGACTAGGGATACATAAGCTTAATAAAGGCTAGCTTATCTTAACTTCTAACCATTTAGCTTAGCCCAATCCACGAGCCCATTGACTATTCTAATACAATGTCTAACACACGTTACAAAGTTCCTAAACATGAATGACCATCACTTCTATTAATTACTATTAAGGCTAACAGGGACCTACCCAGGGACATTCCATATATATAATTGAAATTTCGTAGGTCATGAATATGAATAAGAAAGGGAATAATGTTGTCATCACCATGAGATGTCACTGGAACAATCACAACATGGTGATAGTAAGGATGATGTAATATGCATTTAAGGGGTTGAAGAATGAAAAAGAAAAGTAATGAAAAGGGTTAAAATAAATGAAAACCCTCCATAAACTTAGGGCATAAATCGGGTCAATACATAAGCTATCATTTATTACAAATATGATTCTGATATTGAAGAAAGACATCATGGACAAAATGATGCAATGTACAACCCTTCCCAGCTACTCAAGTTTCTCTTAAAAGAATCTATTTTTATTTCTCACGGAGATTACATACGTTATTTATCTACCTCTCACTCCAAGAATTGTTGATGTTGAAAAGGTGCCAGTCTGCTCCAGCCTCCGCTCACTAAAACCAACACGCATTTAATCGAGTCTAGAGCTAAAGTGATTCAAATATAAAATCTCCATAGGATACAAGTTTCGATTTATACACCTGTTTTTCACAAATAAAAACACAAATTGTACGCGAGTCCTACGAAGATCCTTGTAATCTTGCTAGAACGTTCATAGTGATACTCACATAGTATTTCATGATTATTGAACGAAAAACCTGCCAGTGTTAACATCAAACAACATTGAGAGTGGGTCTTTTAGGTAATTCATTATGAATTAAATACATCGTTTACTGGAATCTACGTAATCCAGTATGTTCTTATGTAGTGGTAAATGGCCTACAATCGTGAAGGAATGCTTTATAAGAACTTCAACGATTCACATGAATTGTTGTAAGCATACTTGAGGCATCTGATTTATGATCGGCAGATAGGGAATTCGTAAGAATTACCTGGCACTTCAAGCTAGAAACCCTACGAATGAGATTGCTTTTATAAATCGATTCCTGATGACGTAGCTCTATACTTGGATTTATACAATATATTGATAACGATCCTAACGGATTCATATGTTAATTCTACCCACCTAATATGAGCGGAATCAAGACGCTTTATCCACAACAATCGTAGTGGAATATTTCTTTAAGAAAGTCCACGAGGATCGATTGGATACCCTGAAACTATTTCTTTCAATCTTTTTATGACATGTACCTACGACGGAAGCCACTCATGATCTACCACCACCATTAACAACTCAACATCTTCATATCCACATACTCTTACTCATATGAATCATCCTCATCTAACAAAATTCAAAAAATATCAAGATAAAGAACTACGTTCAAGTAAAAAAAGTCAAGATGAAGTTCAAAGAAATTATGAGGAAAGTCAAAAGAATCAATAATAAATACTTACAAGTTGTATGAGTATGTTGCATAATAATTAAGAACAACACTTGAAGATGTTGATCAAAGGCAAGAAAGGAAAGATTACGCTCAATATCACAAAGCATGAATGGAACAAAGAATCAAGCAAGTATATTACATAAACAAGGTTCAAGCTCAAGAGAAATGAAGATTAAAGAGCCAAGACATGAAGATAAATGACCACCTCTTAGGGGGAGACTGTTAGCATTAGAATTGTTGGTCATTTATAGGTATACGAACCTTGTAATAGAGTATAAACATATAATAGACTAGTTAAAGGTAAACGGGCTTAGCTTAAGCTAATATTGTATAAGTTTAAGACATAGTCCATTAACCAAGCCCAAGCCCGACCCATGTCTATCTCTAGACTACATATACACGTTCCAATGTGCGGAACATGTGTGGATTTCATTTCTTTCTATCTAATTCACCTAGTTCACTTCTCTCTAACTCTCCTCAATCTCTATACTTTCTTTCTTTAGTTCTTCCTTTTTCTTTCTAAAACGCATCCTTCATCTATTATATGTGTGAAATGATCTAATATAGAGACCTACACTTCATTTCTTTGTATATTCTATTTTCTTTTCCCAAAAGGAAAGCACACTTGAATCATTTACACACTTTTAAAATTTTTGTTGGTCCCAAATTTGGTAAGACATTAATATGTTAAGAAGATAAGAACAGGTTTTACACAAGACCCATTTGACAACTAATAACACTATTTGTACTTTTCAATGTATATAATTCTTATTAGAAATGAATTAAAGAATTAAAATGGATAGTTGCGGAACACTATCACAATTGAATGATAAATGAAACTCTACTAGAAATGAATCAAAGCTTGCTAACTTAGCTTATGATTCAAGGAGAGGGGGATACTTTCACTATAATACATTTGTATTATTTTTTATGTAAAGAATCTTTAACTATCTCTCTTGACAAACATACATGTATGTGAGATAAGAAAGTGAAGTCACATGTTGTAGTGGTTTAGGTGTCAAACATTTGGTGGAATGGTACATCTTTCATTAAATACTTTCGAATTTACTTTAGTAAATAATTAGTTCAACTATTCACTATTTTATTAACTACTTTTGTATTTGTTTGACTTCTATGCAAAAGTGTTTTCTTTTTCTTTTCTGAAGTTCTCTTCCAATAACTCATGTCTTGACTAAGAGAGTGTATTTTCAGTCAGTAATACTTTATCATATCTCACTGACACGAATATTGTTTTTCAGCTCGGGTACTTTACTCACTGATACTGCAACAACGAGGTAAAGGGTTTCTTCAGATGGAGCCCCTGAACCGTTGTAGGCGCAGCCCTTGAAGCTTTGCAGATGGATTTCCTGAGGACTTGTAGAAGCAGTCCATGAAGGAGACTTGATGTTTGCATATGCAGTCCCTAAGGACTTGCAGAAGTAATCCCTCATGCAAAACATTTCTGATACAGTCCTTGATGACTTGCATAAGGATACCCTGATGGATACTCGGTGTTACACATATAATCCTATATGATTTTGCAAATGTAGTATCAAATGACTTTGCAAATGTCGTCCCTGATAACTTGCACAAGCAGTCCCTGATGGAGACTTGTTGTTGCTCATGCATTCCCTGATGCACATATCAATTCCCTGATGAAGACTTATTATTTGCAGATGCAGCCTCTGCTGACTTGCATAAGCAGTCCATGATGGAGACTTGGTGTTGCACATGGAGTCCCTAATGATATTGTATCTGTAGTCTCGATTGAGTTAGCAAATGCAGTCCCTGACGGAGACTTGTTGTTGCTCATGCATTCCTTGATGCACATACCAATTTCGTGATGTACATACACTCCCTCATACCAATTCCCTGATGCACATGTACTCCCTTAGGTGGACTCCTTAATTCCTCATTTCCTCCTACTTTATATATAATGACATATTTTCTTGATAAGGATATGATTTTGTGTGGAATAATTTGTATACGAAGGTTTTAGGTATATGATATAGTCAATTCAATTTTTTTCATAGTGTTTCTCCCCTTCATAAGCTGCAACAACAGTAGCAATTTCGGAAGTAAACCCACTTTGATTGAATTTGACCATGATCACGTATGTGAATTCGACACACAACACACATCTTGGGACCATTTTTACTCAAGTTTTTCAACTAGTGTCTGCATAATGGTACCAAGTTCTTTATTTTTTTAACACATTTTCTAAAAGTTATTAGTAGTCAAAGCAGATATGGATTATTGAAATTAATCCACCCACTATGATATCATTTGTTGGTCTCGAATTTGGGTAAAACATGAATTTGTTAAGAAGATAAAAACAAGTTTTACACAATAACCACTTGACAACTAATAATACCTTTCATACTTTTAAATATAAATATTCTTATTAGAAATGAATCAAATAATTAAGAGGGATAGTTGTGGAACATTATACCGAATGAATGACAAATAAAACTCTCCTAAAAATGAATGAATGCTTGTTAACTTATCTTATGATTCTAGAGAGGATAATACTTTCACTATAATACATTTAAATTATTTTTGGGTAAAGAATCACTAACTATATCTCATGACAAACATACGTATATATGAGATGAGTAAGTGAAGTCACATATTATAGTGGGTTAGGTGTCAACCATTTGATGGAAGAGTACATCTTCCATTGAATACTTCTAAATGTATCCTCACATTCTAATGTACTTTAGTGAATAGTTAATTTAACTATTTACTCTTTTATTAACTATTTTTGTGCCTAGTTAACTTCTATGTAAAAGTGTTTTTCTTTTGCTTTTGTAAAGTTCATTCTCAATAATTCATGTCTTAACTAAGAAAATGTATATTTAATCAGTGAGACTTTGTCTGATCCCATTTACTTGAATGTTGTTTTTTAGCTCAAATACTTTACTCGTTGATAGTTGATGAGTGAGGTTTATACAACACTCTTTGATTTCATATTAGAGAGTAAACTTAACTGACGCTATTTTATGTTTACAGACTGTCAGAGACAATTTGTCAAACTTTTGACCCAACAATTTCAAACTTTTTCTGATAAATACACTAAGTGTGGAGGGTATGTTATCACAAACAAAATCGTATACAAAAATTGATCGCCAAAATTTTGATTACATGGTATCTGCCGCCGTAACGAGTAGATACCCTGCTATGTTAACTAAAACAAAAAATCGTATTGTATTATGAACTAGTTACAAGTTTCGTACTTACACAGTGTTTAAACATAAATAAAATTTAGCTTAAAATTTTAATTTGAGATAAATTACAAATTTTATACATATAATTTTAATTCTTGTACTTTTTGTCACTCTCAAACTTTAAATACGGTATGACGCCTAACACGTTTACGAATAATCGCCCGTGACGATTATAAAACAACCCATGTTATAATTAGTTTTCTGAAAGACACAGGCAATCTTGTTTTATTTAAGGAAAGAATAGTCTAATCTATGCAACGTGTTGCTTTTTAAGACGTTACTAGTCTACTACCCAACTGTGTGCATTTATATCCCGGTCCATGCATGTTAGCGACGTTGATTAGGTTCTAGTTAACTTTCTATCTATAAATTCATGCAAGAAATGCTTGTTAGAATCATACAATTCCCTTCCAAACTCGATTTATTAATTTTCAGTTTACATTCTTCAAGTTACTAAAACATGAGGTCAGCTACAAGCATCACAGTTTGTGCACTAGCAATTCTAGTGATGGTATTGGCTACACCCAAGGTTGCATTCTCGGCTACATGCTCTGTGAATTCGCTATCGCCATGCTTGCCTGCTTTCACTTCATCATCAAAACCAACCGCTTCGTGCTGCACGAACCTAAAGCAGCAGCAACCATGCTTTTGCCAGTTCATAAAGAACCCAGCCTTGAAGCAGTATATAACTTCTCCTAATGCCAAGAAGGTTGCTAGCACTTGTGGAGTATCCATTCCTAAGTGCTAATAATTGCCCTGAATGTTAAGGATCGGAGTTTATTACGTACTCCTGATGAACTATATATGTACCACTAGTATATATTTTGTGCTGTTCTATCACAATATATCAAGATGCTTGATTAATTTGTGAAAATAGCTACTTATGTATCTCTTATACGTTATATGGGTGGTATACTGGTATTGTATGTGCTCGTTATATACGTTGATCAATAAACCATCCACTTGAGATGTTTAATTGCTTATTTGTCCTAGATTAACTTTCGAAAGTATACAAGTTGCTTAATACGGCATATTATTTAAAGTAAGATGCGAGATTCATATTTCACAGATTGATTAGTCAAATAAAATTTGTTATATAAATTAAAGCATCCAAAATGCATCAAGCCTTACGAATACTTTTCTTATGACAAACACTTGCCGGGTGTTTGGTTCATGAAATTTTAAATTATGAGATTTAAGATTCTATAGAATTTGAACTTTTAAACGAATCAAAATGCTAGAAATTGAAATCCCTTTTCGTATTTGGTTGGTGAAATCTTATTTAATTAATACATATAATTTAAGATGTTTTTATCCAAAATTGGTAACAAATTTTGGCAAATAACTAGTAAGTTTTTTTCAAACCAAAATCGTTTCTTGTATCACCGACGGCATTTTAGGTTACACAAAATTAATATGAGGCCACAATTAAGGTTATCGCTAAGGCTCTCGCTAAGAAATAACGGACGACATGGTGCCACTTGGTATGATAAGAGATGAAGTGACGAATAGATGTTTCGTTTTAATTTGTTCAAACAAAAATAATGTTGCTCGTCTTGTCCAATAGAATACGATATAATGGATGTTTGTATGATTTCGATATTAATATGGTTAATTCGAGTTGGTTGAATATTACTCGTATTAAATGTTGAAGGACTCCTTTGATGATAGACTATTAATTGAACTAAATCTAAAATTTAATAGAAAAAATTAATATAAGAGTATTCGCGTGCAAAGACGAAGACCGGTTGTATAATTTTTTTAGTTTTCCATACTGTTTCCCACGTCAGTGGCGGCAAAATGATTTGGCGTCATCCGGAAAACATCGATTTTGATGTATTATGTTGTTTTTTCTATATGATCATAACTAAGAGTTATGCCACAAGACGCCGCGGCGCTTTTTCTAATTTTTTGAATAATGTATTTTATTTATTAGAAAACGAATAATTTAGTCTTTATTTTGTTTAATTTACGGTTTTTAATTTTGTATTATATGATGAAAAGATCTAAAGAGAGCTTGCCCAAAGACCCCCTCATCATCATGACACTCAATATACATGTAAAATGTTCATCCATGACAATTAGGAATAGGAACAAAAACGGAATGCAAGCAACAACCTCATTGATATTAACTTGGCTAAGTCAGAAACTAAGAACCTTTGTTGCGTAGATAAGTTTTTTTAGTTCTTTTTTAAAAAACGCTTTGAACCATGTTTATTGTTGTAAGCGGGTGATAACAAAAAGTTGGATACCTTAACAGAAAAACATACATTTTATTTATCAAATCGGGGGATGTTGAATTTCATCATTTTTTATGTGCGTGTGTGGGTGTCGTGTGTTTTTTGTGCGGATGTTGGGCCAATACCTTTCCATGCACACCTTTTTCTGGTTTCTCTCTTCTGAATGAGGATACCACTGTTTGCGCCAATCGATAGGCGGCAGGTTGCTACCAAGATTAAACCGTGATCTTCGATTCTCAGCCCTATATATCATCATTGCAATTAATAAGAAACAAAAAAAACTATTAATAACATTAAATTACAAATGTCTTAACAGTTTTGATACACACACATAAAGACAGGGTAAGATGTCAACTATGGCAGGGTAACACCAACAACAAACAATTCAACAAACATATTACTTCATCCCTTTACCCTTCCATCTGTGATTTTATTTGTGTTGGCAGGTGTAGTATTAATGGTCAAAACTGGACAAAAAAAACTAAAAAATTGTTATAGCTGCATTCATAGCGTAAAGAAAAAGCATGCTTCACATTAACCTCTATCTTATTAATCTAGTTCCAGCTTCAAATTGCTTTATCTTTATGTAGACACGTCACCAGAATTGCTTTATCTTTATGTAGACACGCGTCACCAGAACCACCCTAGATGCTCTAGTTGCGTTTTCAGCCTCACCTTTTGCAGTTCTTTTAAGGACTTGACGGGTTTAATTGGACTGGCAGAAGCGTGCCCCCTTTATAACAATCAGCTAATGTTTTTTGAGCTTCCATATATATCCTTACATCCCTAATCTGACCTCTGATAGAGTTTTCAAAATAATTAAACTTGTAGTTATTAGACAATATGAAATTTTAACAACACGTACCTGATCTTCAAGATCCATTATTTTCTCATCCTTATGTTTTAGTGATGCAGTTTCCCTGAAATGATAGTGGCAAGTCGACAACCTATCGGTTTTGAGTTACACGGCATATTCTGCCCCGAATTCCGATACGTATGCAAATTGATTTTCAAGCAAAAACTATAGACTTAACATCAATGAGGTTAAGACAGACCTGAATCGGACGATGGCCCAGCTTATGTTCATTAACGTCATTAGCTAAGTAGTTTACATAGAAAGCTTCTTCCATTTTTGCATTAACTCCAGCCTTCATATCCAACTAATTAAAAAAAACGATGTATTAAGCAAACATTAACATTCAACATATTAAACAATTTTATCATCAAATTAGAAAGATGAAAAAATATACCATCTCTACACAATTGCTTCTGCCACATGTTTATTAGCAACCCTAATCAAAATCACAACACTTATTAAGCCACAATATGACATGAAAAGAACAATTAAACTTCACAACATTTTGAGTCATTTAAGTATAATGGTTAATCTTTAGTATTACTATATTAATTATTAAGTTGCGTCAATGGACTCATTCACTTAGCCCCTTTTAACCAGTCAACGTATGAATCACAAGAAACCCAATAGCTCCACTATCTCCATCACAAATCACTTTTTGTAATCTTAATGCACTTGATCATATGTTTCACATCAGTATCACCTTAGTCACATACTCACATGTAATCACTTCATTAACTTGTATCAGTGCCACCTTTTGGATCTTTCTTTGCTTCACCAATATATAATGCATGTATTCACTTTCTTTATTACTAACTTTTTATCTTATTCTAATCATGCTAAATAAAAAACGATCGACTGAGAAGAGGGAGCCTTTGAAGATTCGAGTAAAGATATTGTGTTAGGAAGGGAACTCGGAATGGTTACTTTTTCTAACTTTGATTTTACAGCCCGGTTTCTTTTTCCTAAATAACAGATAGCAAACAATAAACAGATGTCTGGCAGCTTAGTGAAAAAGGTCACATCAGTCGTGGGTTAAAACGGGTCAGGTAGGGTGTAAAGACATTTAGCCTTTTTTTAAGAAAAAATATGTATACGAAAGGTGTTACCTATGATTATAAGAAGCAATGTAAGTATAATGCTTATCGAGATGGGAAAAGCTCCAAGATGCAGGAGTACACATTCTTAAATATTTGTCGTAACTCCGGTGCACGCACGGGTTTTTTTCTAGAAAATTTTAATTATGTGTTATAATCAATTAAAAAACAAACAAATTGAATGGCTTTACTTGCTAAATTAAAAAGAAGTAATAACATGTATATATGTTTTAATTTATGCTTTGTATTGCGATAATGATTGGTTTAAACTATTAATTTTGTGTGATACACGAGTTGTCTAAATCTATTCTATCTAACAAAGATTGGCCTTGAAACGATGACAATATCATTATATTGGTTTAAACTATTAGATGAATTTTGTTAGTGACCTCAACATTTGTCTAAGAATTTGCTAAACTTATACTTTAGAGCTTTTAGACATGCTATGTGTTGTTGTTTACATTATTAATAATCACCCCATTAACCTGATGATAACTGCCTTAACCCCCTAAGTGTACCATCATTTATGCAAAAAAACATTTTTTTAAGCATATCTCGTAGAGGCTTAGAGCTATGTTTTAGCAAAACCGATTAAAAAAATTCGTTTAGAAATGAAACCTTGCGAAACACAAATGCACCTTGTTCAACACCTTGAATACAATAATGTTGGCTCATTTTAGAGGTAAGCCCCTGCACAGGGTGCTAACACATTTAAAGACCAGTCAAGTAATAAGCATATGAAGGATAATCCCAAGATATATCACATGTAAATGAACACATCAATTGAATTTAACTATTTTCATATAATTTATGTGAACTAAAACTATTTTTCTCATGGAATAAAAGCATTTGAATATATGTATAGAAACCAAAAAAATTAGTAGAAAACTGGGTGATCATCAATACATCATAGATGATTATAAAAAGTAAAAAAATTAGTACACAAATCCAGTCACAATCGACTTCATCTTGAAAGCCAGTCACAATCGACTTCATTTCAGCATGTAGGTTTCTAGCAAGCTTTAAAAATTGATGATAACAAAGTCAAAATGTTTCCAACGTTAATATCCTCTTTATTTGCCAAACAGTAATAATATGCAATATATAAAATGATGACGTGCACAAACAGTAAAAATGTAAAACCAAATACGTAGATGGAATAAAGATTTAGTAATAATAGCAATTAGGTGTTATATAGATTAGTTGGAACTCTCAACCAAGCTTGAACAACTGATATACTTAAGACAATTTGGTTGTCCAAACACCCTTTTTCGTTTCAATATGTTACAACATTGGACACTAATTATAGCCTATCGCATATAACTATACGCTCACCCTATAAAAGCAATGTCAAAGTCAGGAAATTTGATATTCAAATTTACAAATCAAGCGATCACGACATATGCCATTTGAAATTAATATAAATTGAATTAAAAAAAAGTCTGAATTGGAATGGATTAGCAAGTGATGAAAAGCAAATCAATTATATTTTCCAAATTATCAGATCATTAACCACAAAATCAATTTGATCAAAATAATGCATATATATAATCATCATTCGGAAATCAAAGCACAATCAACCTAACACAAAAAGTAAAAAACTTTAGGTAATCTTTTGTATCTTATTAATACAGACAATCATGCCTTCAAAACAACCCCTTTATTATACCAAGAGCCGTAAGTGAGTGGGATTTTAGGGGGGGGGGGGGGGGGAAAACTATCTAATAACCCGATTATACAATGAACAAAAGTTAACATACTAACATATCAAAATCAATACTTAACACATCTTGACTATAAAAAAACGATACCTAAATTAGAATCGAAATCGAAACCATCTTCATCATCTTTTGTTATGTATAGAGAGTATGGCTATTGCCATGTCTTAATCCAGCAGTAGGAAGTATAGTGTGTGTTTTTGTTTTGTTGATTTAGGGTTATGAGAACCAAGCAGATAGTTAATTTAGAGCTGCGGTTCTCCTTTAATTTTACTATTTGGCCTCATTGTTGAGAAAAGGACCCATTAGTACATGTGTATTTTTGGTCTTTTACTAAATCCTAGTGAAAAAAACGAATTTCATAAAGCCTCGACCAAATCAGGTAATATTTAAGTTTTTATAATTTTAAAATCAAATTAAAAAAATCAATTTAAAAAAAAATATTACCAAATAAAGTATAGTTTGATTTTTTTGAAATGATAAATTCTAACTGTGCTTTTGTTTTATTATATAAAAGATTATTGAGTTGTTGAAAAGAAATATACCAATAAAAATGCCTATTATGTCACACTATTATTTGAACATTTTGTGGAAATGAATAATTTATCTATACCGCTGAGAAAGTCAATGTTTATACGCAAAACACGAAAATATTCATACGCTCCCAACAATGATTTAAAGCATGTATGCGTTTAACATGGTCCGAATATATAGTTGGTGATCCACACCCAATTTTATGCTAACTCGATAGACCCTTAGCGGCCCAAGAATGGTAAAACATTTCTATCTACCGACCTCCTCTCTCTCCGGACCATGACCAAGGCTTCATCAATAAAAATATGACAAAACGGTAAACTAAGAGGCAAGCTCAACCCAACGCAAACAAGGATAAAAGCGTTAAGCCTTTCGTATCCCAATGGATGCATTTGGGCAAAACCAATATTATAATGACGATATATTTCAAAATAAAAGGATGTAACGCAAGTCTAACGTGTAACACCCTCAATTTCGTGAATGCAACGGAATTCAAACTGGGTGTTACTCGTTTTAAAAGGATTATCATTCGATTTATTGAGATATCAGAATTTTACAAAAGATAGGTCCCAGTGCTTCCATGATTACATAATATAAAGTCTTTGATGTTTTTCGAATGATAAAATACTTTGTAACCTTTTTGATGCATCCATGCCCCTCTGTACCAGCCTCGATCATTCTGGACCTGAGATAAAACATGCTTAAAATGTCACAACAAAAGTTGAGTGAATCCATAGGTTTATTATTTAAATGTTGAATACAAAATGTTTGTGTGGGTTACGTTTTGTTACACCCATAATGTTGAAAAAAAAACAGTTATAAATTCATAAAACCAATGCGTTAACGTGTATCAATAGCAATTGGCATGTTGGTTACAATGTTTGCCCCTGTAGGTAATTTGCCGATTACCAGTGTTTTCAAATATAGTGCGCTTGTTTGCCTAACCGGTCAATACAAACAGGATTCGTCAATCTCAATAGGCCTATTCACAATATTCGTGCTCACTACGCTTAGTGGTTAATAGTTCATGATGTGAGGACTTAGGCATGGCAATGGTGTTACTTAGTGACAATAAAACAATCAGATAAGCATACAGCCAAATGTTTGTGTGTTCATGTAAAATAGCATGTATCTCCCCAAGGGTTAGTAAAATAATTAAGTAATAGAAAGTGGGGCTATGAACTCACCGTGAGTTGATGATATCAAATATATAATGAAGTCGATGTATAAGCCACGAAAACCTATACGTGCAACCTATAATAATTGTTGCATCTTAGGTTTTGAAAATAACGATGTGGAAATATAAACGAGTGTATATAGGTTTATCATATTGATCTTGTACATAGTAGTTTTATAGTGATCGTGTATGTCGTTTATAGAAACGGTTTAGTTTATGAAATGTGTTTACTTAAATGTCGTACCACTTATTCGGCTATTATAATTCGAGGTCGTGTAGTAAACGTGAGAGCTAGAAAATCCAACAACTCGTCAATACGCTCACCACGAAGAGGCCCTCACATGAAATTCTAACCAACATGTTACTTTCATAGTTTAAAACGCATAATTTATACATATGTTTGTAATCATAGGAGTCAAAATGGCCACAAGCTTTATGAAATCGGTTTAGTCATATTCCGTTAATCTAGTTTAGGTCAAGTTTGGTGTTTCACGCACGTTATAAGAGTTACAAGTTATGATAATGTCAAAACCGGTTATAATATACGTTATTTGTGAAAAACACTATTCTGAAAGTCAAATGAACAATGTTATTTGATAAAAATGATATTTATAAGTTAATGATGAAATCTGAAAAGTTTGGTATGATACCAAGTCTGGGAAATAGATCAAACGCGAAAAGGATCTGAAAAACGATTTTCGGGTCAACAGACCTATCTAGCCGTCTTGTCAGCTGGGTTTGTGGCGATTAGTCGTATGGTGATTCGTCTTATGGGGTTTAGCTGTGGCACTGTCGCTTGTCTCGCGGCTAAACAAGTCGCTGGCCTAGTCAGAATGTGTCTCGCCTACAAGCTCGAGACACATAGCCATGGCTATGTCTTGGTTCAAAAGCCCAAAACCGACGAAGGCTTTAGCCGTATGGCTAGATTCTTAGTCATGCGCTAAAAGGTCTTGGTGTTTTGTCGCGCTATTTGTGTTACTTGGTACACCCAAGGGTTTTTAGCCGTGGCTATTTGCATTTGAGTACGGGCGAAGGCATTTAGCCATGGCTATGTTATGGATATTTGCACTTTGGTATGATGAAGGCATTTAGCCATGGCTAAGCCGTTATTTGACTTTGGTACGACGAATGACCTTTAGCGCTGGCTAAGCGCGGCTATTTGGTACGACGGCGGCCTTTATCGTGGTACAACCACGGTTGTCACGCGGATAAATGGCCTTCGTGACTGTGGGTTTAGCCTTGCGCTCGCTCACACACTGCAACTAAACCTATTTTGTAGTACTTGTCATTTAAAACTTGTTTTGTCCATAACTTATGATCTATAACCGCTTAATCCGATTCAAAAGGCCACATTTTTGTTATGAGTTCTTCTACAATCCTATAAGTTTGTCCAAGGTGTTAAGTACATAAATTTGTCATCTTATAGCTTAAGACCGCTTGTTTCACTAGTTTGATTTCATAGGGTCATATTCAAGTTTAACTTGTTTGTTTTGAGAATTTGGTCATGTACAACATATGATCAACCTATATAAACATAATTATCATATAATAAGTATGAAAAACATAGAATGAAGATGAGCTTGAGCTTTCTTACAAAGATTGGTTTTGAAAAAGGAAAACAAGAACAAGAACCAACTAACACTAATCAATACTAATCAACCCTTACACCTTTCTTCTTTCATGTAAAACGTTATCACCTTAGAGCTAATTAACTCTTAATCTCAGCTCCTATCACCTTGTGTAGCTTCTTATTAGTCCAAGGAGTCACCAAAACAAAGCAAGGACTTTGTAGAGATCTTTGATGGCTTCAATATTGATGTTATACTTAAGAGGTAAAAATCAAATTATGATGATGGTGTGGTGGTGGGTTGTGGACATCCAAGGAAGGGGAGGGGGGTTTATAAAATCCTCTTTGAATAGCAAAGGATGTGTATGAAGGAAGACTCATCAAGCTTACTAGCCAAGTTATTGTATATGGCACTAGATCAATGCATGTGTGATATAACAAGGCCATTTGGTCTTGGTTATCATCTAGCCATCCACCTAAGGGGTTGAGGTGGCTAGGAGATATATTCAAATATCTAGTCTTGCTTGGTGACTAAGTTTTATGATGTAGTGGTATAATTTGATCCCGGTAATTGTTAACGTTAAGTAATTAAGTCACGAAACTTAAAACCGGTATGGTAAAAATATGAAACTTGTAAGAAATATTAAAGCTTATAAATATACTCTATAAAAGTATATTAAATGAGTGATAAGTTTAATGAAGCGCGTAAACGTTGCTAAAACCTAAAAACGTAGGTTAAATACGCGTAAAAAATAAAACTTAAAACGTTCGAAGTTTACGTGAAAATGGAAAAGTGAAATGTGATATTCCAAATATGATTATGATGAATATAAAAGGCTTATAATGTGCAGACTGGGCCTAGTCTATTGTCGGTTGGTGTTAAATGTATGTTAAGTCTAAAATTGAAAGTGTTAAATAATCAAAGGATGACTTTATGGTCAAAGGGGAGAAAATAAGTTGACTTTTCCAAAATGTAAAGTTTTATAAATGTATTAGAAAAGCATTACATGTATAGGTCAAGTATGCGATAAGTAAAATGCTTAAAACGCGAGTTTAGATTCAGAAACACATGGTCTATTTAGTAACATTTTGAAATTAAATTTAAAGTTCCATATGATGATTATAAATGAACTAAAATTAATCTAATGAGAAAAATGTTCGAGTCGGTTTTGTTACGCGTGGATAACCTAACGTTTATATTTAGAGTTCAAAATTGTACGCGATTTTGGATAAAATGTTTATGTTTTGAATAAATATAACGTGAATTTTACAAGTTGTTACATAACGTTACAATCCCGGGCATACTCTAAATAAGACGATGTAACATCGGGCGACGGTGGTTGGTAAGTCCTCTCATGTTGTTCGTGCACTCGAGGCAATACGGCTCAATCTACCCATGACCGCACATAAACTTTTTAAACTTAGAGGTTTCACCCAAGTGGGTTGTCAACAAAGATAACTATTCTCGATCAAGACATTTAAAACCCAAGAAGAGGAAGAACAAAAGATGTAACAAAGGACTTTTCTAAAAGGAGGGAACACAAGCAACTAACCTTGCTTCGCCATCTTCCTTTCAAGAAACCTTGGTAAAAAGAAAGCCTTCAAAAGTTGAAACCGTTAGTTGTCCTGTGCAAGAAAATGGAGCATTTGTAGGGTGAATAAAAGTAAGAAGTTAAAACCATGACTTCAGCACTTCCCTCACACCCTATTTATAAGAGGGTAAAATAAATGTTTGTGGGAAACAGTGTCAACGCCCATTAGGCCAACACACCTAAGTCACGGGCGTGTTGTTCACGACCTAATAACACATGCGTGTAGTCAATATCATGATGACGCTGCACGCTCAATCGATGTGTCCGAACGCTACCGAAAATTCAAATGATGAGATTTATAATCATTTAAAAATAATACTTTTTCATTTCCACGCAAAATATTTAATGAAACCTTACCTTAAACACCCCATATGTCACTTGGGGAACACAATTTACAGTCTAAGTCATCATTACAAGCAAACTCATGAGTTAGTACAGAAACATAATCGTGATACGCGAACCCAGTCGCCTGGCACAGGACTGGAGGGACTCAATTATTTCAAATTCCAGCATCATCTCACTTGCACATGACATAATACTAGACTGAGGGACTTAATTACGATCAATTTTAGCGGCCTAAGCCCACTAAACACACATTCTAATCAAGCCCACATACCCAAGGTTCGTGAGTCACCATGACAAGAATTATGTAGACCATGGCCGAGCTAGGCCAAGTAACATCTCTCGTGCCACATAGTACATGCGATAAGACAATCGTCCCCAACCGTCACTAACGGTTAAGACGCACGAGTCCGACATAACATAGCTGGGAACACATTACCAACAAAATAGAAGTAGATCACTCATCTATATGAGCCAAGGCCACTTGTCCTCCTTGTTCGCTATCTAGATGATCAACACATGACTCTTCGCAGCTTGTTGATCATCTCTCAAGGGTTTATCACTAAAACCTACTTGCATCTCAACACACACAAACTCAACAAGTTTTCACATAATTGGGAAAAAATACTGCTTCATAGCAGTCTCGTATGGTTCTTGATTTAAGTGTTACATGAGCTTCTTCATCTCAATCAATTCACCGGGTCCTTACCGTTCAACGCGGGAAACCAAACAGCAAAACCATTCCCATCCCATCTCTTAAACCAATTTACATACCATACGTAAATATATTCTATCAACGCCCTTTATTTGTGTTAGATTAGGTTATATCACTGATTAGAAGATCTGGCTAATTAGGGTTTGCCTTTGTGCGTTTACTTTTGATTGTGCATGTTTTATCGGCTATGCGGGTGACCACCAAATCCATACAAGTCATTGATAATGGTGGTCCCTATTGGAAAGTGATTCTACTTAGAGGAATATAATTATCTTAATTCATGGGAAACAAATAATTTTTTTTCCAATGGTATTTTCTTGGTTGCCCACTCTCCGAGAATTTGGTGTTTGATTGCAAATTTGGACAATCACATTACATACGCCAAAATCAATATCAACTCACTTCTTACAAAGATATTGGGTAAGTACTCCTCAACGAGCTTTTCGAATGATTATTGAAACACTCCAAACTAAACTAAATTTTTATGATGCCTCTACGTCAGATAGGATTTTTTACATCTACGTAGAGAGCTTCCACACCATAGAGGCTAAGATCCATCTACTGTAATTACTCGAACCCGCTTTCTTGGATCACCAAACGACCCAAAACAAATTTAAACCTCGACATGATCAAAAAATATCATATAAAATTGGAATGAACATCATATATTGCTTTATACAAATATCAACTGCTTAGGTGTTCGAGTCGGATAATCCTATGGCTAGTTATTTTCATCGACAGTGGAGGTAATGAGCTTGAAGATTATTTTTGATGATTATACGACTCGCTTCTATGACTTACAGGGGCAATTGGAAGCTTTTGCACCATTTTGATATCAAGCTCCAAGGCCATGTTAGGAAGTAATTTTTATTTTGTTAGTTCATAAGATTGACATGTCGTTCTTATGTAGTTTATTGGTTGTTCTAGTTGCTGGTAGCTAGTTGTTCGTTTATGGCCAGTCATAAATGATCTAGTGGTAGTTCAAGCTATTGCTTGAGGTAAATGTGGTACTTCAGCCACATTCCATTGTACTTATCTGATTTTTTTTGGAGTAATATATTTTACCGGGTGGATGACCCTTTACCTAAAAAAATTATCAATCTATTTGACTCAATATGGGTCAAGTTAGTCCTTTTGCCAAACACTCTTTTTGACCTATTTTATAACCTTGAACGCAACATATTCAAACCTATACCACATATTGAACTTATGACTCAAAGTGATGTTTTACTACTCAAATGACTCATTATTTTACAAGGACTCGAGGAGGTTTAACTTGCTCGCACTATGGCATTCTAATATTAGTTGTCTTAACATAACAAAGAAGCGCTTCCAATTGTTGCTTCACATATTAAGGCCTTTATCTGAGACCTTACTTGTCCAAACAAACCTACAAAACATTGATCAACCAACACACAAGCTTTACGCCTAGTAAGTAATCGGTGATAAAAAATTATCATATATAATCACACTTGCATTAAAAACATTTCATAACTAGTCCACATGAAAACCAACTCATACTTGCATACATACTACTTAATCAATTTATCCACTAATACCAACATAAATCCATCTCATACCATAGTTTGTCCATAAACACTAGACCAGCAAACTCACCTTATGATAAGGATTTAAAACGTACACTTTTAAGGGGTCATTTAAGCCCTTAATCGCCACTTTTATATCCGTTACTGCTTAATTTCGTTCATTTTCACTTTTTAGGTCTCTTGGAAACAAAATACTGGAATGAAGCACATTTGGAAGAAAAGTAGCAAATACATGAAGAAAATAGCAAAGTCAAGATCGAAGCCACTCAAGCTGCTCAAACTGAACCCCGACAATCCCAAACAAAGGGCGACGCCATCCTCTTTAAAGACTTGATTAAAACATGCACCGACGACTCAAAGGAATTTTGTTTGTATAACCGACGTCGGCCAGCTTTGAAGAAGAAGGGCGCCACTCGGACTTTTTATCTCGGGCATGCCCCGTATCCGTAACCAAGACGATGTCCCAATCAAGATCGACGGCGCCACAACTCTAAGGTGACGGCGTCCCATCGATGACTTCGCCAAGACAAAACCCTAATGACGGCGAAGCTAACGGCGTCCCATCCAAAAGGCGACGTTGTAGCAAGTGTAAATCTATATATAGAATTCAATTTTTCTCGCATTTAAAGAGGTAGACTTTGGAGAAAAAACACCAAACGCTTGTAGTCCGATTTGATTGGTATCTTAGGTCCCAAACCCTATTTTACACATCGAGATAAGTATTTTAATCCAAAGTATCATTATGTCTTCAATTCATTGTGTGTATGCTTGCTTGTTTACCATGTCTAGCTAAATTTCTTGTGTGTTTGCTTAGATCTATGAAACCTAGTTATTGATTATTGTTAGGTTGTTTATTATCTTAATTGTAATTGGCTTAGGAGGGTAACTAGGCATCATTTGTTGTGTTTAATACTTGAGTATGCTTTGTGAGAGTGAGGCTTATGAATGAAATAGCTTAAGGGCTTGCGGATTTTGTATGCTAAACCCAAAGGTAACCTCAAAGAGTTAGGGACTACGCATACCATACAACCTTTAGGAATACAACGTGTTAAGATAAGGTGTGACAATTCAACCGACCAATAAAATATAACTAGGGAGTAATAGCATCTAGGTAAGCACATTTTTAATCATCATACTAGCACACATCAAATAGACATAGCTACCCGTAGTATTAGATAATTAGACAAGTAGAAGTAATCGTTAGAGAATACCACCACCAACCAATTACCCCGAGATATTTACCTTAGCTTTCAAAAAAACCAATAAAAAGATAAAAAAGAATCATCCTCAACCCCCACCTTCTCGTAATACATTTCTTGCTAGCATTCCTATTCCCCTAGAGAACGATATCAATCCCGAGGCTTACCCAATACTACACTACAACTATTAGGTTCATCGCTTAGTGGTTGAAAACTTGTCAAGAAAAGGAAGTTCCTTTGACCCCGAATGCGCTCAGACGCAGACGCATCAAGTTTTTGCGCCACGACAGGGAATAGAATAGCTAGTTAGATCTTTATCTCGTTTAGGTTCCCTTGCTTGATTCCTATCAAGTAAGATTTTTTCCCGTTTTTATTAGCTTCCTTGTAGTCTATCCCCTTCTTCGTGAATTTGTTCGTAGCCCCATCACTTTTCATCATGGAAGGTGATAACCCACCAAACAACAATCCCCCATCAAACAACCATCCGCCACAAAACCCACCACTTGATCTGACTTTTTCCAACCAACTTCGAGCTCGTATCGTTAGTGAAATTGGAGAACTTAAGAAATTGAATAGGATAATTGAAAGTGCACTTGAGAAAGACCTTAAGGAATCAACTAGTACTTTAGATAGCGATTCAACCACGAGCGATGTTTCGGAGGATGAAATTGGAGATGGAGATTAGAAAGTATTAGAAATTATGGAGGGTAGTGAGGAAGAGGAACTTAAAGAGTATTTCGAGTCATACCCTAACGGAAAGGAAACCGCCTATCACTATAACGTAGTTAACTACCCGCGACCACCTTTCGACCCATGCATAAAAAAAGGTGACCCTAGAAACATTAAGATACCATGCATGATTGGGTACTTGTATAGGGATCACACTTACATAGACTATAAGGCACCCATGAACATAATGTCTAGGCTCTATTACAATTGGATCATGAGTGAAAAGTTAAGACCTAGGAGAGATCCCTTTTATCCTAGGAAAGTAAGTAACTATGTTGGAAGAGCTAGAGGATTGCATGTCTTTGTAGGTAATTTCACATATAGGTGTGATTTCATGATCTTGAAAGATGTTAAAGGCATCATTGATGGATTCTTAGGAGATGTAATACTTGGGAGACCATTTATTGAGGAATCCATGATGATTTATGAGCAAGAGGAAGGAATAGCCAAGTTCTCAAATGGGACCGAATGTGTTAAATATATAATGCCATACAAAAATAAAAAGTTTAAGGGTATTGATGACTTAGATGTGGACAACATTCCGGCTTTTGAAGTTGATTGGGAGAACAAAGTTTACTACACCGCTTGTCTAGTGTTAGGCCCTGAATATATTCGTGATGAAAGAAGAGTTAAGGAAATCGAATGGGCATCTAAGATATGCGGAAAATAGGAGCACGACTTCGAGTCTAGCTACAAGACTTATAAATAAAGAAAAGCGCTTCATGGGAGGCAACCCATGCTTAATTGTTTGCTTGTTTGTGTGTCATATATCTTTTTCATTGTTGTTTATTCTCATGTTTGATTTTGTGAAAATGCTTTATTTTGTCTTTAACCTCGTCTTAATTACATATAAAGGTATTTTACAAAAAGATAAGTGTAGGGAAGATTACATATGTTTTTTTTGAAGAACGTGAACATGAGAATTACAATTAGTGAAATTGATATATATGTGTGTTTGTTAGAGTCAAATGCTTGTACCGAGTCATAATGAATGTTTTGCAGGAATTTTTCCAGATTTTAAAGATGTAATTTTTCCGATTTTTCCGTAAAATGCAGCAGACTGGGCCAATATGACAACCCGACGGCCGGGATTAAAGCCCCGACGACGTTAGGTTGCTGTAAATGACTTATCATCTTTTCGCTTTTTGTGCTACTTATAAATTTTTAGAAATTCTCAGGTCTTAATTTTCCAGAAAAACTGCAAACATCCATTCCAAAAGCATTATATCCTAGTGTAGTTGTGTCATATATAGTTTTACAGCCAATTTTATGCGAAGGTTTCGTTTGTTATTGTTGGATCGATGTACTCTAACCAAACTAACTTAAATAGCTTGTTAAGGGTTTAATAACCTCGGATAAATCCTAAGTTATTAATAATGAAACACTGAGCAAACTTTATTAAGTATGCGGAATTTACTTAACAAAGCTAAGAAGAATATAACTTTAACTTTCAATGATTTTATTAATAATTCTAAATCTGCTTGTTATGCAGACTCTTAAACAACTCTAAAACTCTAATATTGAACTCTAAAACTCGTTTTCTTAAGTCTGCAGTTATATTTGGCAAGAAGAAGAAAACACAACATTGGATGGAGCTTATCACTTATGCATTCTTCTTGAAAAAAGTTTAACCGCAACTTCACACGGATCCTACCGAGCTAATCAAGTGGAGTACTAGTTTTTTTCTCTTTACTTACCTTCCTTTATCATAACTTTGATATTTTCGGGAACATTGGGGACAATGTTCACTTTAAGTGTAGGAGGAGAATAAACGGAACTTATAAACTATGTTTATCCTTGATTATTTGTCTTGTCCTTGGTCATTTGTGTAATAAACTATAAGAGATATTTGTTAGGGCAATTTTAGCACCAAATTAAAAATTTTTATGACATGTACGAGCTAAAACTTTAGTCTTAATAAAGCGCCTCATGGATAGGAGTTATATGACTAGCACAAAACCGCTTACCACTCAAATTCCACCCAAAAATGCGAGGTTCTCCTCAGATCTTTAGGAATAAAGCATTCTCCTTAATTTTAGAGAGTGTACCGTAGTATAATAGATTCTAGAACTTGTTTTGTGATGCATTCCGAGATCGCTAGTGAGGCTACACTTGTGTAGTTAGGAATAACTAAATGATAAGAGGCATTAGGATAACCCTTGTTTGAAACCCGTATTATAATTACTTCTTCCACATCGGTTGAGTAATTATCCCACACCCTTGCGATGTACTCATCTTTAGTACACGATACCCCATGTTAGGTCACTAGTTTTACAACACAAGCATCAATGAAAGAAATAGAGAAGAGAAGAGATTGGTTGAACACGTTAAAATACTCCACACACACACACGTTAAAGAATAGCACGGTTAACACGCGAGAGTGAAAGAAAGAGAATAAATGAACAACCAACCCTCAAGTGAGGGTTATACAAGAGTATTTATAGGAGGAAGCTAGGCAACACCCTAGTCCCATCCTTTCTCCTATGGGCTTGGGCCTAAGCTCATGGGCCTTCTACATAAGCTTAAGGCTAATAACAAACATAAAGGCCATAATTAAGCTAACTATTACATATGAATTACTAACACTTGATTTAGGTTTAGGAGTGATTCCAACAATCTCCCTAAGTGTTGGTGATGAATGAATATGAACGGTGAAGGCGTTGATGTAATAGTAGCTTTGACGCCTTCCGACATTCTTCTTTCTTGTGAGAAGAATTGCCTTGATTTGAACAATCTCCCAAAGTAGAGAAATTGTTTTCTTTAAACAGCTTTGCTTTGACGTCATCTTTAACTTTGTTCTTTGATCATTGTTCTTTGTGATGGTAGTGATAGTATGTTGTTGTTGTCTCGATCAAGTCCGCCTCGTGTCCGCTTCATTGCTCCAAAGGTTCCACGCCATTCTTCAACATGCTCACACGCCTTTGACGTTGGATTTCAAGATCGATGAAGTTCTTTAAGTCTTTAACTTTGTAGATTCTTTGATTTGACGAAGAATCATTCGACTTTTGTGTTGCTTTAAGATAGAACTTCCATTAGTGATGATGTTGGCATGAGCATGTGAAGAATCAGACGATCATTCCGCCCGTAGCTTCCATAAGAAGAAAACATGAAAACGGTTAGTAATAAGCGGATTCCGCACTTACAAGTTTGAACTTCGAGAGTGTTAACAAGATAGTGTGAAAACACAACTCTAATTCTCACAAAGGCCGCTCTCGAACCGGAGTCCCACAAGTGAGATAACGCGATGTACCGAGTACACCTACAGCTCAGATGAGTCGAGGTACACCAAGCATCACCTCACGATCAGACCGCTTGAGACACACTAAGCGTAATCCACGGGAGTTACCGAAGTGACCGCCGTGGTCGTTTGATGTTGACCGGCAGAGTTTCCATTCAATCACCGAGGATCACAATGTGAACCTCTCATAAATGTTCTCGATGATTGCTAAGATCCGTGAAGGACTCGATAACGCACTACCGATGTTCTTATTGTTGAACATCAAGTGATGAAATGTCAAGTGTACCTAAGAGATCTTTTGATGAATCTCGTGGCTCTAGACTCAATAGTGCTTTTGGTTTTCCCGAGCGAGACTAGGGAGAGGGTCTCCTTCTTCAATACCAACGATCTCTAAGAGAAAGCCAATAGTTTATGTAGGGTTCCCGTGAGAATGAAACAAGCTTCGCTGAGAGAAACTTGAGTGGCTAAGAAGGTTTAGTGCATGCGCCACCGGGTCCATGACGACTTTTAATCTTCAATACCGGCCACTAAGTGACAACCAAGAGTATATGAATTGAACCCGTGTCCGCCCTAAGTTGAATAATTTGAGGGCTATTTCTTTTCACCCTTTTCTTTGCATTTCTTTTAATTCTTCAACTCCTTCTTTCTCCGATTCTCATTTTCTCCTTTTATAATCGTACCTAAGGACTTCTAAGTACTAACTATTTGTGATGTCCTTGGGTAGATCCTCCGCTCAAGCGGATCATAGGACGGTTATTCCTAACCTTAGTCACCTTATAACCCATGACTAACCTATGTTGCCATAAAACCAATTTTCAAGAAAATCTCTTACAACGGTTATGATTGAAAACATTTTGTACCACTTCAAGTTTTATTTTGCGTAAATACTCCCTCCACATGTGCTTAAGAGTTTTTACGGAAATCAGACAAAGGAGGAAAGAGCGCGACTTTATGAATTGATCAACTCAAGATAGACAATCCCCGATGAGACACGGTTACGCTGCATAGTTAAAGAGTTACATTGTCGCCTTTTAGGTGACAACTAGCTCTAATAACTACCTTGAAGGTGTAGACAAACCTCGAAGGTTGTCAAACCCGCCGAGTTCATGTCTACCAAGAGTTTCTCGAATGGTACATTCTACTCGGACAAGTCCTTTCATGAGACACGCTTACATTACTAGCGAACTAGCTTGAAATTATTACCCGTCCCGACAAGTCTTTTCGAGTTACTAACAGCTAAGTATCACAATTCGTTGGTTAAGTCTATAGCACAAAGATTCATTTGCATTTACACAACATATTTCTTATCACATAATTTTCTCCCTCAAAAATGGCATATAAAATGTTATTTTTGAAAAGTTGAGAATAAATATGACCATTTCGAGTGTTGGGAAGATGACCATCGTGAACAATTTGTGAACAAAGTTTTAATTCAAATACTCCCTCAACAAGTGATATAAACGGTTGAGGTTTTGAAAATCATACGGAAGTACTTGTTCTTTTGAGCAAAACCTTGAAAATGAAAGGTTTGATAGGTTTTACTCAAAAGTAAGAAGCTTTCGCCCTTTTATAAGGATTGTGGCAATCAAGCGCACTACGTGGTCCTTTCTTGACAAGAACGGGTTGTACATCGATATGTGTGCACAAGCCATTGACATATATAATCACACATCCAAAATATTATGAAATAGAAGCGCTCAAGGGTACCAGAAGTCCAAAGGATGTTGCCAGAGTGCGAATGTATGCTGATAGCCGGTGATGTTAATCCTGGTCGACCACCAACAAAGCTTTCCAATGTTCGAATCGATCCTTCGATACAACCTTTCATCAATCATTCGATGATCCTCTCGCACATCCCTTCGTCCCCGAGAGTTCCATCGCTGAGACCCTATGCCTTCATATATCGCCTTCAACCGATAAGCCAATCCGTCCCTAACCTTCTTCAAAGTGTGATCCCCAAACTTGTGAAGATCTCTACACGCCATCAAGCAATTTCGCTGAAGTTCACCGCGATAAACGACGCCGAATGGTTTGGTCGACGAGTGTGTATTGTGGAAGCCGGTTGATGTCGGGAAGATCTAGCCGAGGTGGAGTGAAGTTGACACGGTCCGATATGATTCAACCGCAAGTCGGAGATCTTCTACACGCTCTCGTATGACTATGCTTCGATGAATATTAGCAAGGACTTGATGTATTCACGTTGTACTTCAATGAGAATTGTCTCATGCGCCCTCGTACTTTGGCAAGATACGATCTTCAATGTCGCTGAGAGACAAATTCGAAAGTCCGCTTCATCGAATGCATAATCTCTTTCGCCTTGTCTTTTGACCACGATATTCTTGAGAAAAGTGTAGTCCCATTTAGACGAAAGATCAACATGTTTAACAAAGAACGATTCCTTTAGTAATCGAACACTTCATTTTGAGACTTCAACTTGGCACTCAGTAGATTCGCTGCTGCTCCGCCAATGGTGAATCCCATACATTGCATCACGGTCATACAATTCCACATTGTTAGAAAACATGCGGTAGCCTTTTCCTCGATGGCTATGCGCTTGAGTATATGGTCACGGAACGGAAGTGTCGAGATGTAGCATATTTCCTTGAATCATCATCGCTGTAGAAGAAATTCCAAGTCTTTGTTGAAGAAATAGCGAAATGGAATCTTAGGTCGATCCGTCACCAATTGTCGGTAGAGGTTTAGACCACCGGTGTAATATGGAGGATTGTCCCGCTTGGTGAAGTCGATGTTTGCTTCGGGTTGAGCCAATCCATATTGTTAGACATGGCTCGTGCTATATTGTCAAGGTGATACTCAACTTCAATAGCACTTTCCGAGTCGTCTTTGAGAAGTTGAAATGCTTCATTCTTGATTCGCTTCAACTCGGATTTCGCCATCTTCTTCACACGGAATTTTTCTTGCAAGAACTTAGCATGCTCCAATGTATTACCGCTCACCGCTCTTGACCTTCACCGGATAGGGGTGGAATTAACAAGTGTAGAAAACCATTCAAATTCTTCTCAGTGTCATCTTCATCTAGCCATGATACGACGCCGCCTTTGGGCGCCTTCTTCTTCTTTTCTTAGGCCTAGATGAGGATTCTCGGTTTCTTAACTTTGTCGGGAGAGGTGGGTTGTTGTTGGGGCTCATGGAATTCCTCATCGTCACCACCCATATACTCAAAGTGATCACCGGTTTTCTCGAGTCTCGGTGGTAACTCGTAAGAATCTCGAGGTTTTTCAAGAGAAGAACGAGGAGGAGACCTTTGTTGAGCCGGAGTCCGTTGGGGTGGAGGTTGCATGAAGATGATTCACCGACTTCTTCGAGCGCTTATGCTCGCCATTCTTATCCCGATCCTTATCTTCATCGCCGCTCGGACGCTTTGGCCTTCACCTTCTTCTCTCATGCCGATTTGAGTTGATATTCCAAAGAATGCTTCAAGCAATTTACCTTCGTGAGAGGCAAGTGTTGCGATCGCTTGACATTTGAGCTACCACCGTCAACTAACTCAAAGATCCGAGAATATTATGGGATCAACTGGATTGATGTTCACGCATTGGTGTTGATTTCATAGTCCGCTTGGCCGATGAAGTAGATTCGGATAGAGTTGTTTGGTGAACAACTCCTTTGTAACTTTAGGAACAATGTCAAGAAGGTACCATGAGTGTACCCTTTGATCATTTCGTCCATTTTCCTTGAAGATCATCTTTCATGAGCTTCGACATACTCCTTTCAACTTTCATCTCGCCATTCTCGCCATGAAGGTATCAGATCCGATCGTCAGAGAAATTCATCTTCCCGTAGAGCATGTCTTTCTTTCCGACTTGTTTGACAAAGATTCACAATTCTTTTATGAGTATGAGAAATCCAAGATCGAGTTGGCTTCTTCACCGATTTGGATGTTGATTTGGTTGATCTTTTGATGGTGGTGGTGAGGAATGAGAAGATGAATCCGATGAAGATGAGATGTGAGGAGACTCGGGTCCTTTGATGGTTCGTAAGTTTTCTCCTTAGACCGACGGACCGCCAAGAAGAAACTTTTCATAATCAACATCTTCATCATTTCCGCACTTAGCTTCTTCATCGCCTTTATCTTTCTCGCACTTCTCAAGATCGTTCCTCAATGTCAAACTTAATAGACTCCTCCTGTTGCTTTTGTTGTTGCTCAAGAGTGGTGGCACCAGCCTTTATCGGGTCGATTAACCGCATCAGATCCGTGTAGGTTGAACACCACCACTGACCTCCGGCCACCCATTTGATCTTTGGCAAATTCCTCCGCAACTTGTTGGAGTCTAACAAATTTGAACTTCCTCCCGTAATCGTATCCAGCTGGCTCTTCATCCGAGCTTGAGCTTTCTTCATAAGGCACAAGCACCGAGTCTTCCTTTCCTTGATAGTCGGAGGACCGGGAGGTTTTGCTATCAAGGAGGTGCTTCGTTGCAGATTCGTAGTAGAAGACCTCTTCATCCGATTGTGTATCTTCGTAGCTTTCATCCACTAGCTTTCTTTGTGGTTCAAGCTTTGAATGGGAATAGGACCAGCTTCCTTAGAAGGAATGTCTTTTACGAGGAGGATTCCTCTTGGGAACTTCCTCTCGACTTTCAAGGCTTGCAAGACTTCCCGCACCGCCTCTTCCGGTTCTCCGTAGGTGTTCCGTAAGACTTCTCATCGAGATGACCAACTTTGCCTACTTTAACCGCTACCGATACCTTTTGTATGTGTAGAGCTTTTTGATTTCGCCGATGTAGGTGATCGTGTAACACAACACCCTGCTTTTTGTTGTCGATTCCTTGATTCCGATCGATAGAATAGGCTCGCATAACATGTCGTGATTGTTGGGGTCATTGAGCCTCTTGGGAATATCGTGATGAAGCCCAAGTGCTCTCGATCAACAGCTTAGTGTATCCGACATAGGAATTTTTGAGCCAAGCTTTTGAGAAATGACATCATGTCATCCCATATCGTAGCTTCCAGCTCGATGTGCTTCATGTTGATTAATGACCAAAAGATTTGCGCCCATGAGCTTGGGATGCTCATAGCCACTATCACGACCAGAGATGATTTGGTGATGATGATGTAGAGAGTTCTCCACGGTTGAGGAATGTTCTTAAGCTCCACATGAGAATGCTTAGAGATAGTTCCTCAAGCTTCATCATAGCCAATATCAATCAAGAATTGCAAACTGCTCTTCAAGCAGTGTGGCATAGAAGTCGGTTGGCTCGATGTCGTGGATGAGAAGAACAACCCGTAAGTCCGCATGTGTGATGGTGACTTGTTTGTGATTGAGCCCACCACACCGCACTTTGACCTTTGATCCTCTCGCATTGAATTCCAAAACTGTGAATGTAGATCTCCCAGATCAGTAGCGTAATGTGAGAGCATGTTCGTAGGGATGATTCTTTAGAATATCCATAGCAATCAAACAGAAGATTCTCAGCAGTGAGGGTTTCAAAGTCAACCCAAGGTTGTTCTTTCCAATCTTCCTGATAGCCATTAGGGAAGATATCGCCATTGTGAGAACATCCGTGCATCCACATTCATTTGAGCACCATGTCTTGATCTCGAAATAACATTAGCCAAAAGAACCAACATATCGAAAGACATAATGTTAGTCAATGTAAGGTTTTATTGTCTAATTATTGAATGTACAATGTCAATGATTGTTACGAGTCCAAAGTCACTTGTTTGTTCAATAGTCCAATGACGCCGTGATAAGTTTCGTGAGTTAGTTAACTTTAAGTTTTAAAGTTTATGTTATCACTTATTTAACACAACATATTAAACGCTTAAGCTTATTAGTGACATTATTGGTTTCGTGACGTTATGATTTATTTATTTACAAGTTTGCACGCCGAACAATTCATAATGAAGGTTTGATCAAGGCTTATGCGAGAAATGGTAGCTTATGCGTAAACAGAGAAGTATACGCCAGACGCAAGCTTATGCGTAGGATCCTTACTTACGCCAGAAGAAATATTACGCGAGGAAAAAGGGACCTTATGCGAAAGCTTACGCCAGAGGCGATATAAAACCTTACGCGTAAGGCTTACTCGTAAGAGTAGACCTTATGCGAGAGGTCATCGCACGCATATCCTTCACAGTGATACGCCGTAGTCCCTTTGTAGAACCTTACGCCAGAACGCCACGCCGAAGATTTCTCTTACGATAACTTGCTACGCCGTAAGGTGATCCTTATGCGAGATTTTTAATGACCTTGATTCTGAGTTTTACGAGTAGCAAGCCCGAAATAACATCATCATAACATCAATATTAACATTAACATTCATTCTAAAATGATCATGGCATGAAACTCATCAAACAGCTTTACGCAGAAGATTACTTACGCGTAGACTTAAACCCTAATAGTTTTAAGAGTTACGCTTAAGAAATCTAGCCATAGGAATTGCACCAAAGTGTTTCGGGAGGTCTAAGATGCATATAGAGTATGTTTATCCAAGTTTTAACATCAAATATGTCAAGAATCAAAAGTACCCAAACCATATGAACATAAACCCTAATTTTCAAATTATGAATCATTAGTGTTTCGGGTAGTTTCGGGCTTAGATATGATTAATTCACTTGAAAACAACCTTATACAACTATCTTTATCACCAAAAACATTCACATTTGAAAACACCCAAACCCACGATAAACCCTAATTTTCAAAATCAATCAATTCGTGTTTCGGGTGTGTTTTGATGATGAAAATGTATTCATTGATGTTATACAAACGCTTTGACACAATCTTTTCACCACAAACACACAAACACGATTATGTTCATACGCTATATGCGTAGAACACAAAATCACTTCATATCTCAAGTTTTAACCGTTGGTTTCGCATGAAAGATTCAAAACCATTGTTTAAAAACTTGTTAAGAACATAAAACACTTACAAATTGATGATCGAAAACACGGATTTGAAGAATGATTTTGTGCGTGGATTATATTAGTTGAAGATAATAAATGTGAAGAAAAGGTTAGGTGGGAGTTTTATTAAAATAACTTTAAGCTTTTTGGCGCTTTTAGTCCCTCCACCTTTTCCATTTTCATCCAAAGCCTTTAACTTCCATTTTGGTTACCAAACAAAGAATATTTGAAAGAACTTGACGACACCCCCCGACTTAAGAAATAATGAAAGGTTATAAATTTTAGTCCGAGGAGTGTCATTGAACCGTAAATGTGACCACCATTTTAAAAGAAACAACCGAGATAGGATAACATGCAAGTACACGGTTATTTTGAAACTTAAGATATTTATTTTCTCCCTCAACACTTGATCGAAAAATACCGAATTTTGAAAGATTAAAGTGTTGACGGAAGAAATGTACTTGCCATGTTGAAAGAAATATAGATAGAAGAATATTTTTGTTGTTTTATCGTGTTTTATATTTTTGTATTTTGTTTTTGAAAAATATTTACAAAAGAGATTTTGGTGTTTGACTGTTTTTAAGACTGCTTTTAAGAGTTCATCCAGTTCCTCTTGAGTCAAACACCGATACCAATCCGTGGACCAACTCATTAAACCTAGCGGGAGGCAAGGCTTTGGTGAGTAGATCCGCCAATTGGTATTCTCGCACTCATGGTATAATTCAACTGCACTGCTCCACATGGTCCTTGATGAAATGATAGCGAAGATCGATGTGCTTTGATTTCGAAAAGTCGAATCGAGTTGCACGAGATCGCAATGGCACTCGATTGTCGCAAAGACATCGATTTCTCAAACACGTAACCATAGTCTTTGAGTTGTGTTCTCATCCGATGACTTGAGCACAACACGCCGACATGGCTACATATTCTCGCTTTGTTGATGACAAATGATGTACAATCCTCGCTTCTTCGATTGCCAAGACACCGCTTTATCACCAAGAAATTGTAGTGCTCTCAAGTACTTTTTCGTGAATCTAAACATCCCGCGTGATCAAGATCCGAAAAGCGATTAGTTCAAAACCGTAATCCTTCGGATACCGATCCCCAAGTTAATGGTTCCTTGATGTATCGGAGGATTCTTTTAGCCTCGTAGAGGCGGGTTTCAGCTGGTCTTGATCGATAACGGAGCATAGATAAACGGCAAAGACAATGTCGTCTCTAGTCGTTAGATACATGAGAGACCCAATAATACTTCTGTATTTGGTAGGGTCCACTAATTTCCCATGTAAATCAAAGCTCTAGCTTCTTGGTATGAGTCATTGGTGTGGCATAAGTGTCACAGTGTTTTCATTCCAAATTTGTTTAACAATTCAAGGGCATATTTGATCGACTCAAGAAAATACCACGGGTGATTGATGAACTTGCAATCCTAGAAAGAACGTAAGTTCACCCATCATGGACATTTCAAAATTTTTCTTCATTAGTTTTGCAAAAGCGATTGAGTACTTTTTATGTGTAGACCCAAAATGATGTCATCCACGTAAATTTGAACAATTAAGATATGTGCCCCGTGATATTGTATAAAAAGAGTAGGGTCGATCAACCTTTGGTGAAATTATTAGCAATGAGGAAAGATGATAGCTTATCGCACCATGCCCGAGGAGCTTGTTTGAGACCATAAAGAGCTTTGTTCGCTTTGTAGACATGGTTCGGGAACTCGGATCAACGAATCCTTCCGTTGGTCGACATAAACCGCTTTTCGCTTGTCCGCTGAGAAACGCAGCTTTGACATCCATCCGAAAGACCGCTATATTCATATGAGCCGCGAACGCGAGAAATATCCGAACAACCTCAAGACGAGCAACCGAGCAAAAGATTCTTCAAAGTCTATTCCTCTTCCCGACGATAACCCTTAGCAACTAGACGTGACTTGTTTCGGATTACGCCCTTCAAAGATCCAATTTGTTTTTCCAAATCCATTTGAGACCAATGACGAGACCCTCGTTGGTCTTTCAACCAGCTCCCATACTTCAAGACGCTTGAATTGGTTGAGTTCTTCTTGCATGGATTCAATCCAGCTTGTCTTTTGTCATTGCGCCTTTAATGTTTTTAGGCTCGATTGGCAGACAGCGAGTGCATAAATGCAATGTTCACCATCCGTGCGAAGACGTTGTCTCGTAACGATCGTTGATTCGGGTTGCCAATAATATTTGCCGAGGATGGTCTTTTGTCCATCGATGTGTAGAGGTTGATGTTGGTATACATTGTGCGATTCTCGAGGATTCAAATGGTTTGTTGATGATTCCGCGACATCGTGTGCAGCAGTTGTCATTAGCAAACGGGTTAAAGAACGATTTGGATCAAAATCGCAGCGGGGTACTTCATTAAGAACATCATCACCGGTTCATCATTGTTGGAAGCGGTTTGTTCAATCATGTGTGGGAGTCAATCGGTGGTGCTTCTTCAACAAGAGTTGTTGTAGCAGTGTATCGTATAAGAGTAGTATCGTTGAGCAATGAAACAATGGATACACCGAGCACGCTCATCAATATCGCCACCGAACAATGGAGCAAATAACCTTTCCATTTGTTGACGAGTGAGTCGGGGCTTTGTTCACCGATGATGGGTTTGGGGAAGTTTAAGCGGTTGTGACCGGTTCCAAGTCGTTATACTCGTAAGCCATTTCCGTAAGTTCATCAAATGAGCATGAATCGCTTCCATAACCTCGCTTTGTACGACGATTCCGCATCCGTAACCTTTAGAATTCTCACAATATCCAATAAAGACGCCAATGTCGCTTTGGCTTTGAGCTTTCCAAAATCATCACGATCATTATTCGGATAGCAAAGGGATCCAAATACATGAAAGTGTTTGAGATTCGGTTTATGGTTGTGGAGAAGCTCAAAAGGTGTTTTGTTGTATGCTTAGTAATCATAGAACGGTTTTGAGTATAGCATGCAGATAGATACACTTCCGCCCATAAGTAATCCGGAAGTTTAGCATTGATTAACATTGTTCTTGCAGCCCACTAACGCTCGGTTTCGCTTTTCAACAACTCCGCTTTGTTCTCGTGTACGTGCAATAGATGTCTCGATGTCAATTCCCACTTTCTCATAAAATTCACGAAGGGTTTGGTTAACAAATTCAGCCTTTGTCTGCTCGATTTGGCGGACGGTGTTCCGAGTCGAACTTGAATTTTCGTGAGAAAGGTGATGATCATTTGTGGAGCTTGGTCTTTGCTTCAAGAAAGTAGACCCAAGTCCATCGTGAATAGTCATCAACAATTACTAAGATGTAGCGCTTGCCATTGATCGCTTGCACGCCGATCGGGCCACACAAATCCATGTGAAGAAGATGAAGCACATGTCGAGAGTCGTGTTCCACCTTTGAAGGAAAATGAGCACGAGTGCTTTTCCCTTGTTCACAAGTCGAGCAAAGGTGATCTTTAGAATACCGAATCGGGGAGACCTTCAACTAGTTTGTGTCGAGCAAGATTGGTTATAGTTTGAAAGTTTAAATGTGAGAGACGACGGTGCCATAGCCGTGATTTTGTTGATGTTGCCTTTGAAAGTAAGCGATGGGAGATGAAGCAACCATGTCTTGCATAGAGATAGTGTAAAGACTTGAGTTACGCGAGCCAACATAAGGTCGCTTCCTTGTAGATCACGAATGAAACAAGATTTCTCCCCGAAGCAACCTCCAAATCTCCATCACGTAATCGACCTATCGAAAACAGACAGCACCGAGGCCTTCCACATAATAAACCCCGCTAATTTCGATGTTCCCATTGATATAGTCTCCGTAGCCCATGATAGTCGCTGGTGATCATTCCCGAACGACAAGGCCAATGAACTTTGCAATAAAGTTTGATAACAGCTTAAGATTGCTCGTCATGTGTCGGGAACATCCGCTATCAACAATCCAGAGAATGATCTCAGATCACCGTGATTACACACACGCATTTACACGATGGAATAGAAGTAGATGTGGAACCCAAATGTTAGAGGGTTCCGAGCGCTATAGTAGACATACACACATCAATAACTTTAGGCATCCATTTAAATCCTAGTGTGTTATATATCCATTTCGCCATCTCCAACTAGTATTTGCTTTAGTCTTAGTGAATGCACTAGGTGGTACTACATTCTTAGGAGGTGAAACCGAGCTACAGGGACAAAGAATGCGCTTCCTAGAATCTAAAGAGGCGGTCTACCAAGCACGACTTAGAATGATTAGTGGGCCTAGAGGTATTCCGATTCTTAGGATTCCGTAAACGAGAGATGATAGCTTTAGCAACACATTTGTCATGACAATCGAATTCATACTTTTACGACAAATAACACAAGGTGCATCGATCAATATCAAAAGTACTTAAAGGTTTAGCATTCATTACATCACTATTTCTATTACATTTTCCGACGCAATATCTATAGTGGAAGCAACGTGAGTCTTATTCATAGTCCTAGGGTGTTCTTCTACTTTAGCATTCCTTATTGATCTTTTCTTAGGTCGCAACTTCCTATTCTTCGATGTAGTGCTCCTAGGTCGTGAAGTGCGGACGCTTGGAAAAGAGGCAACTATTCCTGCTTCAAGAGAAGGAAGCACGTTAGCAACTTGTGTTTTGGCAAGAGGGCATTCTAGGTTCACGATTACTAAGTGTTACCGTGCTAATCTCTTAATGATGGTTGGCGGAAGTTGTTCATACTTTCCTAACATTTCTCTTAACTTAGAGATAGTGTGAATCAAATCTTGATTTTCGTAATCTAATATTACCAAAGAAAATTCATTACTTCTCTAGTGTGTGCAAGATAATGATCAAGTTCGTTTGATGCATCATCACGAGTCTTTTAAGTAAATCATATATGACACCATATTCTGCTTAACTTTTACAAGTTCTTGTTCATATTTTGAGATTTGACATTTCAAAGACACGCTTTGATCATCCAGCTTGCTCAATTTTAGGATCAAGATTTTGCACGAATCGAGCGATTTTGTTTTGAAAACAAGTTGTTGATTGTGACAATCTTTTGACACCAATTAAGACGACGCTTTGCATTGGAAAGCTCGTTAAGAGAATCGCTCATTTTCAACTTTTAAAGACTCGATCCGAGCACATTATCGATTCTCAACAGCTACAACATTAGTCAACAAGATCGCAGAGATATAATCGATGCATATGACACGTAATTCAATAACACAACATTATGGATATCAAGACGATAACATCATTCAAGAGTCGATCAACATCTTTTCTCAACATTTTCTTTTACGCTTAGTATTAGAAATAGATGTTTCGCTTTTCTCGAAAACGACCTTCATCACTCCAAGTTCCTTATGAAAGTCCTGCTCCCAAGACAATGCACAATTTTTCAAATTTTTAACATTTGGTAAAAGATTTTTCCAAAATGTCTCTTTGTTCTCGCGCAGAGGCGATTGAAAATGTTGAACTTTGATTTCGTAATGATATTCTATCTCATGTTGTAAAGTTTTGAGGTCACCATGAAAATGTCAAAATATCTAAGAATTTTGCGATTTTCGTGTTTTGAGTTTACTTCACTAATGGAAGGTAAAGGACCATAAATTTGTGCATAATCCGTTGGATTAACATTAGAAGACTCGACGCTTTTATGATAACCCTTGGTGTGTTAGAAGAACTGCTGGTGTGACGAAAGTGACCGGTTTTGAATAATTAAAAGGTTTGTTGTAAACAACAGCTTAATTTTGATCGACTCGCCTTCGCATCTAATTCCTCTTGACGATGATATTCAACAACACTCATAATGTAATTATCAATTTTATATTCTCGACCGGAAACTTCGTGATTTGGTTTGAATGCTTTGGTTGAAAGCTTAGGTTTGTAATCGCAAGATTCGGTCCATATCCATTTGATTGGGTTTTAAAGTAAACTTTTCAATAGCAAGCATCGACTCACCATGTTTGTAAACAACAGCTTTAAACTCTTTAAGTTTGTTTTGCAAGTCGATAATTTCTTCAAGATGATCATCTATTCGCTTCGTTGAATGCTTTTTGTATGCAGAGAACTGTTTTGACAAGTTAACAACTCACCTTTTAGCTTTTGATTTTCCAAGGTGAGAGCGTTAATTTGCTTTTTATGTTCATGTTTCAGCTTGTTCTATTTCGCATAACAAAGCATTCTTCAAGCGGCTAGATCACGATCCGTCTCTAAATATTTTTCGCTTTGATGAGATTTAGTAAAGCGGCTTCAAAACCTTTTTCACGCTTTTCTTGAGTTTTGAAAAGTTGAGTTGCTTTTGTAAACATTCAAAATCCTTGGTTAATAAAGCATTTTTACTTTTAAGTCCCGATTTATTGCACAACATTCTTCCACTATGGTTTGTTGGTCTTGAATTAAACGAGCAAAACTGATGAGGCAAAGTTCGGCTTGTTCAACGCGAGTCACAACATGATCATTATTTAGATCCTCAAGTATAACCACGGAGTCAATTTGATTATCAATGGAAACCATAAGGTCATCTTGATCGCCAAATGTAACTACGGGTCTAATTGAAAATCGCCGGAATGAGATGTAGATGACTCATTTTGAACATTCCGAGCCTTGCGGATTCGGATGTTGGCGGAGATATTAGATCGTAGATAAATATGGTTTGTTCGGCACTGAGACAAGCCATCGTTGTCATACACCGGGCCTGTGTCACTCATGTGTAACTCATGCATATTAGCCATCAACATAATAAATGATTGGCCTCGCAAGTCCTCCATATCATCATCTCGAGTCTCAGATCCGCCATAAAACTCGTTCTTTGTCCGTGAGAGTTCCACCACTTCATCCTTAAGAGCCAAAAGAAGAGCCTCTTTGTGATAAGCACCGCCCCTAGTCCTCGGCTTTGGGCATGCATTAGCCAGTGTCCTTCTCATTGCGCTTGTAGCATCAAGACCATTCAACCCATTCTCGAGCATTTCCTGCTCCACCACTTGAGCTCGTTGTTATTCCTACCCATAGCATTAAACCCTTGACCACCGCCCATCCGACGACCATAACCACGATTCTCGAACTTCAACTCGTCCATTGTTCACAACAAATTGATTTCGTGTGTTAGATGAGGAACGAATACGATTGTTGGATTTGTTGGTATAACGGCTAAAAGCATTAGCAATCATAACAAATCCTTGTTGCAATGCTTCGAACGGATCGGATTCCTCATTAGCTTCACCGACAAATGCTTGAGCATTGTTGTTGTTGTATGGAACCAATTGATTATGTTGAGATTGTTGTGATTGATCATTTGGTGTGATAGTGGCGCTGGTTGAGTTGTCGTTGAGGAGGATAACTGCTTGAGCATACAAGGCAAGTTGTTGATTTTCCGATGTGAAGGTGAAGCAATTTGAGCACGGAGAATCCTTTCCTATCAACTTCCTTTTCATGAGGCTTCAAGTAATCGTACAACAATCCGTATGTAGAATGATGCATGTTCTTCGCTTGACGGAGAAAAATGACATACTTCTCCCATTCAGACCAAGACTACTCAGAACTTAGTATTAACTGCAATTCTTGGCATGATGATGTTGTGTTTATCCAAATCATTGATGATGTCCGAGAATCGATGATGATAAGACTCTAGTGTCTCTCCGTGTTCAATCAAGAAGTGTTCATAAGCCAAGTAAATTTTGGATTCCATATCCTCCCGATTGAGTGCATCCTTCCATAAGTAGATGAATGTGTTCCCACATTGCCTTTGCGCCTTTTGAGCATCAACACTCAAGAATTGGGTTTGGTAATCCTAAAAGGATATATTGCATTGCAAGCTCATCGCCTTCATAGTGTAGAAGTTCTTCCGATTCAAGTCCGCAACAAGAGCAATGTTTGATTGTTCATCCCTTGGTGGATTAGCATTTGGATCTCCGGCACAATGACAAGAGGCATCCGAAATGGACCTTCCAAGATAACCTTCTTTAAGAACTTTCCATGTGGCTTCTTCGCATCACAAAACCTAAAGAACCTAATTACCCATTGATCGTAGTTTCGGAGTGAGCATTGGAGGTCTATCAAGTGATCCAAATTCATGAATTGATTGTTGGTCGCTTAAAGCTTCACACATCTTTGCAAACCAAGTGGGTTCCTTCATAGTGTTCCTTGATGGATGTTGATTGAAATCGCTTGTGTAGGGTTGAACTTGAAGACTTGGTGGTGTTTGAACCATTTGTGGTGGAGGAATTGCTCCAAGTTGTGGAGTATGTTGTTGATTAAATTGTTGTTGATAAATTGCTTGTTGTTGATTCCATTGTTGATGTTGTGGACTTAGTTGTTGTTGTCGTGAGAATAAGTGTAAGGGAAATAGTTAGAGTATGGTGGTTGTGACATGTTGAAAACTTGTGTTGGTAAAATGGATCTTTGTAGTCGAATGAACCTTTGTTGATGAAGTATCCTTAGGCGAGAAATCACAATAAACCAAGTAGCACTTATGCGTAAAACACCAAAGTTACGCTGTAATAATCAAGAGTTACGCTGAGGTTTAGCTTACGCGTAAGTAGGGAAAAGCACTAAAGTTATGCGTAAAACAAAAGTTAGGCGAGAAAACTTAGGCGAGGATTACCTTATGCGTAAGACTAAGCTTAGCGTAAGATAAATCTTATGCGTAGGATTTTCACGCGTAAGCTTTATGCTTATGCGTAATTTTAGGTTTTATCTCAAGTGATCTTTTACACTATCACAAAGGCAAAAGATATCCAAAGTCGACGATTTTCGTGCTTATCCAAGCAAGAAAACACGGAGTAAACCACTAAACTCAAGATCAAACCAAGGATAAAGTTACGCCAAAAACTAGGGTTTTGATACGCGTAGCTTTACTCAGTAAAAATGATTTTGCCCAAAGATGTTTCTAAACCGATTTTTGTGATGAGATAGCTTCAATATCACCAAAATAACACAAAAGTGTGAAACTTGATGATCCAAAACTTCTAAAACAGCTACGCTGTAGGATGAAACCCTCGAACAAAACCAAGCTTAAAACGATGATCCACGATAAAGTTTGAAACTTTTGCCAAAAAAGTTATTTTAACACCTTAAAACATTGAAAGTACAAGAATCTTGGATTAAAACGTAAAAATATGTTTTTAAGCTTAACCAAAGTATCAAACCACGCTCTACGCCAGAGGACCAAAAGACCCACTTCAAAACAACAATACGATTCACCCAACTATTAGGCGATTGATACCATCGTTAGGTCACTAGTTTTACAACACAAGCATCAATGAAAGAAATAGAGAGGAGATAGAGATTGGTTGAACAACTAAACACACACACACACGCTAAGAAACTAGAACGGTTAGCGCGAGAGATGTAAGTGAAAGAAATAAATTGAACAACCAACCCTCAAGTGAGGGTTATTACAAGAGTATTTATAGGAGGAAGCTAGGCAACACCCTAGTTCCCATCCTTTCTCCTATGGGCTTGGGCCTAAGCTCATGGGCCTTCTACATAAGCTTAAGGCTAATAACAAACATAAAGGCCATAATTAAGCTAACTATTACATATGAATTACTAACACTTGATTTAGGTTTAGGAGTGATTCCAACAGTGTGTATGCTTGTTTGTTTACCATGTCTAGCAAAATTTCTTGTGTGTTTGCTTAGATCTATGAAACCTAGTTATTGATTATTGTTAGGTTGTTTCTTATCTTAATTGTAATTGGTTTAGGAGTGTAACTAGGCATCATTCGTGTGTTTAATGCTTGATTATACTTTGTGAGAGTGAGGCTTATTAATGAAATAGCTTAAGGGCTTCATGGATTTCGTATGCTAAACCCAAAGGTAACCTCAAAGAGTTAGGGACTACGCATACCCTACAACCTTTAGGAATACAACGCGTAAGATAAGGTGTGACAATTCAACCACCAATAAAAGATAACTAGGAGTAATAGCATCTAGGTAAGCACATTTTTAATCATCATACTAGCACACATCAAATAGACATAACTACCCGTAGTATTAGATAATTAGACAAGTAAGTAATTGGTAGAAATACCACCCCAAACCAATTGCCCCGAGATATTTACCTTAGCTTTCAAGAAAACCAATAAAAGATAAAAAAAAAAGAATCATCCTCAACCCCACCTTCACGTAATACATTTCTTGCTAGCATTCTTATTCCCCAGAGAACGATATCAATCCCCGAGGCTTACCCAATACTACACTACAACGATTAGGTTCACTGCCTATGTGGTTGAAAAACTTGCTCAAGAAAAGGAAGTTCCTTTGACCCCTAACGCGTCAGACGCAAGATCACCTTAGCTAGTTTATCTAACTAGCTTAATCCTAGCACTTTGTTCATGCCTCTTAATCCATGCCTTCTACATACTTATATATCACAACTTTCACATATAACACAATATGATAAAATCAATATAAAACATGTTATAACCAAGTTACTTACCTCAATTCCATGGCTAATCTCTCAAGAACACTAATACCAAGTCACGTGATCCTTGTGAAGATGATTGCTACGGGCTTACCTCTTGAAATGAGACACTAATTCTCCAAGACTTGGTCAAAAGAATTTCTTGTTTTTCCTCCTTTCTTTGTTCTTTACGCCACACGCACAACTCACCAACTAATGTTCTACACCAATGTGAAAAGGCAAGGAAGCCTTGATTTAACTAAAAATTTGTCTCAAGTTTCACATTATGACACATTTGGTCCATCTAGTTTAACGAATATTTACCTCATATGACTTTCTATACACATATAACTTAGCACTTGACTTTAAGCTTGACTTTCACTTAACTTGCATTGACTAACCAACCATATAATACCTTCCAATACTTAAATATCATAGTCAAACTTATACAATGCACTTTAATAATAAAATACGTAAAACTGATTTCGGGGTGTAACAATTGTTGGTTGAGAAAGATAAATTTAAAAGTCAACTTTCTAGCATTAGCTCTTCATTTGAGCCCTACCGGTGTCACCACATTTTAACACTCCCACTTCAAAATACCCTCACTTATAACATAAAATAAACTCTTAATTGGGCACCACCCACCCCTAATTTTATTTTATTTTCTATTTTTCAAATAAACTAAGTTATTTCATTCAAATAAAATTACAATACGATACGAAAAAGAAAAACATACAAAACTTAAGAAATACAAATAAAAAATACATCAAATCATAAAGAAACTAATTATTTTGTAGATGTTCTAGATGTTGTTGCCAAACATGCTCAATAATATTTCGTTGAAGCCTTGTATGTGTTTCTTTATCACATAGTTCTTTGGATTTTCTCTCTTGCACTTTACATCGCCGATCCATGATCGCGAAAGTTACCGCGACAAATATAAATGTCGCTCATTTTGATATCTCAAATTTTCGATCTTTCAAAATCATGTTATGCAATATGATGCACGTACATGACTTTTCAGAACTTGTTGACAATCCATGCACGCCCGTTGGCTTATAACATGCCAAGGTCCTTCATGGACACCAAAAGCTCTTTCATCATCTTTTGAGCACTTTCTTGTTGCCGTTTAAATTGGCATTCTTCTCGGAATTTGAAACTAAAAATGATTTGACAAAAGATGATCACTGTGGGTAAATCTCGTCATCTAGATAATACCCTTATTGAAATGTAACTCCGTTAACTTCAAACGGAGCCACGAGGGCGATGTCACCAAGAAGGTCGCCGAATAACGGAGAATTGTTCAAAACGGTAAGATCGTTACTCGCACACGCTACCCCAAAAAATGCATGCCAAATCCACAAATCATATAACGCAACGGCTTCAAGCATTATAGTTGGGTATTTTTTATCACCTCTTGCAAATTGCCTGTGCCATTCTTTCGGACAATTAATCCATTCCCAGTGCATACAATCAATACTTCCAAGCATTCCCGGAAACCCATGAACTGTGTTATGTGCGTTGTATAAATTGTGAATGTTATTCAAGTCAGGTTTTCTTAAAAACTCAGGCATATACAATTGGATAATACACAAATATTAAAATTATCTAGACAATCGCAGCGAATGTCCCGCCATTTGTAAATACTCATCTAATGCATCGTGTCATGCTAGTATGCCAATTGGCGCATGGCGGATTTGCATTTCATAATAACGCTAAAACTCATTTGACTCGTAGCTCGGCCTAACAACAAAGAATTTAAAATGATCGGAAGAGGATGAACAGTTTGAATATATGTTTCAATACCTTCTACTATTTCTAAAAATAGTTTACGGCTCATACGATATCGACGCCTAAAATAAGCCTACGGATATTTTGGGTTATCACCAAAATAGTCAGCCATTAAACGGGCTTCGGCAACATCACGCTCACGGTAGATGTAATTACGAAGGTTTGGACTTTCAGCTTCTTGTTATTGCAACGATTGCTCATACTGATGTTGTTGCATAATCATCTCCATGTCAGTTATATCATCAAGATCACACATACCACTGGAATAGAATAATCACTCATGTTTGTTGGTTAACGTGAAATGTTTTGAAAGAGCAGTTGTGTAAAAATGTGATAAAGTAAGGTAATAAATATAGTGTAAAAATTTGTTTATTAAAAAAAAGAAGAAAAAAAAGCTCAAAATTCTAACGTTAATAAACGGCTACCTGCAAATGTTCTTTGTCTTTCTGCTTCACTTCCCGTGAAGCACCAAACAGCGAGCCACGACAAAAGGGTCAGTGGGGGGCGAAACGGCGGCGGTGAAGAGGTGCCACCTAGAACCGGAGCCTCCTTCAAAGATACTCCTTGCTCTAAAATAGTTAAAGGAATCAATAATTCAACGCGCTTTTAAGCTTGTTTCGATCCGGGAAGAGAACCAAGGAATGGGTCGAATTAAACCAACTTGATGATCCGCTTTTGTTCCTACAATCATTTGTCCCAACTCTACAATTTGAAGCATGGAACTTTATCAAACCATTCTCTGATATACAAAATATTCTATGTCAAGAACCCACATCGACACTAGTATTATCTTAATGGCAATCGGAGACAAACTTTGATAGAATCTTTCTTCCCGCTCTAGGTTTACATTTACAATTGCGGGTTATATATAGATCATCTTCATACTAGATGTAATCTAGATGATCGTGGGATTGATCTTCATTCGACGAGATACCCGCTTGTGACGAACATCTAGAAATGACAAGAAACTTTGTTTATTGATTACCGCATTGCCGCGGGATTATTGGAGAAAATCAATGGCTAATAACCTATTAAAGACTATATTGTTAAGAATAGCAGTTTAAGTAATAACTAAAAATAACTTTTTAGACATTAATGTTGACATTTTGTCTTTCTTTAAGATTACGATCATTTCACCCTTCAAAAATATTTCAAAAAAAAAAAAAAAAAAATCGAAAAACAATTTCGTAAAATTTTTTAATCTAAAAATAAAAATTAAAAATCGCATGTCACAAAAAAAAATTCTAAAAAAAATTCAAATAAAAAAAGAATATCGAAAAAAAAAATTCAAATTTTTTTTATACCTTTTACTCCGTTTTTATACTTTTTCACCTGTTTTTATTCACTTTTGATTTATTTTTTTTTGTCACAAGTGAATTTTTTTATCGAATTTTTTTTTATTACAAAATATTACCAAAAAAAAATCATTTTTTTTTCGCGTGTCACAAAAAAATATTCTAAAAAAACACATTTCAGAAAAATAAATTTCAAAAAAAATGTTTCGAAAAAAAAATTGGAACAAAAATTTCGAAAAAAGAGTATTTCCAAAAAAAAAAATTCAAAAAAAACATTTTTTTTTAAAAAATTCGAAAAAAATTCAGAAAATGTAAAATGGTCATAATACTTAAAGAAAAACAAAAATGTCAACATTAATGTTTAAAAGTTACTTTTTAGATCGCTACGCAGAACTATCATTCTCGACAAGATAGCTTTAAAAAAGCTATTACCTCAAAATCCAAATGTTGTAGGCCTAGATGTATATCCGAGTAGGGGTGTTCATCGGTTTATTCTTGCCGGTTTGTTCGTTAATTTTTTTGGGTCATAACCGAAAACCGAAACGAACCGAAAATATTTAGAATCGAACCGAACCGAAGTTCGGTTCGATTATGGGTCAAAACCGAAAACCGAACTTATATATTTTTAATTAAATTAAATAGATTTTATAAAGAAAAATTATTTCTAACTATAAAAAGTGATTTTTATATTAAGATAAAATTTTAATGGTCTTTTTGTGCATATAAGTATATAAAAATATATATATTAAATATATAAAGTGTTTTATATATAAATATATAAAATATATATATATATACTACTATATAATTTGGTTTTCGGTTCAGTAGTTAAACCATATCCAAACCGAAACCGAATTTTAGTTCGGTTCGGTTCGGTTTTGACAAATTCGGTTCGATTACAAGTTCATTGATTTTTTTGGCTCGATTCGGTTTTCGCTTATTCGGTTATTACCCACCCACGAACACCCCTATATCCGAGAGATCTCACTAACCTTATCACGTGGGTCTCGCTAACCTTATTACGTGGGCTGATAAATTTTTTTTCAGCAATCATGTTGAAGGTGTCTTTGATATCGTTATCCACACTTCAAGATGGGATATGAAGATATCAAAACGACATTGCTTTGACTCAAAACTGCCGAGGAATGATTTAGTATGTGCAGAAATATATCAAAGTACTTTCGCACTCTTAGACTGGGCACACCAGATGGGTCGGCGACCCAGTCGAAGCTGAAGGTCGTCGGTTGGCCTTGATGTGAGGTGTCGGTTGAGTAGGTCGCCGAGCGATTCTTTTTTTTTTTTTTCAAGACGATCAAATCACACAAACATAAAACTACAAAATTTTAATGATAGAGCAACTTTGGTTGACGTGATGGTTACTTGGTTTGCATGCTCGAACATATGATGAAGTGAAGTTGTATGCATGAAGGGTTAACAAATTTAATATGGTTAAGTTTGCATACACGCATGGTTTAAACATATTTGGTGTCGCTTGCAAATGTAAATGCATGAACTGATCGAATGCGATACCAAATAAGAGTTTGGTTCAATAAAGATAAAAGAAACACTAAAAGATCAAATAAATCATTCTCAACCACTCATTTTTCATCAAACAATAAAATAAACTTTCACATTAATTTTTAAAATTATCGATCGTCGACTAAACTAATCATACTATCACGACAAAGATAAAATTACCTTTAATTGATATCCCACATCATATACTTTCAAAAAAAAATTCGACTTTTTTGGGTTTAGGGTTTACGGTTGTGGGTTTAGTGTTTAGGGTTTAGTGGTTTGACATTTTGGGTTAAACTTTTAGGAGCTAAGAGTTTAGGTTTCTACCGCTTAACTGATAGTGCTTAGGTTTTTTTTTGTTTAGCGGTTGGGTTTTAGGGTTTAGGGCTTTTAGGAGTTTAGGTTTTTAGGAGTTTAAGGTTTTAGAGGTTTAGGGTTTTATGGTTTTTGAGTTTGGGGTTAGTGTTTTTGTAGGGTTTAGGGTTGGGTTTTTAGGGTTTAGGGGTTGTGTTAACACAAAAGATTTTTAAAATTTTCATTTATAGATATTATATCGAAACCCACAAAACGATAAAAATAAGTCACGAAAAGATATAATATCGGATTCTATAGAAAGATAATTTTATTCTCGTCAGAATTAGATAATTAGTTTTATTTAACTATTAACGGTTTGTGAGATATTTAATTTTAAATATAAGGGTGAAAGTAATTTAATTAATTTGATAAAAAAAACGAATGGTTAAATCGATACATTTAGGCATGTTTATGACTTTTGAGGAAATTATTTTTGTTCACAAAAATAATCTCCTATAAACCAAGTATTTCGTTTGGACGATTATCTATGTTTTATTTCAAACAAATACCCAAAACGAAAATCGATTCATAAAGCCTTTTAAACGCTCATGAATTTGTTAAAACTTTAAATTACTAATATACCCTCCAAACATTTATTTGCAATTATAGATTTGTCTTTTATGTCATTTTACATCTTATAATTACATTAAACAAATTAATTTACCAAACAATGTTATTAAAAAGATACAAATAGAATTTCACGTTAATTTTCATAGCTTTTACAATTTGACATGATAACCATACCACAAAGATACAACTTATGTTTTTACTAAATATACCTCGATCTTTAGCTTTTATGTGATCTTTATTGATCTCACCCCTACCAAATAAAATATATGCATGAATTAGAAAGATGGAACTTTGAATGTTAATTGGTGCGTGTTATGTTTTAACAAAGGTGAACGTGTGATGGTTATCTACCTATTATATAAGTGAGAACCCATTTATAATTGTAGCCTCCCAAAAAATGACACGTAAGCACCTTTATATTTGCCACATACATTCTTTTTCCTATACCAGGTTTCTTGCTAAAAGAATGGCACCACCATCCCTTTTTCCCTTATTTTCAACCCTTTACCAGTATGAGTGTATGATCATCCTACTATTTACTCCTTTTGACTAATTCTTTCTTATCCTTCGAGTGAAAACCACACTCATTTAACTAATAAACCATACTCTGATTTCGTTTCTCTCTCACACACTCTTAGCTTGTTCATCCACTATGCATAATCTGGTAAGATTTTAGTTTCCCTTTTATGTGGATTTACTATGCTAAAGATAATTGACTTCATATTGTATTCACATGATTGTCCTTGTTTTTCTTTTTTTCTTTCTTACTCAAGTTTTCATGATGGCTGAGATATCTTAATCTAAGGTTTTATTTGGTCTTCTTAATTTCGCCACGGAAGATATGGAACGAACATAAGCTCGTCGGACGTGGATGTCACCCCACAGCAAAAAGGTTATTTTTTCTGCTCTTTTCACCGTATAGCTTTTGAGAAGTGTTGTGCTTCCCTTTAATTTGTTTCTTGATCCTCTTTTTCTAGATTATATATTCAGGTGTTTGTGTTTTCAATTTATTTTTATTTTTTTTATTATTATTTTCTTTTTTGGGTTTTAGGTCCGAATACATGTATACATGAGCTCAAATTTCCGTCTTCTGGCTCATACCACCTGTCAATTAACTGGTGAAAATTGCATATTTTTCCTCATATCTTGTAGGCAAGAAGATCTTCAGGACATTAAGATGATTTGGATACTTTCTCCACAAATTCTTGCAAAAAAATGTGGTATTGTTAGTTTGTGTCCAAATTAATGGAGTGAAATTTATGTTATTTTTTGTAATTTTTTGGTATGATGTTTTGAAATATTCAGTCAATGATGGCAGTTGTTTACAAATATACTTTTTCTTTGCAAATTCTTTTTAATATATTTATTTCTTGCCATCAAATTAAAATATCAGCAATTTTTGAACTTTTCACAGTCTTTAAAAATTCTAGAGTTTTATAGTAGTTCTTTAAAGTCTTTCCTTATTAATATGTCAGGTAACGAATATAAACATTTAAAAAAATGTTGGTATGTTTATATATGATTTAGAAGAAAACTAAAGTTTTGCATATAAGAATGAAAAAATATTTCAATACTAAAATGTAGGACTTTCACTATTTGGGGAGTGTATGAGCATTTAACTTTTTAATTTGATCTTAATATATTATAAACATGGAAGTTTGTAGAAAAAAGATGTATATGTATCTTGATATTCTGAACTAACATTGTTAAACTTACTTTCATGCGTTGCACCATAATTTAATTGTTACTAACATACGTGCTTATTATTTGTTTTTACTTAAGTTTCGGTAGAAGATAATGCATATGGAGTTGTTGTAAACAATGAATTGATATGTGTTAGAGATGATCGGTTGGTGTAATAGGGCATGGATGGTAAAATTTGCTTAGGTGAGGGCGATATACTCATATGATGGCATTTGGTAAGATTTGTCAAAAAGTGATACTGACTGTACAAAGAAGTAGGTTAAAAAGAGTATTTATCATACAAAGAGTTTAACCCAATTACCCAGTACATGTAGGTTTCGTTTCTATAACATTGGGATTTGAAAAAATTGGTGTCATTGTGTTGGTGTTTGAGTGGTCTTAGAATATGTTTATCCATGGGTTGGCAACCCAATCGGTTGAGTGTACCCTACCAAAATAATAATATTTTAATAAAACTCATCCAATCTTTTCATCAACCAAGGTCACAAAGAAATCTAGGTTGACAACCTCTAATCTGTCATACACGCAAGAACCATGAATTGGCTACTTGTTTTTTTATTATTATTATTTTGTAAAATAATAGATTGGTTGTAATTTGTATGTATTAGTTGGGTTATGTTGTTGATGAAAAATATAGTCATTAGATGATGTATTGGAGAAAGGTAGGAAAGAGAAATAATATTTTATTGTGAGACGTCATGATAGGTTATTGATAAAGATAGTCTTAGAGGTGGCCATCAAACTCATTTTGTTAACAAAACTATAACCGGGGCTCGAAAAGTTGACCGGTAGTTAGTGACCGGGACAAAAATTTGAATCGGATGTTTTGACTTTTTGTTATCGATGGTATTATGGGGTTTTATTTTTTAAATTGTTTTGAGACATTTTGAAAGTTGTAATTGAGATAGTAGAACCCAAGTTGAGAAAAAAAAATGTGGTTGAGAGAATATGATATTTATGAATAAAAAATATTGAGGGAAAAAAGGAGTTATGGTCAACGTAGACTACCAAACAAACATGGTGAAATAGTAAAAAGGACCGTAAGATATCGTTAAAAATAGTGAAAAGGATGAATATTAAATCAACAAAACATGAATAAAAAGTAAGACTTATTCATTTTACATCTATATTTTATCGGCTCTATTGCCCTTGACACAAAAGTTCAACACTATTTATTTAACACCTTTTATACATAGTTTAATATTGATCAATTAGATACTAGTAACTAGGGTCGAGCATCGGGTCGCCCCGACCCGCCCGAATCGAATCCCGACAAGCCAAGAACACAAATCGAGTCCCGACCGATTAAGCTCGGTTCGGTTTCGTAGTCGGACGGACGGATCGGTCGGTTTGATCGGTTTTGTTTGTTGCTTTTGCTTTCGGCCCGTCCCGACCGATCCCGACAAGCCCGAATCCCGACTAAACGAAAACATTAAACCGAGTCCACCCGCTTGAGATCGGTTCGGTTTGGACATGATTCGGGACTCGGGATCGGACGGATTCGGAGTCGATCGGTTTTGCTCACCCTACTAGAAACATGAATTATAAAAGCATTCACAATGGTGAAGCTTTATATAGGTCCATAATAATTAATTTATAAACTTTTGATGTTATAAACTTATGTTCATTATGCATAAACCTTTACAACTTTTCAAATTATTCATAATAACACATGAATTAAATTATGAATAGGTTCAAGAATTTGAACCTCTTCATACCACATGTTCACAAAACAAATGATCACTATAAAAAATGAAAGTTAAAGCTTTATATAAAGTTTAGACCTTTTGATGAAACTAGCATAGTGGATGCCCTAAGGGGTTCAACACTATTTGTACAAGAGGTTCAAAATTTGTGCAACGCATTATAAATGTTGTTTTCCTCATTTCTGGACCATAACTAAGAGATCACTGGACATTCCTGGGCCGTGCTTTAGCACGGCCATAACCGTACCTAGTATACTTTACACATTTTCTATACTTCTATAGTAAGTTGACACGTGTATACAAGTTGAAATTTTACGAGTAAAAGCCTTACCATATTTTATCATAGTAGGCAACAAACTTTTTTATTGCATGTTATAAATAACCAATATAAAAAAGCCTTACCATATTTTATCATAGTAGGCAACAAACTTTTTTATTGCATGTTATAAATAACCAATATAAGTATTGTGTTCAAAAGTTAGCAATATTACATCATGTCATGCCATGTCATTTTTTTTATTTTTTTTTCACATGTGTGTATTCCACTAATAGAAGTTAGGTGGTTGACTTGTTGACTATTAACTCCAACCACACGATCACTTTGGTACCTTTGCATCTCATCTACACAAACCCGATCAGCCTATATACTTGCATGGTTTATCAGTTACTCACCAAAAGTTGTATCGATCAAGTGATTCTCTCAAATGTGCATAACCTAAGTTCTCATTGCGTGTGCAAGATAATTGGTCTCGATTATGGCCAAAGATACGCTCATCAACAATGTTAATTTGTTTAATAGTCTCAGAAGTTCAATTTTGGAAAACCTTAATTTTGCAAAGCCCTAACTTGCAAGTAAGATACCAAGTGGTAAGAAAAGAAAAGAAGAAGTGTTTATCGTTAACTGCACTACGATAGGTATTCATTCTTAAGCCTTTAAGGTATGTAGAAGGTGATGTGAAATAGGTAACTGATGTTAACTTTGATGTAATGGCCTATAATGATGTAAGAGAAATTGTTAAAAGATTGGTGCACGGTTTAGTTAAAAGGTTGTATTATCGCAAGTAAGAAAGCCATTGAATAAGGGTGTAAAGGAGTTAAAATCTGACAGTGATGTTGAAGCTTTTATGTTGTTATGCTATGAGAATAGTATGATGGTTGACTTGTATGTAGAACACTTTAACTATGATGTGCTAGACTTTTTAGATGAGGAAATTGATGAGCAATGTCTTTCTAGTTAATCTAGTGATGAATACTCTTCTAGTGATGAGGTTGATGATATAGAGGGTGTTGAGTTCTTAACTAAGGGTGACCATAATGTTACCATAAAGCACTTTAGCACCACTGACCATTTTCTAAATCAGTTATGCAGTGTTGGGGAGAATTTTAGGAGGTATATAAATGCACTAGTACCTTGTAATAGAGACATGAACTATAAGAGGACCCTTAAGATGGTCGATAGATCCCCATTATAAGGTTAAAAGGAGTTAGTTATCCAATACATGACCCTTCTATGCCTTGGGATAACATGGAACCAATTTTAGGTATGAGGTTTGATGACCCCGAACAACTTAAGATCATGTTAGCTAACTATGGTGTTGATAATGGCTATCGGTTGTGGTATGCTAAGAATGATTATAAGTCATTGTTAGTCTCATCGTGAGAGGATGTAGAGACCTATATGAGTGTAAGATCCTATGGCAAAAGAAAAAGATGTGACTGAAGACTTTTGATTCACCGGATAAGCAGATCGATAGCAAGAAATAGATATTGGTAGCTCTAAAAGGTTAAAACTTTAAAAAATTATGTCAAAAGGAAGGTGTCCATTAATTTTCAATCCAATAACTATTTATAAGACACTAAATAAGGTCAATACTTATTTGCAGCACTAGATTGTGTATCCAAGTGGTTTCGTGAGATGGAAGTCGGGAAGGGTTATGAAAGCTTTGGTGTTAACCTACATACAAGGAAATGCCAATGTACGCTTTGGGAAATTAGTGGGATCCCATGTGTTCATGCTGCTTCGGTACATGCACCTTAACATGGTTCCATATGTAGGTGTGAGTCACCGGTACAACAAGAGTCTTGGTTTCACTTACCATTATTCTATAAGACCGCCATGGTCAACCATGTGGAAAAGATGAACAACCCACCACCAATACTTAGAAAATGCCTGTAGACCTAGAAGAAATAGGATTAGAGCTCCATCGAGAACAACTCACAAGTTAGTAGGTATAGTAGAAGGATGACTTGCGTCACTATTTGGAAGTTAGTCATAACAAGGCTACTTGTGAAAAGGATCCAGATGTTCAAAACTCCACAACCGTGAGAAAACACTGTAGGAAGAAAAACCCGAAAGTGTGTCACCGCTTCTTCTAGGGGTAGAGGTAGAGGTTCTAGAGGTAGGGTAGGGAAGAGGTGTTAGAGGTAGGGGTGGTGGAAGGGTGGATCTGCTTTTGTAAACAAGTCGAAAGGTATAGTGTGTTTGTTACTTTTTTCCAAGCACTTGTTTGTTTTTGTTTTTTTTTCTTATGTTTATATCATAACTTTATAGATGGATGAAGAAGAGATTAGAAGGTACCGAACATGATTAAATGGAAAGTATTTTGATGGAAGAGAAGAAAGAAGGATTGCACAAAGAGAAGAACAATTGAAAAGTGGTGAGGAGGCATTTCAAAAATCGGAAGAAGAAAGACTTTGGCGGGAACAAGAAAGAGAAAGAATAAGAAAGGAAGAGGAATGCGAAATAGCACATGATGAATACCAAATCTCACAATGGCTACCAACCCTGAAGGCAAGAAGAAGATCCCGACAACACCTGTAAATGTTGTTACATAGGAAACTGCTGCAAGTCCAAGTTCAAGGGATGTTATTGAAGACCAACTTGTTGCAGACACACATGTTGCAGACCAACTTGTTGCAAAGGTAACTGACCCATCAACCAGAAACTATTACAAGAACAGAGGCAGGTTAGAAAGCATTGCACAAATGAAATCCAAGAAGTTTAAGATTGATGATCATGGGACTGGACTATCAGCTGAAAAGGCACTAAGTGTCTCAATGATGTAGTAAGCTTTATCTTAACTTAACTTAATTAATAGATCAGAGGAATTAACTGGTATTTGTAATACCAATGCAAAATTTTGGACCACCAAAATTTTGCATCTCTTTTTGTTGGTCAGGCATGTGTAATCTTTTTTGGTAACCTGTTATGTTGTGTAAAAACTAGGGGCTTGCTCCCCACATGCTGTTTAACCAAAATCGGTATAATAAATTATGAAATTTAGTATTGTGTAATTCTTTTGTTGTTTGTGTCAGTTTTGTATATGAATTTTGGTATCTGCATTTGTGTCTTTTTCCATGTGGGTATAAGATCTGATGTGTTGGACCATATTGGTACTTGGCACATGGAAAACATTTTTCCATATGTAGAAATGTCTATATTGCATACCAATCACATGTGCAAAAAACGCACACATTATTTGTTGCACAAATACATGCGCACTCCACGTGTGCACAAAAAACCCACAAATTACTATATATGCCATATGTAGTATAAACCATATGCAGAAAACACCACACCATAAATATAAACTACCATATGCAGAAATATGAGCATAAAGGGAAATTGTTCAAGGGTACTTAGCCCATACATAACATAAAGGGAAATTGTTCAAGGGTATTATCCATGTATGATATAAGCATGATGTCATGCAATGGGTTATGGGTCAAGCTCCATGGGTTATGGGCTTTGGTTTGTACCCAACTACATTCAATGTATTTGCCCAATGGGTTGTGATACTTAAGTTTCTACCCATTTATATTACCCAATATACTACATACTAGTCATGTGTATATTTTACCCAAATATGTAAACACTAGTTGTTGTACATATGTATTACTTAAATCATAAAATCACTTATACTTGTTTTAGTGTTTTATGAAAGTGTGAATATGATAGAAACTATTAGTTCAAACCATTTACGTATTTTATTTGTTTCGTTAACATGATTTTACGTTTGTTATTGACAAAACATTGAAGATCGTAAAATATAAATAAACGCTTTTATGGCTTATTTGTATTAACATAGGCCGTCGAGTTGTGACGACCTACTCTTTAAAACCCGACACCGCCACTTGTAATAAGCAATTTGGCTCTCGAGTCATGTCATGACGGCGTCGCAGATAACACCGACGCCGTCCCTTCGCTTTAGCAACTGAGTGTCTCGATTCTCGACTTTGGCCATTTTGTTCAGATATTCGCGCTTTTCGTCCAATAAGTGTCATTCCAGATTTTGCCTTCAAGATACCTAAAAGTGAAAAGGAACGATATTAAGTAATAACGGATACAAAGTGATCAAATAAGGGCTTAAACGACCCTCAAAAGGTACATTTTAAAACCTTGTGAAATATCCCTACACTTGGTATTTGCTTGTCCTCAATAAATGTGCTTTTAGCCAATTAATTTATAAGTTAGGGGTCATGAAGCATTGGTTTAGAACAATCCACAACACATATAAGCCCCAAAAGTCATAACAAGCACGTAAATTACATACTAGCACCTCACATGGGTGTTTGGATACTCACATCTCTCGGTATATATGAAATATAACAAGTTGGAAATGAAAGATAAACACTCATTAACCGGTCCTAGTACATAGATTACCATAGGCTCGAGACTAGATCAAACTTCCATCGCTTTGAAGCACCTAGGAAAGACTATCAAAGAGGTCTTTAAAGGGTTGTAATGTTAGGCTTTCGGTAGGGAAACAAAGGGTTTGGTGGGATAGGCTATTTAGTGGTGGCAAGTCAAAAATCTTTATGTTACAAGCATGCTAAGAATGGCGTGCTAAGCCAAGACTCGACACTCTAGACTCTAGATAACCCAAACAAACAAACATAATTTAAAGATTAATGTAGGATGGTAGCCGTATTTTTTAACACTCTATTTTTTTCTTTTCTCTTTTCTATTTTTTTCGATTTTTTTTTTACACTTTTACTCTACCATCCTCTATGATAACATCAAAATGATGGTGATTTATAGGCACATCCCTACACTTGAGTTTTATTACTCTAATCACTAATTTGACCCGAATTGAAAAGATCAAAACACTTGGAGTACATTATTACGCAAATAAAGGGAATTTGAATTTAACGCCCTTCCGTCATTTCATAAACTTTAACTTTTCCCATGAGTCCCAATCGTCCCAAACTGCGTACAAAGGATATGACTCGACTTAGCAACTTATGCAAGCAACTAGATAATTGAACTAAGGGTTTAGTGTGATAACAATAATGCACTAAAAGTGAGTGCATACAAGGTAGGCTAAGACGATTTGGGTGTATATTTGGGGTGGGGTGTAAATAATGTTTCATTGATATTCCGGAAAACCGAAACATCACGAGAACCGCGAAAAGGATAGGCTCGAGGGTTAACTAGGGGTATCGTGTACTAAAGATGAGTACAACGCAAGGTGTGGGGAATTACTCAACCGATGTGGAAGAAGTAATTATATTACGGTATCAAACAAGGGTTATCCTAATACCTCTTATCATTTAGTTATTCCTAACTACACAAGTGTAGTCTTACTAGCAATCTCGGATGCATCACAAAACAAGTTCTAGAATCTATTATACTACCGGTTCACACTCTAAGCATTAAAGATGAATGCTTTAATTCCTACTAATCTAAGGGCGATCCTCACATTTTGGGTGGAATTTAAGTGGTAAAGGGTTTTGTGCTAGTCATATAACTTCCTATCCATGAGACGCTTTATTAAGACTAATGGCCCACTCCTATATGTCATGAAAAATTTTAAATTTGGTGCCAAAATTACCCTAACCGACATTTTCTCATGGTTTGTTACACAAATGCAATTGGACAAAGCAAATAATCAAGGATAAGCATAGTTTCAAAGTTCCCGTTTTATTTTCCCTCCCTACACTTAAACTGAACATTGTCCCCAATGTTCCCCGAAAGTTTCAAAGTTATGATAATGGAAGGTAATAAAAGATGAAAGAAACTAGTACTCCCCTTATTAGCTCGGTAGGATCCGTGTAAAGTGGTGGTTACATATTTCTTCAAGAAGAACGTTTGCGTGAAAAGCTCCTTCTCATCTTATGTATATTCTTTTTGATAAATTAAAACCTGCACACTTTATGAAAACAGAAAACCCAATGCATCAAACCGAACAAACAAAAATCTCAACAAGATATAATTCCAGACTTAAATAAGATATAATGCTTGTGGAATGGATGTTTGCAGATTTTCTAGAAAATTAAGACCGGAAAATTCCAAAAAATTTATAAGTAGCAAAGAAATGAGAAAAGTTAGAAGTCGCTTCTACCTCCCGACGAAACCGGTCTCGCGATTTTCCGTAAAAATTTAGAAAATTTATATCTTCAAAACTGGAAAAAATTTCCGCAAAACATCCATTATGACTCGATACAAGCATTTGACTCGAACAAACACACATGTATATCTTTTAAATAATTGTAATTCTCATGTTCACGTTTCTTTTGAAAACGTGCGTAATCCTCCCTACACTTATCCCTTATGTAAAATACCTTTATATGTAGTTAAAACGAGGTTAAAGACAAAATAAAGCATTTTCACAATGTTTCTTGTTTGGTAAAATAAAGCATTTTCACATTTTCACAATGTTCCATCTTGACCTAATAAACCCGGTTTAAACCCATAATGTTTCTTGTTATCAACCATGAATGGGTGATATAAGTGTGTAAGGTCATGGGTTACTCCTATATTAGCTTCCACTCTACATGGCCTAGAGTCTACCACCTTTATCAAGCAACTACCCGGATTATTTATTTTGATGGGTGGATTGGGGCCTAATTCAATTCCAAGATTCACATCTAAAGACAGAAAATTGGGAAAGGTTTTTGGTTGAGGCTCCGGTTCATCAAAATTATGAACTTCCCTAGGACTAAGAGAGAGGTCATGACAAGAAGCATCTAAACCTACATTCTCTAGTGGCGTTTGGTCCAAAGGTTCTATATCAATCGGGGTTCCTATAGTCTCTTCTACTTCTTCCAGGTAAGTTATAGGCGATGTGTGTTCCTCAGTGATGGTAGGGCTTGTGGGCTTGGAGTTTCCACCTCATTCTCCATTATATCTAGATCTCCTAAAAGTTCATGTGTTTTAGTATGATCTAACCCAAATACACTCCTAAGTATCTCAAATCCTTCTTTAGCCATTTCAAATTCTTGGTCCGATTCATAAGAATCATTCTCAAAAATTTGATCATTATGTTCTATTTGCCTAAAGGATTCCTCACGCGTGTCATATGTTTTGGTGAAATCTATCCCATGCATGCAACTAGGCAATTCAACTATAACCATCTCACAATCTTGTTCGGGCTTAGGTTCCATGTTCTTAAAAACTAGGTTTTTTTGATCATGATGCCTAAGGTTGGATAAATCCTCCTTATCCATTTCCTCAAGTTGTGACGGTGATGGTTTATGCTTAGGAGGCTTTTCTCAAAAATTTCCAGGGTCTCACTAAAAGGAGTTGATTCTAACAATGATGGTTGAATAGAAGCCACACAAGCACAAAATTTATCAAATCCATCCAACCGTACACCCGTCTCCTTTTGGATATCTCTAAGATCACTCACAAATTCATTAGAACAATAAAAAGCAATCCAATCTGCGAAATTCAATTGTTCCTCATTTGTTAATGATTCAAATGCAACTTCACTTGCCATAGCGACAAATGAAAAGGGTTTTACGAACACACACACAAAGAAGGGGGATAAACTACAAGGAAGCTAAAAATGAAAAAAAAAATCTTACTTGATAGAAATCACGCAAGGAAACCTAAACGAGGTGGACTCTAACTAGCTATTCTATTCCCGGCGTATGCGCCCAAAACTTGATAACGCCACACGGGTCGCTCGGGGTCAAAGGAACTTCCTTTTCGCAAGCAAGTTTTTCAACACCCCAGGCAAAGTGAACCTAATCTTTGTAGTGTAGTATTTGGGAAAGCCACGGAATTGATATCGTTCTCTAGGGAATAGGAATGCTAGTGAGAAGTTACTACGCTAAGGTTGGGGTTGAGGAAGATTATTTTAATCTTTTAGGAAATGGAAAGGTACGAATCTCGTGGTTTGGTTGGGGTTGGTATTTCACCGATTACTCTACTTATCTAATTGTCTAATCTAGTGGTGTATGTAGTCTATGTCTAATTATTGTGTGCTCGTATGATGATTTAAAGATGTGTTTACTTAGGTTTTATTACTCCTTAATTATCTCCTATTGATGGTTGAATTGTCACGCCCTTATTCTTAATCGCGTTGTGTGTCTAAGGTCGTAGGGTATCGCTTTATCCCTAACTCTTTGAAACTACCAAAGGTTGTCGCCACAAAATCTCTATGATTTATAAACTTTAACTCTAAGGTACTCTTCGATGGTTTAGCCTACAACAACTCTAGGTATTATAAACTAAGGTTCACAAAGATTAATCAAGCATTAACTACACAACGGATGACCTATCGCATTACTAGATCATTAACAATTAAGATAAGAGAAAACCAATCAATATTCAATAATTAAGTTTTATATTCCCTAAGCAAACACACAAGTAAATTAGCCGGACATGGGGAACATGCAAGCATACACACAAGTAATTGAAGACATAATTAAATTAATGAAGTAAAACACTTATCTTGATGTAAGATAGGGTTTGGAACCTTAAAATACTGTTCAAGACAACCTTGGTTCGGTTTAGGTTTTTACTTTAAAAGACTACACCCTGAAAATTAAAAAATTCGGATTCTATATATAAGATTACATATGCGACGGCGTCACCCTTTGATTTGCGACGGCCGGTCGCCGTTATTAGGGTTTCGTCTTGGCCACGTTAGTCTTGTGATGGCATCACCTTATGCTTCCGCGCCGTCCCCTTCAGCTCGACGTCGTTCGGATCAAATCTAGATTGTGGAAAACTAGAAGGGGTTGAATAGTTTTGCCAATTAAAACTTCCTTTTATCTATTTAGATTGACTTATGTCAATCTATTTGGATGTGTGTTGGATGTTGATAAACAAGCATATAAAGGTAAGTAATGAAAAGATAAGAGTAAGAAGCACAAAACCACAACGTGAGTATTTATAGTGGTTCGCCACAAGGACACCTTCCTTGCCCTACTCCACTCCCCGAGTCACCTACTCGAGAGTTCGTAATCACTACACCAATCTCCTTATGGCGGAGAAGCCTTCACAACGTCGCCACCCTTTTTTTCGGTGCTAGGCTAACCACCGGTTCTTTCACTCAAAGGTGAACCACACCTACACAACGTCGCCTACCCTTTAAAGGTACTAGGCTAAGTACCTAGTTCTTTCACCCAAGGTGAACTACACCTTCACAACGTCACCTACCCTTTATTAGGTACTAGGCTAAGCACCTAGTTCCATTACTATGGATGAACTACTACCACACTACACCAACGACTAATCCCAAAGGAGATCTACTCATTTACAACATCATCATGGATATCAATATCCTTGGATCTAATACTAGTCTATCTTGTACATCGAAACACACCATATCGAATGTACATCTAAGGCACCTTCACTAATGCCTTTGACTAGATCTACAAGACACCTTTCACTAATGTCTTGTGTCTTCACTCTAAGCACCTTTCACTAATGCTTCTAGTCTTGACTTCTAAGCACCTTTCACTAATGCTTCTTGTCTTGACTTCTAAGCACCTACCACAAGTGCTTATGCTATAGACGATAGATACCCTTCACTAATATCTTCGCCTTGACACTTGAGACATCTTTCACTAATGTCTTCAACACTACACCCTTTGAAGGAAGAAAGGAATCATCAACAAGAAGACTTGAAGAGCCTTGATGATGAGGAAGCATGGAAACTCATGGACTCGAGCTTGCTCGACTTCAAAGGTGGTGATCTTGCCTTTAAGAGGAACCTAAAAGATCACACAAAAACAAAACTACAAACATAGATCTCTTTGATCCGAGGTTAGTGAGTTTTTAACTCGGGGAGAAAGTGTGTTAGAAAGGGTGAGAAATAATGAAGAAATGGCTCACTATTTATAGAAGAAAAATCCTCTGTTCCCGGATCCCACGGATCCCTTCCACAAGGATTCGTCTAGCGTTAAGCTAGGGATCCGTGGGACGCCCCTTTACCCATGGGTATTTTGGTTACGGGTCATGGGTCATGGGTTGAACCATGGATCTTTGGCTAGATACAATGTATCTTTGAGTGCAATGCACTTGGTCACTTGAGTATGGGTTGATCCATGGGTTATGGATATTATCCATGTATGATATAAGCATGATGTCATGCAATGGGTTATGGGTCAAGCTCCATGGGTTATGGGCTTTGGGTTGTACCCAACTACATTCAATGTATTTGCCCAATGGGTTGTGATACTTAAGTTTCTACCCATTTATATTACCCAATATACTACATACTAGTTATGTGTATATTTTACCCAAATATGTAAACACTAGTTGTTGTACATATGTATTACTTAAAGCATAAAATCACTTATACTTGTTTTAGTGTTTTATGTGAAAGTGTGAATATGTTAGAAACTATTAGTTCAAACCATTTACGTATTTTATTTGTTTCGTTAACATGATTTTACGTTTGTTCTTGACAAAACATTAGAAGATCGTAAAATATAAATAAACGTTTTTACGACTTATTTGTATTAACATAGGCCGTCCGAGTTGTGACGACCTACTCTTTTAAAACCCGACACCGCCACTTGTAAATAAGCAATTTGACTCTCGAGTCGTCATGCGACGGCCGCAGATAACACCCGACGCCGTCCCCTTCGCTTTAGCAACTGAGTGTCTCGATTCTTGACTTTGGCCATTTTTTTCATATATTCACGCCTTTTCGTCCGAATAAGTGTCATTCCAAAGATTTTGCCTTCAAGATACCTAAAAGTGAAAAGGAACGATATTAAGTAATAACGGATAAAAAGTGATCAAATAAGGGCTTAAACGACCCTCAAAAGATACATTTTAAAAGCTTATGAAATATCCCTACACTTGGTATTTGCTTGTCCTCAAGCAAATGTGCTTTTAGCCAATTAATTTATAAGTTGTGGTCATGAAGCATTGGTTTAGAACAATCCACAACACATATAAGCCCATAAAAGTCATAACAAGCACGGAAATTACATACTAGCACCTCACATGGGGTGTTTGGATACTCACATCTCTCGGTGTATATGATATTTAACAAGTTGGAAATGGAAGATAAACACTCATTAACCGGTCCTAGTACATAGATTACCATAGGCTTGAGACTAGATCAAACCTCCATCGCTTTGGCGTAAGCACCTAGGAAAGACTATCAAAGACGTCTTTTAAAGGGTTGTAATGTTAGGCTTACGGTAGGGAAACAAAGGGTTTGGTGGGATAGGCTATTTAGTGGTGGCAAGTCAAAAATCTTTATGTTACAAGCATGCGAAGAATGGCGTTGCTAAGCCAAAACTCGACACTCTAGACTCTAGATAACTGAAACAAACAAACATAATTTAAAGATTAATGTAGGATGGTAGTCTGTATTATTATTTTTTAACACTCTATTTTTTCTTGTTCTCTTTTCTATTTTTTCGATTTTTTTTTTTTTTTTTTTTTTTACTTTTACTCTACCATCCTCTATGATAACATCAAAATGATGGTGATTTATAGCACATCCCTACACTTGAGTTTTTATTACTCTAATCACTAATTTGACCCGAATTGAAAAGATCAAAACACTTGGAGTACATTATTACGCAAATAAAGGAATTTGAATTTAACGCCCTTCCCGTCATTTCATAAACTTTAACTTTTCCCATGAGTCCCAATTGTCCCAAAACTGTGTACAAAGGATATGACTCGACTTAGCAACTTATGCAAGCAACTAGATAATTGAACTAAGGGTTTAGTGTGATAACAATAATGCACTAAAAGTGAGTGCATACAAGGTAGGCTAAGGCGATTTGGGTGTACATTCGGGGGGGGTGTAAACAATGCTCTTCATTGATATTCCGAAAACCAAAACATCACGAGAACCGCGAAAAGGATAGGCTCGAGGGGTTAACTAGGGTATCGTGTACTAAAGATGAGTACAACGCAAAGGTGTGGGGAATTACTCAACCGATGTGGAAGAAGTAATTATATTACGGGTATCAAACAAGGGTTATCCTAATGCCTCTTATCATTTAGTTATTCCTAACTACACAAGTGTAGTCTTACTAGCAATCTCGGGATGCATCACAAAACAAGTTCTAGAATCTATTATACTACCGGTTCACACTCTAAGCATTAAAGATGAATGCTTTAATTCCTACTAATCTAAGGGCGATCCTCACATTTTGGGTGGAATTTAAGTGGTAAAGGGTTTTTGTGCTAGTCATATAACTTCCTATCCATGAGACGCTTTATTAAGACTAATGGCCCACTCCTATATGTCATGAAAAATTTTAAATTTGGTGCCAAAATTACCCTAACCGACATTTTCTCATGGTTTATTACACAAATGCAATTGACAAAGCAAATAATCAAGGATAAGCATAGTTTCAAAGTACCCGCTTTATTTTCCTCCCTACACTTAAACCGAACATTGTCCCCAATGTTCCCGAAAGTATCAAAGTTATGATAATGGAAGGTAATAAAAGATGAAAGAAACTAGTACTCCCCGATTAGCTCGGTAGGATCCGTGTAAAGTGGTGGTTACATCTTTCTTCAAGAAGAACGTTTGTGTGAAAAGCTCCTTCTCATCTTATGTATCTTCTTCTTGATAAATTAAAACCCGCACACTTTAAGAAAACAGAAAACCCAACGCATCAAACCGAACAAACAAAAATCTCAACAAGATGTAATTCCGCACTTAAATAAGATATAATGCTTGTGGAATGGATGTTTGCGATTTTCTAGAAAATTAAGACCGGAAAATTCCAAAAATTTATAAGTAGCAAAGAAAATGAGAAAAGTTAGAAGTTGTTTCTACTCCTCCCCGCCGTCAGTTATGACTCGATGTCGCCAGTTATCCCGACAGAACCGGTCTCGCGATTTTCCGAAAAATTCGAAAATTTATATCTTTAAAACTGGAAAAAATTTCGCAATACATCCATTATGACTCGATACAAGCATTTGACTCGAAAACACACATGTATATCTTTTAAATAATTGTAATTCTCATGTTCACGTTTCTTTTGAAAACGTGTGTAATCCTCCCTACACTTATCCCTTATGTAAAATACCTTTATATGTAATTAAAACGAGGTTAAAGACAAAATAAAGCATTTTCACAAATTCAAACATGAGAACATACAATAATGAAAAGATATATGACACATGAATAAAATGAAAACAAATACACATGGGTTGCCTCCCAAGAAGCGCTTGTTTTGTTCGAGTCACGAGCTTGACTCTACCCTTATTTAACGGATAAGGGAGGTTTTCCTACACTTAAGCTTAAGTGCGGGTGATAGTAGCGATACACACCCTTAGGGTGGAAATTTGCTACGTGAGAAGAGGGTGATTTATATGCTCAAAGGAGTGTGCCCCATTCATTATAACCTTACCTAATTCTATTGGTGTAGTGGGTGAATCAAATCTCTCTCCTAAAAATGGATCATATTCTATTAACTTCAAAAGATTCTTAGTTAAGGATCCATCTTGACCTAATAAACCCGGTTTAAACCCATAATGTTTCTTGTTATCAACCATGAATGGGTGATATAAGTGTGTAAGGTCATGGGTTACTCCTATATTAGCTTCCACTCTACATGGCCTAGAGTCTACCACCTTTATCAAGAAACTACCGGATTATTTATTTTGATGGGTGGATTGGGGCCTAATTCAATTCCAAGATTCACATCTAAAGACGGAAAATTGGGAAAGATTTTGGTCGAGGCTCCGGTTCATCAAAATTAGGAACTTCCCTAGGACTAAGAGAGAGTCATGACAAGAAGCATCTAAACCTACATTCTCTAGTGGCGCTTTGGTCCAAAGGTTCTATATCAATCGGGTTCCTATAGTCTCTTCTACTTCTTCCTGTAAGTTATAGGCGATGTGTGTTCCTCAGTGATGGTAGGGCTTGTGGGCTTGGAGTTTCCACCTCATTCTCCATTATATCTAGATCTCCTAAAACTTCATGTGTTTTAGTATGATCTAACCCAACACACCCTAAGTATCTCAAATCCTTCTTAGCCATTTCAAATTCTTGGTCCGATTCATAAGAATCATTCTAAAAATTTGATCATTATGTTCTATTTGCCTAAAGGATTCCTCACGCGTGTCATATGTTTTGGTGAAATCTATCCCACGCATGCAACTAGGCAATTCAACTATAACCATCTCACAATCTTGTTCGGGCTTAGGTTCCATGTTCTTAAAAACTAGGTCTTTTTATCATGATGCCTAAGGTTGGATAAATCCTCCTTATCCATTTCCTCAAGTTGTGACGGTGATGGTTTATGCTAGAGGCTTTTCTTAAAATTTTCCGTAGGTCTCACTAAAAGGAGTTGATTCTAACAATGATGGTTGAATAGAAGCCACACAAGCATGAAATTTATCAAATCCATCCAACCTTACACCCATCTCCTTTGATATCTCTAAGATCACTCACAAATTCATTAGAACAATAAAAGCAATCCAATCTACGAAATTCAATTGTTCCTCATTTGTTAATGATTCAAATGCAACTTCACTTGCCATAGCGACAAATGAAAAGGGTTTTACGAACACACACACAAAGAAGGGGATATAATACAAGGAAGCTAAAATGAAAAAAAATCTTACTTGATAGAATCAAGCAAGGAAACCTAAGCGAGTGGACTCTAACTAGCTATTCTATTCCCGTGCAGCAGCCGCTAAAACTTGATAACGCCACACGCGTCGTTCGGGTTCAAAGGAACTTCCTTTTGTCAAGCAAGTTTTTCAACACCCCAGGCGGTGAACCTAATCTTTGTAGTGTAGTATTAGGGTAAGCCACGGAATTGATATCGTTCTCTGGGAATAGGAATGCTAGTGAGAAGTTACTACTAAGGTTGGGGTTGAGGAAGATTATTTTTAATCTTTTATGTTTTTAGAAATGGAAAGGTACGAATCTCGGGTTTAGATTTGGGGTTGGTATTTCACCGATTACTCTACTTATCTAATTGTCTAATCTAGTGGTGTATGTAGTCTATGTCTAATTATTGTGTGCTCGTATGATGATTTAAAGATGTGTTTACTTAGGTTTTATTACTCCTTAATTATCTCTTATTGATGGTTGAATTGTCACGTCCTTATTCTTAATCGCGTTATGTGTCTAAGGTCGTAGGGTATGCGCTTATCCCTAACTCTTTGAAACTACCAAAGGGTGTCGCCACAAAATCTCTAGGATTTATAAACTTTAACTCTAAGGTACTCTTCGGATGGTTTAGCCTACAACAACTCTAGGTATTATAAACTAAGGTTCACAAAGATTAATCAAGCATTAACTACACAACGGATGACCTATCGCATTACTAGATCATTAACAATTAAGATAAGAGACAACCAATCAATATTCAATAATTAAGTTTCATATTCCTAAGCAAACACACAAGTAAATTAGCTTGACATGGAAACATGCAAGCATACACACAAGTAATTGAAGACATAATTAAATTAATGAAGTAAAACACTTATCTTGATGTAAGATAGGGTTTGGAACCCTAAAATCTTGTGCATAAGACAGCCTTTGGTTCGGTTTAGGTTTTTACTCCAAAAGACTACACCTCGAAAACTAAAAAATTTGGATTCTATATATAAGATTACATATGCGACATCACCCTTTGATTTGCGGCGCGTCGGGTCGCCGTTATTAGGGTTTTGTCTTGGCCACGTTAGTCTTGCAACGGCCACCTTATGCTTCGACGCCATCCCTTCATCTCGGCGCCGTCTCGATCAAATCTAGGCCGTCCCGAGTTGTGACGACCTCTTTTAAAACCCGACACCGCCACTTGTAAATAAGCAATTTGCTCTTGGCCGTCAAAAAGTGATGCGACGGCGTCGCAGATAACACCGACGCCGTCCCTTCGCTTTAGCACCGAGTGTCTCGATTCTCGACTTTGGCCATTTTCTTCAGATATTCGCGCCTTTTCGTCCGAATAAGTGTCATTCCAGCATTTTGCCTACAAGATACCTAAAAGTGAAAAGAAACGATATAAAATAATAACGGATACAAAGTGATCAAATAAGGGCTTAAACGACCTCTCAAAAGGTACATTTAAAACCTTATCACTGAGAGACCGAGTTGGGGCTCGAACCTTAGTGATTGGACTAGCAGTGACTGACTTTTTGATTGGTGTAGTAGTGTTAGAACTAGCACCTTTTTCTCTTGCACATTCACCACCTTAATAGTCTCATCATCATCGAATGGTAGCTTGACACATAGTCGGACATAAAGCTTGAGTCGAGTTAGAGCTTGAGTCATTCTTAGATCTTTGACTTGTAGTGTTAGACATTTGGTAACCCTTGGGAAGTATTCATCCCATGGATTATTATCAAGACTGAGGAATAAGATGAGATTGTTATGGTTTCGCAAAATAAGGTAATAAGTTATGGTACTCACATCAAAAGACAAGATAAGATAAGCAAAAGAGTCATTATACAATAAAAACAAACCTTGTTTTTGGGAAGACATGGTGATTAGGGTTTGATAGATTTTGGTGTTGCACAAGTGTGAATATGTGTGTGCGTATCAATGTGACTATAAAAGTCGTCACCTACAAACCCACATTTGTATTAATAACACAATAAATTCAACAACTTGACCATATCCATTTATTTCCTACAACACTACATAAAGTGATGCAATATAAAATATACCAACCATTTGACTTTTAGTGTGTCTAACTTTAATGTTTTGGACCAATTGGGAGTATATGACCATAAAATTTGTAAGCTAAAAACCTTAACACATTTAGCTAAAACTAAAATTGTTAAACAAAAACACAAGTTTGTTACAACACTTGCAAACCTGATTAACATTGTTTTACTTCATTGCAATAACCATACATGCTACAATTCCAAAGACTATATACATTGACTTCCAAAAAGTCAAACTAGCACTTTCCCCAGCAACTTCAATCTCCAAATCTTCTATCTTTTGTTGTCGGCTCATTTCAGTCCTCAAATCATGCCTTTGGTTTGGGTTTAGCATCCCGTACATCTTATACATGTTTTGACGATACCAAACACTTTCTATCTCAGGATCAAACCATTCCCAAGTTTCACACTTTTTCTTCCCTGGTTTCTGTAAATGAAAAAAGAAACAAGTATTTGAAGGTTGCAAAATGTGTGTATCTATTGAATTGAATCGACTGTTTTAGAAATCTCACCAATCGATTAGGGCATACATAAATTCTTTTACACAGATTGGTAGGAGTCCAAGAGAGCTGATACTTCACTGGAAACTTTCAAGTACACGTTTGCACACATCCACGAGCTCTGTTTGGGTCGTACAATGTAGATGAAGAAGATGACATGGTGATGGATTAGGGTTTTAAATTTAGGGCAAAATCTATAGGTGTGTATATATGGTTTTAATTGTGTAATGGTAATAAATCATGGATCGGGTTTTAATTTTGAACGGGTAGATCATGGGTGGGTCGGGTTGGTATTAGTCTAAGTGTAATTTAAAGGTTTAAAAAAATGAGTAGGATAATGACATGGCATGACATTGTGTAATAATGCTAACTTTTGGACACAATACTTATATTGGTTATCTATAACATGCAATAAAAAACTTTGTTAACTACAATGGTAAAAAATGATAAGCTCATTAGTAATTTGTGGCTTTTACCCAAATTTTATCTACTAAGATTTTATCTTGTAAAATTTAAAGGATTTGAATTGTTATGTAATGTTTTTATTATTAATGAAATTTAATTTTGTTGTTAAAAAAGTTTAAAAAAAGAAAAGAAGAAAAAAAAATCTTTTTAATTAGTGTGATAAAAAGTCGTCAGTAGATCATCGAAGAAAGAAATCGACGTGATGAACAAAATAAAGGTTAATGAAAGGCACCGATGTGCCCGCCTTAGATCTTCCATAGGATTAGAAATTCTAAACCCACTTAGCATGATTGGTTAGCCAATCCAATTTCAGCTTGTACATTATAGTCTCTTTGTATTTTCAGTAGCATCTTGCTAGTTTGTTAACAATAATATGCCGTTCGAATGAGACTTTGCAATATTTTAGAAACTAGACGAAGATCGGGACTTGTTGATTTCATTAAGTCTAACATTTTAAAACTTGGTGATAATTCAAAAAGAAATGATTTTTAGTAAGAAATTAAATGATTTTTCATATTTAGACACCATAGGACATATTTTGCAGATAATTAACTTAACACCTTGTCATTTCCAATGCTGCTTAGAATTTAGTCAAATTTCATTAATGCTACTCAACACTCACCAAACTTACAAACTACATCGAGTGGTCATCACCAACGGCACCCATTAGTAAATCTGAAAAATATTATGCGTTTAATCCCTCCGTCCCACTTTTTTCTTCTATAAATAACCCTGAGAGCTGCCCATCCACAATGCATCTCTTCACCATTATCCTTCCAACTTTGCATTAAACATTTGCAATACAAATTTGGTTAAGTGTTGAAAAATGAAGTCGTTCGCGTACATTACGATTTGTGCTACAACAATCGTATTGATCTTGTTGGTCGGATCACAAGTGACGACCGCAGTGACATGCATACCGACAGAGCTAGCGCCATGTGCAGGAGCAATGTCGTCAGCCTCATCGCCACCTTCGCAACTGTGTTGCGCAAAGATAATGGAACAGCAGCCATGTTTATGCCAGTACATACAAAACCCTAGCTTGAGAGGGTATGTTATGTCTCCTAATGCCAAGAAGGTTGCGACTACGTGTGGAGTTCCCATTCCCAACTGTTAGAACTTTTCTAGAGTTACGGGATTTGGGTTTATGGTTTAGCGTACTAGATATTTGTCTTCTATTTCTACTAGTCTTTACATCTATGTATCTCTAGTAGAGTACCACTACTTCATGAAGTATGTATTATCTTATGTACTGATTCTATGTTTCAATAAAATGTGGTATTTTGGAAACTAAATTATATTTGAAAGATAAAACCATTGTGAACAGATACAAGGGTACCCATGCATTGCAACGAGATTGTATAGTAGCAAATAGTTGTATTGATAAAAAAAAAAATTAAAATTTTAAGATTAAACACGATTTAACCTAAATGAAAAATAATATGAGTTATGGGTTACTAGGCGAGTACCCACGTCTGGCGGCAGCGGTTTCTAATGGCAGACAATTAATGATATGCGATATTGTAGCAAGTATTTCGTATAACATTCAAAATAGAACGTGAAAAGATCAAAATGTAATTGCAAACGGTTGTAATATGCGATAGTTCAACTCTAGCAAAAATTCTTAACATTTATCAAACAGCATATAAAAACATTTAGTGAAACTGAAAATAAAACATCACATCAATTACTAGATACTAACTAACAATACACGTTACTCGTAGCGTGAAACTTCTTGATAGACGACATTTGAGGTGTACACTCCTCCTTGACCGAACTTTTGGTTGGCTTCACTAATATCTTTGTAGTTCCACATGATATCCCTCTAGACGAAGCAACATAAAGCCGACCACGCGACAAAAAAAGTCGGGCAAATAGACACCCACATTTGGATTTTTTTGGCCCTGAGCTTTATCGTTAGTCATCGTAAAGCTAAGACGCACAGAGAATTGTGTTCTCTTTATTTTGAAAGGAACATGCCCTCGAGATGGAGCGTAAGAAATGCTTGGCAAGAGCATTCTAAATCCAGCGTGTTGTCCAACAAGAATCTCATCATTGATGACATTAGATGTAAAATTCAAAATTTAAAATTCGAACTTCATTGCAACCTAATTTAGAGAATCATGCATTATTGTTTTCTTCAATTTTGAGACGTATATATTTCTCAAATTTGATCATCGGATATACATTCTCTCAGTTAAGTCACTTTTGGTTTCATTATAAAACATGATTAAATTCTAACCATATAATTTAAACAAACAATCATTTATATTAGAAACATTAACATAGAGTATATATTTTTATGGAAGAAAAACAATCATTTATATTATAAGCAGTAAAAGAGGGAGAAGTTACTCTCATCTTATCTTATCTTATCTTACTATTATATAAAGGGTGAATATTCAATTCCTAACTCCAATCTTAAAACCGAACCTAAAATTAAGCATTACACACCCGAACCTATCCTATATAAACACAAACCCAAAATCGGAACCTAATTCCAAATGTAACCGAATGAAATTAATTGCAACAGTTTGGTCAATAGAATTAATTACTACAATTAATTACTCAGTTACCAAAAGTATCATCGAAAATATTATTGTTACTTCAAAAAAAAGAAAGATTATTACATTGCATGTTATGACGAAGTTAATGCACCGAATAATTTATTTCGCCGACAATTCCTCATTTGCAAGATGCTTACTTTTGTAATTTGTGGAGTTCAACATCGACTTGAAAATTTTATCGGGTTTGTTTAGAGAGACAGCTATTTTGATCCTGCCGATATTACGTTTATAACTTTTGGTTTGTTTGATTTAATCTTGCTTGGTTAGTCAATGATCTATAACAATCGCTTATTAGTTCATTTAGGTTGTATTAGTTAGTAAATATCAATAGTTATTCATCATAATTTGAGTATCTTATTCCTAACTCCAATCTTAATATCCGAAACTAAAATAAAGCATTACACACCCGAACATATACCATATAACTCTATCATTAATTCAATCTAGACTGATTATGCAATCGAAAAAGGTGCAATCAAAAAATAAGTACTTCGAAAAAGATTCTCGCCGGAAAATATAATTACACGGGTACCCGCCGCCGCAACGCGCGGGTACCCGGCTAGTTATAATATCATGTATGATAAAACGTGTAGGTTGACTCTGCTCATAATTAAGTTGATCAAATCTTTAAAATTTACCATGGTTGTCTATATCTCTTTCTAAACTAATAGTATTCTAATAAATGTGTATTGAACTATAAAGAAAGTCTCCAAGAATACACAACTTGCATAAATTAGGTTGACTTTGCTCAGAGTTAAGTTGATCATGTCTTTTTTTACCCGGTTTCCGACCAAATTGCGAAATGACTAATTTCGTGACGACTATCTTTTGGATAGCCGGAGTCGGTATGAAGTAAACTTCCCAGCTATAATTGGGGATTAATTTTCTCCGTGGTTCGAAAGTTGATCGTGCCTTCAATTTACCACGGTTGTCTATATCTTTTTCTAAACTAATGGTATTTCTATTTAAGTGTATTAAATGAGTTTAAACTATGTTTGTTGTTATCGATTTAGGGGTGTTTGGGTTTGCTTATTGAAAATAGATTATGCGTTTTGAAAACTCATAATCAGATAATCACTATATCAAAACGTGGTTTTGAAATATAGTGTTTGGATTTGATTATCTTTGTTAGATATCGCAATAATCGATAATCGCTTTTTAAATGTTTGGCAAAACATATTATTTATAACTTCACATGTGAAATGACCAAAAAGACTTTTATTATTTATAACTTCACTTTGTATTTTTATAACTTGTGACATTGTCTTAAAACTCAATAAATAAAAAATGTTCACTTCGTTGTTGGGCTTAATGGAATTTATTAATTTATGTGAATAGTTGGGCCTAGAAGATAATTTATATATTTACATTCTCATTAAATCATCTTTATGAACATTTTAGGGCTGCCTCTCAAATTTATGCGCCTCCATCCCTCCAATAAAACCTGCAACTATAACAACACCACCAAAAAATAATGATCGGCTTTTTGTATATATTTTTTCTTGTTTGTTGGTGAAAGAATGTTATGCATTTCGAAGATAAAACAATAGTGTGATATGAAGTGCAACAAGAAATTACACATGTGTGAGGGGTGATAGTAATCGTGACAGTTGAGATAATCTGCGTTTTCAGCAGTAGGGCCAACTGCTTTTCAAACTGCGTTTTGAAGGTGCGCAAACGCAAAAAGTGATTTTCAAAATGTTTTGCCAAACACCAAAGCAGACTTTTCACGTTTTCAAATTATGATAAGCAGATAATCTGCGTCAAAACGCAGCCCCAAACACCCTCTTAGTTGATTTAGTCATGATCGATATATTCTAATCTAGTAATATATTTGTTTTGAAACTTGGTACCAATACAAACATTATAATCGTGAACATGTTGATAATTCACTAAATTGTCGAGCTCGTCTTTTCTTATCAAAATTTGGTGCAAATATATATATACTCACATAAAAAAATAACGACTACACTTAAAGTAAAACGTAAAATTCACAACTGAAAGTCATAAAGTAAAACGTAAATGAAAACATCTATATCTGAAACAATGTTTACCAAGTTATATTCAAATACTAGCCGCAGGCCCGCCCGCTGGGCGGCTAGCTTCAAGAAATCTTCAAGATAGCGTATAGTAGAATAGTTTTTAAGTTATCATTCAACCATAAAAAGAAACACATGTTTGGAGTTTAGAAGTATGAAACACAATGACATCAAAATGTTTCGGTTTATATCTCCAAAAATGCACATTGTGTCTATTTACATAGAAAAAGGGAAAGAAAATAAAAGGTTGTTTATTAATGATAGGATGGATGCAAGGTATGTAAGAATAAATGCACATTGTCGTCTTTTTCTATAATCTCTATTTAAACATTAATTAGCGAGAACTTAATTAGTATTAATATTATAGTTATAATTTATGTTAATTATCTTGAGATTCGTATCATATTTGGTAGGAAGCAACATCTAAAATTTGTTTCTTTTCAATCACTCCAAGGCCAAAGCATCAACCGATCCAATTTCATTCGTTTATCTATCTAAAGTCTTGATCTTGTTTGCTTGCAATCTTAAAAATCTTATGCATTTAAATTACTACAATGGCTTTTGAGATGGTCATATACCCTTACGAAAGCCAAAAGAAAAGCAACTGATAACATGATGGTAATTTCTCAAGATAAAATCAAGAATATAGTTTTAAGATATAGTTAAACTTAATATAACATAGTTTTAAATATTTCTCAAGATAAACATCATTTCACTATGGTTTTTCTCATTTGCATTATTACTGCTTACTATATAATACTCTTTTTTTCCGCCATATAAAAAATAAAAATAGTTTGATATAACTATGGGTCATCTGTTTACATTTTAAGAAGTTTAATTGACAAACTACATGAAACTGAATTTTAGAACATGACAAACTTGCAATTACACATTTAGTCTTATAAAGAACCAAACATGCACATGATAAACACACAAACACTTTAGCGTGATATAAAACAGTTACATAAGAAATTCCTAAACCATCTTTCAAAGTTTTACTTCAATTTATAACCTTTAAAATCAATCACTTAAAAACATCAATAATGCAAATACTTTTGGACATCGAAATATTTACACATTATATGTTAGCGAGTAATTTATACATGGACACAACATGAACTTTAGGTCTCAAAGAACAAATCAATTCAAAGGATCAGGGGATTTTAGCACATAAAGCCTAGATGTATAACACAAAGGCAGGATGCTTGTTATAGTGTAACATGAACGGAAGGTTTGAACATATAAGTAACTGTACAATAATCATACTGCTAGATAAACGACTAAAACTACCCTGAAGTTTTACAACATAATGGAATCTTGTGGTTAAAAAGCAACATAATATCATTGTAATTATGATGAAAGGGGAAAGGGGAAATGGTAAATTTGTTCTCAAACTGCGAAAACTAAAATTTTCTCATTTTAAGGCATAGAGTAGCGACTAAACTCACATGATGTGATATACTTTTACCTGATTTCATTGCTTGCCCGAGTGAACTCATGACTCTTTCATTTTGGTTATGTGGTCCCCGAGATGGTTTTCCAAAACGGTGTGACGACACGGATGTCGGGCTTGAGACGGCCGAGTAGGATTGTGTGTTAATTGGAATCATTGGTGCAAATAGTGGAGCTTGTGTCCTTGGTTGAGGTGAATTTCCTGCTGCCATAAAAGGGACCATTTCGACCATGAACATTATAGCTCGAGCCTGCATAACATGTGAAAAAAATATAATTCTATTATGCAATTTGTACGCCCCAATCAATTTCTACAACATTATAAAAATTAGACCCAAAAATTGAAAATGTAAAACATAATGAATAACCTTTTCAGGGGAGATACCATCATAGACATTCACCATACCGCCATAAAATATGGCTAGTTGAGCCAGAGCAGAAGCAACCTTGGAGCGTTTATACCTAAAGTTAAATAAGAATACATTTTTCAGGATTTTCGCCTTTGGGCCCAAAACATGTATAACTACGCAAGAGCTCATAAAAATAAGTTTAGTAGTAATACCAGAGTACTAAAATATATCTTATCTGTAAGAGCGTTAAATTGAAACTTAAATGCAAAAAACAAAACGTAAAAGAAAAAACTCGTACTATGGTCCGGTTGGATGAGCAAAAAAGGATCTGGTAGATGAACCCCTTATAGGATATGTGAAATATGAACCCCCTTATATGATACAAAATAAATGACAGAATGTTACACAAGTGTAAGCAAGTTTATTATGATTCAGTTTTAAACATTGCTTTCCTACTCCAGTTAAAACACTTTCATTGATCCTCCTAAATAGTGTTTCAACCCAATAATATATATAAAATGCGCCATATCAGCATGGTCACGTGATAAGTGAATATCAAAGCCACTAACAAAGAGCTAATGTTTTCGAATAAACGAACCATGATCAGCATCTTAGCAAGTTAAGTTGTTATATCCCGACATGGGATGAAGGAAAGAGGAGCAAAGACATACCTCTTAATAAACACATAAGGTTCTTGAAGGAGCTATTTGCTTAGAATAGTATGAGTCACTGCCAAATACGGAAGAATACCATTGGAGACCAATAGTTTGGTACACGAAATTGTACATATAGAAGTCAACAACAAAAGATCTAGTCGACCTATATGTCCAATTTTAAAACCTTTGGCAAATGAATGCCTTATCGCCATCGAGATCACATCAAGCTATGTGATCAAAAGCATTACATGAGGAAAATTAATTCCATAATCGATATTAGTTTCCTTAGAAGGAATGCATCAATAACATAAACTCTTTTGACACATGAACATTTAGAATCCATAGCAACCGTCATTGAACTTGCTCGATAGCCTCCACCCATTCCTAGCCGACCCATCAAAATAGGAACATGTACCACTCATCAACACAGTCAAACTTCTGAACCAATCAATTCAAAATTTTCTAATAGGCCAAACCAAGCGTCCAGGAGTCACAAATTAGTTTGGTGGTGTTTGGCATTGCACTTTGTAAGTGATCATCTGATTAATGTATTTCAAGTCATTGGGCATAAAGATACTGATCATATCGACTGTATTATGGGGGGTGTTTGGGATGCTGATCTTAAAGTGCTTATTTGCAAATATAAGCAAGTACCAAGCTGATTATTTTTAAGTGCTTATTTAAATGAAAAATAATTCAATAAGTAGTTATTGTGCAAGCGTCGAGAGAATTCTTATACGCTTCAAAATAAGCGGATAAGCAATTCCAAACACACCTACTTATCTATACCGTGTTACAAAAAAGATTGAACCGATTCTCCAACTATCAAATACGTAATTACTTTTTGAGCACAATGCCAAAATGATCGTACCTCGGTGACGTGTCATTGTGATCGAGTTAACGATCTCGATCGACAATTATCAACGATCTCGATAAGTGAATTTTAAAATAATTATTAACCAAAGATCATACCCTTTGTTTCACAAGTCGTTTAATATACCACATTCGCTTTCTCACATTTATGGCATAAATCATCAATTTGACCTCTAACTCGTGATTCTTGTTACACCCCTCTAACCAATGAGTCAACATGCTCTTGTTCCTGTGAAACATGATCACATATATTAATAAAAGAATCAAAATTAACCAGAATACAAAGACATAAGGAAACAATATTTATACCAGACAACTCATGGTTTTTTATTTATTTTTATAGAAAGACGGTATGTTACCTTCTTGATACGAACTTGCAGCCTCTCATCGTCTAATGGTCCTTTAAAATGAAACTTATCTCCCATCAGGCGACCAATAGAAAGTGCAGGAACCTGATTATAAAAAGATAACCAATAGTTTAGCCAAGAAGTAATCCAAATGTTAGTAACACGAAATCTATAACTTATTAATTACAAACCTCCCATAAAATATAAATTTTATTTCTTACATCAAATCAAAATCCAAACCCAAATCCAAATCTTAATCCAAATCCTAAACCCGTCTACAAACCAAACGGGCCCTAAAAGTTAATTGTTTCTAAACTAAGGCTTCCAAAAGCTCCACCATGATTGATGCTCGTATGGATCCTATGGAGTGAATTTACTTATAAATTGTAGGCGGAGATATTAATGTATAGCTTCTATTGTTGGATCAGGCTGCTTCAATAAAAAATGTGCAATCCAAAGAGAATACACCTTGAAATACTTATTACCATGCATTTCACCATTGTTGAAGTGAAAATTAGGCTAAAAGTAAGCGGGTCAAATGGGTCGAAAGTTTCCAACTGCAAAAAATATTCACATTGAATGCCATATCAGTTGGCCATATATTATTGAATGCGTCACTATAAAGTTTCACCTATATACATTTTTAGCTAGCCATAAGGTGAACAATAGATTATGCACTTTGAATCACATAACATAACACAAATAAAAAGCATAGTAGATCTAATTAGAATGAACTGAAATAACTCATTGTCTTTCAACTTCTATAGTTTAGGGGATGGTTAGCCTAATTGCTACAAAAAGAGCTTGGAACCTCATGAAAAACAATGTGTACTACATCAAATTAAGACTACTTTGAGTATCTAACCAACTTCCATCTATATTGGTAGTAAAATCAAATGTTATAAGATAATAAGAACTTACAGGATGTCGAGGGTCAGCCAGCACAAGGAAAAGACCTCTAACAATAAGTGATTGCCTTGCCTGGCTATTCATTCAAAGGAAAATTCGTGTTTGGGGTTAATTCTTTTAGGATTGGTTATCTATCTACATAATAATAAACATGGGCAAGCAATCTCGAACAACCTTCCATGTGTTAAGAACACAACTCTTATAAGACTAAAGGGTTAATAGACAATAAAGTCACTAAAGTTTCATGAAATTTGTCCTAAGTCACTATAGTTTAAAAGTTGTCATTCGAGTTACTATACTACACGGGTTTGTCAATCGTGTCATTGAACATTTTAAAACCTGTTACTTAGCTCACTCCCATGGTGGGCAACGGTTGAGATACCCATTTGGTGTCCACATGGACTGGCCAAATAACACATCGATTCATCTTTGCCACATATGAAAACCACTTACATACTCTCTTATAAAAACTAACCCTACCTAAAACTTACCCAAATATCCATTTCAAAATTAGGTTCTAAACCCAAAATCATTAAATCCGCTCCATCTTCATCTTGCAACAAATCAATGGCGCACCTTTGTGGATGTGGTGAAGTAGCAAGGTGTCGAACCTCTTGGACACAAATGAACCCTGGTAGAAGATTTCTTGGTTGCCCCAATTTCTTGGATCCAACAAGAAATTGCAACTATTTCAGATGGGTTGATGCGCCATTACCAAATCGTTGGTATCAAGCAACCATGTACCAGATCCATGTTAATTTGGAGAATGCACAAGATGAAGTTGTTCAAGCAACCAATCAAAGCTCTCGAACTGCATTTTACAATAGGATTTTGATTGTGATTATTGTTGGGATGTTTCTTATTAGGTTATTTTAGGTGTTATTGTATTGTAAGACTATGGTATTTTGTAAGTGATGTCATTTTAGGTTATGCAGTTTAGGTTAGAATTGGTATTGTAAGACTGTGGTATTTTGTGGTTAGAATGCATCTTTGTAACAATGGTTCTAATGAATGAATGAAGTGAAGTGTTCTATCTCTGTTTACATGTGTTTGTGTTTGAAATACTTTATATCATTCTATGCATTCAAACTGCATAACAAAAACTGCAAATGGATAGTCATACATAAACTGCATTCAAACTGCATATCATTCTATGCATTCAAACTGCATTCAAACTGCAAATGTTTGTGCAGATATAAACTGCACAACATGTTGCATTGTTTAAGTACATACAAAATATGGTGCAGATTAGTTCTGCAAATGTTTGTGCAGATTTGAACTGCAAATGTTAAGTAAGTAGCATCATCAACAGTACTACATCCTAAAGTTTAATATCATATGGATTAGTTCTAATGGCTGATATACAAAAGTGCCAAACTAGTGGCTTGCCATGTTAACATCCTATGGAATTAGTTCTAATGGCTGATATACAAAAGTGCCAAACTACTGGCTAGCCATGTTAAGGTCATTCCTACAATCTAGTCAAGAGAGATGGCATCATCTTCATTTAATCTCGCCCGTGTGATGGTGGCCATTGAAGATGATCTGCTTGATCCTTTCTCGATTGCCTTCTCCACCGGGTTGACTTTTCCTTTGAGCCGCCATCCTCCTTTGGTATTCTCGCATTCCTCCTCACAAGTGGTTCTAGCATTGGCTCTTGCTCCACAACAGCTCTCTCTTTTCAAGATGGACTCTAACATCTTCGTGTGTAATACCACTTGTTGTCAGGTGCAGCATACCCATAGTATTCTCGCAAAATTTTAAATTAGTTAACAAATGAATAATCGACATACATAAACAAAGTTAATGTATCATATTTGAAGTACTTACTCCTAACATTGGCTCTCCATCAACAGATCCCAAGAAAGACCAAACCCTATAGGTTTTATTCCACCGGATACATATGAGCTTTTGATCCATCTCCTTTCCTCTCATTCTAACAACTTTCCCATTTATGGTCCTAAGCCTCCTATTGCTAACACCTTGTTCACTACTTGCACTTCACTTGATGGTATTCCTACACTACCACCCATCATTCTAACACCAAGACCCCTCATTAGTACACCCTACCCCTACCTCTCGATTCTTACACCAACACCCCTAGTTGGTGAAGGCAACTTATCCGTGTAGACATTTCAAAGCCAACTGGAGGAGTTGAAATTTGAGGTGGTGCGAGAACAACCATTGGCATCTCATCTTGTGGTGCATTCAAAAGAGGGTCTTGTGGTGCGTAACTTGGTGTATTACAAGAACTTGGTGTTTTACCACCTCTAGGAGTCTTGCCACCTCTTGGGGTTTTACCACCTCTGGGAGTCTTACCACCTCTGGGAGTCTTGCCACCTCTTGCAGACCCACCACTTGGTATCTCATCTTGTGGCTTACTTGGACAAGCCCTTTGATTATGTCCACTCTGTCTACAAAGCTTACAATGATTGACTTGCCCCTTTCTGCTAATCCTAGTCCTATTCCCATCATTCTCACTTGCATCTCTTTTTCTCTTATGTGGTGGTCTTCCAGGCATTCTTCTGATCCTAGGAGGTAATGGCTTTTGATATTCAGTTGAAGGCCATTGATCCATTCCATTTTGACCCTCAATATAATGACTATAAGCAGATACAAACCTTTCTTTCTTGAACCAATTAGAAACATACTCTTCAGGGTCTTTATGCAGGAAGTAGATAGCTGCAAAGCCATGTTCACATGGTAGAACAGTCAGTTGCCAACCTCTACATGTGCAAGTCCTTTCCTTTTCATCAACTTTGAAACCCTCATACCCATTTCTCACTTCAAACCTGCTCTGACCACTTGCAATAACTTTCCATTTCCTACAATGAACAATAGTATGCATTTATTAGTACATATAAAACCTTTGTTTCCTATACATATTTAAAATGACTTACATGTGCTTATCCTTCAATATTTCGAACTTCTTCCTTATGTTAGGACATATGACATCTTCCCATTTCTCATGCTTCTCTCATTCTTTGCATCCTTTCCATCATACCGCCTAATATCCTCCAACATATTAATTATTGGCTTTCTTCTTGCCTCAACAATAAGTGAGTTGAAGCACTCACTTATTCCATTCTCCATCACGTCGCATGCTCTATCTGTGAGGAAGAATGCCCTACTCCGACTTTCGGTTGTCTATCCATCAAATGCTTATGTGCTTCTTTGTTGATATCCCGATCTGTTTCATTGCTTGTTCAAACTTAGCGAGGGTATGTTGCCTTAGTCGCTTTCAAAAGAGATTCCTAAACAAAGACACCAAGATACTTCTTCCTGAAGTTAGCGTATATGTGCCTTGCACATTGTCTGTGCTCAGCCAAAGGCATTACATCCTTTGCAGCTTCAACAATACCCTGCAAAATATATTAGTTAAACCTTGAGCAGATATCAAATGCATTACAGATATGATTGTTAATCCTTGTCTAAATGTAGAAGAAACTGACCTTATGTTGATCAGATATGATTGTTAGTCCTTCACCAGCTGCAATTCCCAAATCATCAAGTAGACATTGCATGAACCAACTCCAATTTTCCTTGTTCTCTACACTCACCACGCCCATGCAATTGGATATATTTGGTTATTGCCGCTCTCTTCCTACAAATGATAAAAGTTCACCCTTGCGTATGGTTTTCGAAAGCATCCATCTAGACCTATTACCCTTCGCACCCCTCTAACCATCCTTCTTTCAAAGCTTTATAACATACATAAAACTATCAAAATAGTTCTTTCCATCGTGCATTGTGGTAACACCTAACTTACAAGTTGATCCGAGATTGGAAGTAAGGATTTCAGAAGCATATGACCAAAGCATTCCATAGTGATCCTCTAAACATGTCTCATATTGCTGCAAAGCCTTAATCTTTCCCCTTCTAGCTTGACTAACAGTCACTTTGCATTTGAATTTCTTTAGTATCAACTCAATAAGAGACCTAACTATTATAGAAGGATTGACCATGATCTTTTTAGCATAATTGCTAGCTACCCAGTTGCTTGTTATTAAGGTGCCATACTCTATATGTCCTTGAGCAGACATGCCTATCATTCATGGTTTTGATTTGAAAAGATTTTCACCAGCATCCAAGATGCCCACAATCTAAATGGGCATTTCTTCTTTTATTATCCTTTGAACTTTTAGCTAACATCTCTTAGGATTGTTTACTTTGTAATATAGCTTATAACCATTTGCCAAAGCATAGTATGCCATGCTCTTTTAAGTTGTTCAGACTCTCATACCTTTCCCTAACTCGTGGTCTCATGAACTTCCATTTAACATTAGGATCATGGATTGGCGGTGATCACCCAACTTATCTTGGTCATCTACTTTTTAGGAACAAAGTCTTTTCACTAAAGTCATCTTTAGGCAAGCCATCGTAAACTCTAGTCAAAAATTTTCATCAAACAACTTAGAAGCTTTCTTCTTAGGTGCGTGCTCTACTTTCTTAGTCCTAACATCCAAAACCTCTTCCTCACCATCGGACAAATGGTCAAGTGATGCAAGTGTCACTCTCTCGTAATCACAATAGTCATACACATTGTAATCATCATCTTCTAAATCACCGTCACTATCACTATTGTGTTGTTCGGTGGTTTCATTTAAATCAAACTCGAATGAGAGGCATATATATGCAAAACATGATCATTATCTACACCACATTGCACACACGCATCAAAGTCAGCATTTGATTTTAGAGGTTTTAATCCTAATTGAAAGTCTAAGCCAGGAACCAAATAAAACAATGCCTTCACCTCACCAGTGCATTCACTTTCCAAAAGATTCACAAAACCTACCAAGTCTAAAGCTAGCATATCAACATTAGGAATTTCTGATAGAATTTCATATTCATACGAAAGGGGATTTCTTACAAACACACCACCACGATGATATTTCAGCAGAAAAGTGGATGATTGGGATGGTGATGCCATCTGAAAGAAGAAAAAACAATAAAAATTGTTAATTGCAGAAAACCCTAAATTTACACCCTAAACCCTAATTTTCTTTTTGTTTAAACAGGTAAGTAATTAACTACTCAGATATTGTTGTTACCTTTTTGTAGAAGATGACAACACTAATCAATCTTTACTTGATTTGTAGAAAACCCTAATTACACAATCTTTATTTAATTACGTTAGGGATCTGTGTGTGAAAAAGTTGGGGAAGTGTGTGTGCATTTGATTGGGATTAATAAACAAAAACCTTTTGGGGAAGTGATATATAAACGTGGTTTTATAAAAACGGATATGATTTATTAATGCCACGTAGGATATTTACCGGTATTTGTAGGTTACCAAAAAGATAGTAACAAATAAACCCGGTCACACAAAGTATAGTAACCTGAATGACAACTTTTAAACTATAGTGACTTAGGACAAATTTCACGCAAACTTTAGTGACTTTATTGTCTATTAACCCTAAGACTAAAAAGACTATTATGACACAACTCTAAAAAGATTACATGTCACCTCCAAATGATAAGGAATGGCTCAATAAGATCCCCAAAAGACCGAACTTTCATCGGCCAATCACAGATCTTTACGTCAGTGAAAGCGTAAGATAAACCTTCATTGGATTGTACTTTAAGAATGTGGCATGAACAATAGCCAACTCCGGCACCATAACTCCAAATGACCAAATATCAGCAATAAGCTTAGTAAACATCAATTAACTAATGATAGACATGTTCATTATGTTCGTAGAAGAGCATAAGATAAACCTTCATTGGATGGTACTTTAAGAATGGGGCATGAACATGAGCCAACTCCGGCACCATAACTCAAAATGACCAAATATCAGCCCTGAAAAATCCACGTCGTTGACAATATCATCATCCTTACTAAATTAAAAATCAACATTTTTCTATTCGAGTGTAAGTGGTATATTAATATAGTACAGTGGCTAATAAACATGAAGCAATAAACATTGATGTAAACACCATGTAGTATTTGCACAAATAAATTAAGGAGCACAATAACTTTGTCCTTAGAACCATTTGCGTGTGATGCTCCTAAACATGTAACTTTGTCCTTCACTCCTTCTAGGACTGAAAGCTAATACACTTTGCACAAAAAATATCTAAAGTTGAGAGTCTGAGACTGATAACCCAAATATTCAGTTTACCATTATGCTACAAACCATAGAAAAGGCAGACTACATCATTTCTGAATCCAGTTAATTTATCTTAAGAACTATTCTACTATTTTTTTTTCTTAAAGAATTTTTGAAACGCTGATGATATGACTAAATAAAGTTTAAGCCTACATGCAGTACACAAATATTTCTCTTTATGTATTAGGCAGGGGTAGAAGCTTCAAGTAGATAAAGTTACTTGACCAATTTACCCATGTAAGCATGTTGTCAATGCTCACCAAGGGCCCTTTTTTGTAATATGGGCTTTTCAACAAATAGTAGGATTAGTGGCAAAGATCCCATACTGGCAAAAGTTACAGTAGTGAAGAACACATGAATCTGTGATTCTTAAGAAGGCTAGGCTTGACATCCAAAAGTACAAATTGAACACAGGGGGTAGCGCGTAACATATTGTACCTTTAACCACAATTCCAAGCTGTGAAGATCTGGCACCTTTGATAATGAGAGCTGCAAAAAATTTATTTATGTCCATTAACTAATATAACATAACAGAATTCAAATTATCAAAAAGACTGGGGAACCAAAAATGATTGTCGATGAAATATATCATTTTCAAAGATTTCCAATGATGTTCCTTTATTACATCAACTCTTAATGATATTTTAGTACCTAGCCTTCGGCCATACAAATTATACCATAAAGACTACAGGTTCTGAATTTTACAATGGAGTTGATTAGTGTGAAAGTGTCATGTCCTTTAGCAACAGTCCATGGGAGACCTGCAGAATGTCATGTTATATAAACGGTTATCTATTTATATTGTAATACTATTCGTGTCTAGAGTTATGTAATACATTAATGATGTGACCCACAAAATTTTGACATGTCCCACCAATTTTGACCCAAAATATATTTACCTAGCATCAACTATGCTTCGCTTTCCAATGCTTCTCAGAATCACAATTTTCTTTTAGATGCCACATTTTGCCCCGAAATAATCCCAAAAAACATAAGACTTATTGGATAACAATAATACCCTCAAGATACTAAATAAACCAAATTATGAAACATGTTAGTTTCATTAGCTTAAAAGAATCATGGCGTTCATTAGCTTAAATAAACCAATTTATACCTCTGATACGTCACACGCGTAAAGCATGTCACTTTTAGTTGGCGGAACATGCACAATAAGTTTGCCTTTATCCTCTGAAACGGATTCCTCCATATGTAATTGCATCTTGTTCAACAACCTAGCAATCTGAAACCTACAAGTAGATGAGGGAATCTTCAGTAACATGTACAATAGCGACTTTGAGGTGGCAATTTTACCGTTATGAATGGGTCAATCTGTAGGAAGGTGTCAAATGATAGAAAGTCGCTTGTATTATTAATGCCAAAACATGCTAAATTATTTTATTAAAAAACTTACATTATTATTGATAATATACAAATTTTGTAATTATATTATCTACGTGTCGTGATTTCAACCATACCAAAATTTATCCATTTTTGCTCATTCCATGACCTGTCCATTTTTATAACACCTTAGACCTTAAATATTAGGAGTTCTAGACTCACGAATATGATTTAAGTGATCACAGGGCTTAACTCTCACCATGACTTGTGCCTTTTACGAAAAGTGCTCCGAAATCGAATAATATCGGATTAATACCCACATGAATACATTAGATTTCGATCTGTTTTAACCATGAGTGAACATCACAATCGATTGAAATATGTAGTATAAGTGGTGAACTTAGCTTTTTGCGACCTCTATTACCGGAGCCTCATTCATTTGTTTGACCGGTGTTTTATTCCCGTTAACATCATTGAGCCACTCCGCACCATGCTAATCCAACTACCCACAACAAAAAACATGAATAAAACATGCTATAGATTAATAATCAAGATAACCTATTATGCAATCTTACACAACCAAAGAAATACATATATATTAAGGTATTAAGTATTTACCTCTTCCTTAATATCCTTTACCTTAGACGTTTCATCAAACATTTGGTGACCCTTCATCAAACACCTAGTTGTAAATGATATTCGGTTTCAATTATTGACCGGAACATCATCATCATCATAAAAAAACATAAATATGTAATCGATAAAATTGATAACATATTAAACAAACCAACTTAAAAATAATCATAATAAAAAATAATAAAAGAATAATAACCTCAATTAGGTCGCCGGAATAATTGCGTCAATAATTGAACGACCTAATCAATGAGCAGTTCATTCTAATCCCAATACATAATTATTGATTAATACTCAATTAGGTTTCATGATCTACATTGTTAATGGTGAGTATCAATTAGGTTTCATAATTATTGATTAGGTTGTGATATGATTAGGTTGTTAACAGTTTGTGAAGGTCAAAGACATTTAATGTGATTGATTTCGTTTTAATGAGTTAGGAGTGATTTGAGGGATTTTGGGGAAACGGTTCTAGCAATAGAGTGTGGGCGGAATAGTTTTGATCCGACGGTGGTAATAGTTTTGGGGAAAAGAATGCCAGGTGTCATTTTATTAGAATTTTGGGGGAGATGTGATTTGAACAAACCCTCCTTTATATGGAGGAGTGATTTCACTTTCATAGTTGTACCTCATGCTATAATTACCAAAACACGACATTAGCACTAAAAAATCATAATGTTTAAGATTTGTACCTCATGTAGTAGACATTGTAACTCGCATGCTTTACATAATTTCGTTCATTCAATATACACATTTTTAAGTTACAGTTTGTACCTCATGCGGTAGGGACAAGTTTTTCAAATTACCAAAGATAATTTTCAAGTTTCTACATTTTCCACTTTTCCACATTTCCACAATTTTACTTTTTGACAATTTTTCTATTTTATGTAGTTAAGATATAGCGAGGTACTTCGCGTTTTGGCGGCGGGTACCTGTGACAATTAACCGCAAATAGATCTCGATGAGACACGATTCACCGCTTGTATCGGTTCAACGGTCCTCTCAGTTCGTTTCGGATGGCTTTAATTGGTTAGCCGAACTGGTGGCGACACTGGTTCCCGGTTGAACACGTTGGTCCGGTCCGGTTTTCAAAACTATATGTAACATCAACTTGTTAGCTTGTATGAAATTTGTGTGTTTTATTAATTTGTATAATGTGTATAATAACATGTACTTTTCATTTTAGGGTGTTTTAAAAATATCATTAGTTAGTGTGTTTAATTAATTTGGTAGAAGTGCTTTTAATTGGCTGTATAATACGAATAAATTATTGTACTTTTAAGTAATGAGATGTTTTAATAAGAGTATTAATTACACTATGTATTTCTCTTTGATTTGACCAATTTCAACTTTTCAACTTTTCACCTTTCACCGTTTTCTATTATATGTAGTATAGATAAACAAAATAATAATAAAAATTTATGATTTTCATACATAGTTTTCTTAATTTTTCATTTTCAAGAATAGGGTAGATAACACATATTTATCATGTTTCAGGCCCATTACTTACTTAAACGCAAATCTATTTACAATAATAAATTAAGTGAAAGAAGTTAATTGAAACTAGCAATTGTTTCAATGTATTTGTCTAAAGATGGCTTTACAAATGTGTTGTTGAGTCTTCATGGGGCAAAATGGATATAACCGGTCGGCTGATACCATCATTTTCAATCGATTTAAAGAGCTTAATCTAATCGCCATAGATTTCGATGTAACTTGTTTTGGAAATTAGATCCGTCGGATGTCTCATTCCTTGAAGGCGAGTTCATTTAAGACCAAAGGGTACAATAACTTGAGTTATGAAAAAAAAAATGTTGTCGCGTCGGTCTTCATCACCTTTATCATTTTAACATTACAAAAAAAAAAAAAAAAAAAAAAAACCCCTTATTATAACACCACCGGGTATGATAACGCCATGTTAACACCAAAAACCATGCCTTTATTCACGTTTCAACCCACGTTATTGTGGTAACTTGCGTTATAACGCCACTATCGTGGTATGGTAACACGCCTCAACATCTGTCACATAGGATTAACACCGGATCAAATGTTATCATACCCAGTGCTCTAAGTGAAGTGAAAGAAGTTGTTTGGGACTGCTCGAGCTCTAAGTCTCATGGTTTTGATGGGTTAAATTTTTAATTCATCAAGCGTTACCACAATATCAAATATTTCAAAAAAAAATTGATGCTTGGTTAGGGGTTATAATGCTTTCATCATTGTTCTTATCCTTATAAACTTGGATATCATTGATCATGGTGCTTATCGACCATCAATTCATCGGATGTAAGACTTGGCCAATTTATTCGTAAAATTAGACCGAACCAAACCGCATTTCTATCGAGGATTCAAATTTTGGATGGGAATCTAATTGCATAAGAGGTTGTTGATTACGCAAAGAAAGAAAAAACTTTGGTTGCTCTTTTTCAAAGTCGATTTTAAAAAGGTCCCCGAATCCGAAAGTGTGAGTAGGAAGTTTCTTATCTTTTCTTAAATGTTTTAAGAGGTACCAGTATGAAAATGTTACAACACCTTAAAGCATGCCTTGATACGAAAAACATATTAAGGCGGCGTTTGTTTTGAGGGTTTTGATTTTGAAAATGAGACTCGATGCTAAAAGTGTTGTTTGGTGTGAATTTTGCACTTTTGACTTTGGACTCAAATCAGAATATATGGCCATGTTCTCCCCGGTTATATAAATATATTTTCAGAGTCAATTCCAATTTGGTGAACCCATTTATATTTTCAGCCTTTCATTATAGTTTTTGTTATTTTCTGATATATTTTAATTTACATTTATATTTTAATAAATATAACATTTTTAAATATTATTTCTCTTTCATATATCAAATCCAATTTAAATTCTAAACAAAATTTAAATCCAAATTCAAATCCTAATCATAAACCCATCTACAATTTTTAGTTTCCTTATGACTAGCTACAATACTCACGTAAAGCATGACTCAATGTTCAGGTTTTAATCTTAAGAATTTGCATGCAGTTTTAAATTTTCTTACGGTAAATATTGAATCTTAAGAATTTGCATGCAGTTTTAAATTTTCTTACGGTAAATATTGTACTTTGCATTTGAAGAAAAGAGAAAAGGAAATTGTTACAAAAATCTTTGCTTTTATTCTTCTAATTCAAAGGAAGTAATCGATCTTCTATCATTATGACCCCAACCAAATGTAATGTTGGATCATTTAAGAGGCCTTGTCCTCCATTCTAATAGATTTCCAATATGTGGATTACTAATATGAGTCTTGAAACTTGTTTACAGACTTTGTTGCAAATTGATTGCTAACAAGGATTAAATGAGATCAAACTTTTATTTGGAAAATAAGTTGTTTATGTTGGAAGGGTTTTGCTAACAACAACCCTATGGGTTGTGGCTAAACATTCTATAATTAAAAAATAGTAATTAATGAACACCAAACATATCATGTTTAACATACATTCTATGTTTAAAACGAATAAATATATATAATTATAGAATATATTAGTTCATTTAATGATAATTTGTTAATTATGAAATGTTTAACCACAACCCATAGGATTGTTGTTAACAAACCCTTGTCTATTTATCTATAACTTTAGAGTTTAGACTAGTTATTATTGTTTTGGATTAGATCCTCTAGTTGTTAAATAACTCGAGTTAAATAAAACACATTACCGATAGTCGAGTTGTAATAGCAGTTTTATTGAAAATTGTTTCTCTTAATAGAAATTGGGCTTTCTAAATTTTTAAATACGTTTTGGATAGTTTTATAGATCCGATTGAGTATCAAACTCGGTTGAAATGCTCATCTATATCATACTACTTATAATAGAGGAAGACACTTCCCTATTATTAATTTTTAAGATTTCTAATATAGATTTTAAGCAAATACAAGTAAAGAAGCATCATTTACAAGTATTCAAAGCACAACTAAAACTAAAAAACACTATTCAACACATACAATTAATACACAATTTAATTTACCCTTTCACCAAAATATGCCACTACCTAAGCACGTTGTACAAATACCTACTCGACCGAACATAAACCATTGCGCTTACAGAAGAGGCACAACTTCTTTTAATAGCAAAATTTATAAAGAAATAACCAAACATATTTGTTTAATTAGTTATCAAAGAGTCAACTACATCACCAACTGCCAACATTAAAAACTACATCTCTAAAAAACTTACTAAATTCGAAAAACAAAAGAACAACAAAGAAAGATCTCGGGTTTCTTTATTTGTGATAGATCTTTATAGATCGAAGAATACCCATAATCGATCTATCATATACTCGAAATAAAAAGAAGATTATGGGTTGTTAAAGATTTTTCAACAGATAATACAAGATCTTACAAGAAACACCCTTCATTGATCTTCAAATAAAAAGAACTAAGAACAAAAGAAAACAACATATGGCCCTTGACACATGTGTATAATATCTCCTTGTTGTAATCGCTTTTCACATTTATGTTTTGTGTTCAAATATTGAACATTTTCACCAACAAAAGAAAGAAAATTAAGAAAAAAAAGAGATGATATGACATTTGATGTTGTTGCAGACTCGAGACTTTGGAGGCGACATAAAGTGGAGAATGAAACCTATTTTTATAATACTGAGTTATAAATCGTATTTGAGGCCCAACTCACAAAAACTAAAGTTTGCTAATAACCCCAAGAACAATTTAGTAAATTTGCAAATTTCTGACGCATTTATCTTTGCTATATGCTGTCACGGAAGTAAATTTATTTTACGTTTATTTTATAAAAACTAGACGAATAACCATTGATACAAACAACATATTGTTGCAACATCACTTGGGTGCACTAATATTTTTACATGAAATAGTATGCTATCGCTTAAAGATGTTACAACAAAAATCTATTTTTCTATAAAGTTATTGTCACGATAAATATATAATAGCAAAATATTGTTCATCAAAATTTTCAATCACAAGGTATCTGCTACGCAACGCTGCCTTGGTACCGACTAAGTAAGATGTAAAGAACGTTTTATAAATTATAACATCTCTCATCGTAATAACGGTGACCTTCGCAATGGTATAATCTCATGGAAAGTAACCAATCTTTGCTTGCTAAAACATGGTGGTGGTTCCTAAAAGAAGAAATAGCCCCTTGGTGTATTGTCATTCGTTTTCTTCATCGGCCTGAAGGGGGCGTTTTAAATTCGTCCAACATCAAAGAATCATCGGGTACGTGGTTCCTAAATTATTAAACTAAAAAGTGATCTTATTAAATGAGAATGAAGGTCATTAGTCATTATGTTTATAGTGAAGAGAGGAAGTATTTATACAGTGAAGAAACTATTAACCGCTATTAACTAACTTTTGAATATATTTACAATATTGGTCCTTGAAGTTACTAACTTAACATTAGTAACCCTTATACTTCTATATCCTCCTCTCAATTTGGAGCCTCGGTGAGACCCAACTTGTCAACAAGAAAGGAATGTTGTTGTTTGCCCAATGCCTTTGTCATTACATCTGCAAGTTGTAAGTGAGTGGGAATGAATGTTGTTTGTAGGAATCCTTCTTAAACCTTGTCTCTAGTAAAGTGACAGTCAATGTCCAAGTGCTTGGTCCGATCATGATAGCAAGGGTTAGCAGCAATTTGTTGTGTAGATTTATTATCACAAAATAGTGTAATTGGCAATTGGACTTGAATATGAAGATCATTCAACATAAAACTTAGCCATAGCAATTCACAAGTTGTGGTTGTCATACTTCTATATTCTGCTTCAGTAGAAGATCTACTAACCGTGGCTTGTTTCTTAGTTTTCCAGGAGACTAAAACATGAAGAAAATGCAGTATCCAGTAAGAGACCTCCTTGTCATTACACATGTAGCCCAATTTGAATATAAGAATATTGTTATCTTCAACTGAGGCTACACAGGATAGAACAAACCTTTGGAAATTGTCCTTTTTAAGTACTTTAACAAATGAATAGCAGCCTGCATATGAGCATCTGTGGGTGCTGACATAAATTGACTCAAATGTTGCACAACATATGAGATGTCTGGTCTTGTCATGGTAAGGTACAACAGTATACCAACTAGCCTTCTGTAAGGACCAACATCAGTTAAATGAGTACCTTTGTTTAGGGATAACTTTAGTTTAGTAGGAAATGGCGATGAGTTAGGTTTGTTGGAATCACTCCTAAACTAGATTACAGGTGTTAGTGATTAATATGTAATAGTTAGCTTAATTAGGCCTTTATGTTTGTTATTAAGCTAAGGCTTGTGTAGAAGGCCCATGAGCCTTGGCCCAAGCCCATAAGAAGGGAAGGATGCTAGTAGTGTTGCCCTAGCTCCTTGCCCTATAAATAATCCTTGTAAACCCTCACTTGAGGGTTGGTTGTTCAATTCACACATTTCACCTTTACGCATAACTCTTCTTTATTTCATATCGTGTGTGTGTGTGTTTGTTCATCCGATCTCTTCTTTTCTATTTATTCTATTGATGCTTGTGTTATGAATATGGGAACCTAATAGTGGTATCAATCGCAAAATAGTTGGGTGAAAAGCTTTTGTTTTTGAAGTTATTTGGTTTTACGCATAACACGGGTTACAAACTTTTCACGCTTAAAAAATTCGATTTTTACACTTTACAATCCAAGATTCTTGTATTTTCAAAGTTTTTAGGTGTTAAAATTTCAGTTTTAAGCAAAAAGTTTTAAACTTTACTTGTAATTCTTCGTTTTTAAGCTTGGTTTCATACGTGGGTTTATTTCTATGCATAAGGTGTTTAGAAGTTTTGGATCATCAAGTTTCACACTTTTGTGTTATTTTGTGATATTAAAGTCGTTTCATCACAAAAATCTGGTTTAGAAACATCTTTGGGCGAAATCGGTTTTGGTTAATTTCACGCAGAAGAAAACCCTAATCTTACGCGTAAGTCATCCGTGGTTTGATCTTCGGTTTTGTGGTTTACTCGGTGTTTTCTTGCTTGGATAAGCCTCGAAAACACTTGACTTTGGATATCATTTACACTGTGATAGTGTAAAGGATTTTTGGGCAAAACCCTAATTTTACGCATAAGCTTAAACTTACGCGTAGAACTCTTTACGCCAAAGTATTTTCTTACGCCTAAGCCTTGTCTTACGCATAAGCTAATCTTACGCATAAGTTTTCTCGTCTAACTTTCGGTTTACGATAATCTTAGTGTTTCTCAATTCTACGCGTAAGCTAATCCCACGCGTAAATATCACTTTTACGCGTAAGTTTGGTGTTTTACACCTAAGCATTACTTTGCCTATACTTGGTTTCTACGCCTAAGGACACTTCATCAACAAACGTTTCATTCGACTACAAAGATCCATCTTACAACACAAGTTTTCAACATGTCTCAACCACCATACTCTAATTACTTTCCTTACACGTATAATCAACAACAACAACAATAACTCAGTCCACAACATCAACAATTCAATCAACAACAACAAATTTATCAACAACAATTCAACCAACAACATTATCCACAACAAGGAGCAATTCCACCTCAAATGGTTCAACCACCACCTAGTCTTCAAGTACAACCTTACACAAACGTTTACAATCAACATCCATCCAGGAACACTATAAAGGAACTGTCTTGGTTTGCAAAGATGTGTGAAGCTTTAAGTAGCCAACAATCCATTCATGAGGCAGGATCACTTGATAGACCTCCAATGCTCACTCCCGGAAACTATGATCAATGGGTGATTAGGTTCTTTAGGTTTTGTGATCTAAAGAAGCCACATGGAAAGTTCTTAAAGAAGGTCATCTTGGAAGGTCCATTTCAGATGCCTATTCTCGTTACAGGAGATCCAAATGCTATTCCACCAAGAGATGATCTCACAATATTGCAACGTCGCTGACCTTTCGGTGATGAACTTTACATTTCAAGTCGATGAGCTAGCAATGCAATATATCCTTTTAGGATTACCCAATCCGATTCTTCGAAGTGTTGATGCTCAAAAGACTGCTAAGAAAATGTGGGAACATATTCATCTTCTTATGGAAGGCACTGAACTTAATCAAGAAGACATGGAATCTAAAATTTACTTGGCTTATGAACACTTCATGATTGAACCCGGAGAGACATTAGAGTCATATCATCATCGATTCTCAGACATCATCAATGACTTGGACAAACACAACATCATCATGCCAAGAATTGTTGTTAACACTAAGTTCCATACAACAACAACAATGATCAAGCACTTTACAGTGAAGCTAATGAGGACTCCGATGCTTTCGATGCATTGCAACAAGGATTTGTTATGATTGCTAAAGCCTTCGGCCGGTATACAAATAATCCAACAATCGCATTCGCTCCTCATCAAACACAAGGAATCAGTTGTTGTGAACAATGGACGTGTTGAAGTTCGTAATCGTGGTTATGGTCGTCGATGGGAGGTGGTCAAGGGTTTAATGCTATGGGAAGGAATAACATGGGTGCTCCACAACAACAGAGAGCTCAAGTGGTTGAACAGGGAATGCTCAAATGGGATGAATGGTCTTATTGCTACAAGCTGTAATGAGAAGGGTCACACGCTAATGCATGCCCAAAACCGAGGACTAGAGGCGTGCTTATCACAAGGAGGCTTTACTTTTGGCTCTTAAGGATGAAGTCGGTGGAACCCTCACAACCAAAGAATGAGCTTTATGGCATATGCGCACTCGGATGATGATATGGAGGACTTGCGGGCTAATGCGGCGGTGATGTTGATGGCACAAATGCAAGCTCTCCACATGAGTGACACAGGCCCAGTGTATGACACTCGATGGCTTGTCTCGTGTACCGAACAAACCATACTCATCATCGATCTTATATCTCACCAACATACGAATCCGACGAGGCTCGAATGTTCAACATGAGCTCCATCTCATTCGGCGATTCTCAACTAGACCCGTAGTTACATTTGATGATCAAGATGACCTTATGGTTACCTTTGATACTCAAATTGACTCGTGGTTATACTTGAGGATCCGAATAATGATCATGTTGTGACTCACGTTGAATACTGCCGAACCTTTGCCTAATCCGGATGTTGATCTCTTACTTATAGACCAACAATCCCGAATGGAAGAATGTTGTGCACTAAATCAAAAATTACACAAGAAAATGCACTATTAACCGTGGATATTGAATGCTTAAAAGGCAACTCAATTTTTCAAAACTCAAGAAAAACGTGAACAAGGTTTTGAAGTCACTTTTGCTAAATCACACCAAAACGAAAAATCATTAGAACGACAGATTCGTGATCTAGCCGCATCGAAGAATGCTTTGTTGTCTCAAATAGAACAACTGAAACATGAACATAAAAAACAACTTAACGCTCTTACTTTGGAAAATCAAAAAGCCAAGGATGAGTTGTTAACTTGTCAAAAACAGTTCTCTACATACAAAAAGCATTCAACGAAATGAATAGATGACCATCTTGAAGAAATTGTCGACACAAAACAAACTCAAAGATTTTGAAATGTTGTTTACAAACATGGTGAGTCAATCACAACTATTCAAAGTTTACTTTAAAACCCAATCCAAATGGATATGGACCGAATCTTCGCGACATAAACCAAAGCTTTCAACCAAAGCATTCAAACCAAATCCGAAGTTTCGGTCAGAATACAAAATTGATGACTCATATGAGTGTTGTTGAATATCATCGTCAAGAGGAATTAGATGCAGAAGACGAGAGTCGATCAAAATTAGAAAATGTTGTTTATAACAAACCATTTAACTATTCAAAAGCCGTCACTTTCGTCACACAAAAGGATTCTTCTAACACACCTAGGATTATCACAAATACGTCTGAGTCTTCTAATGTTGCTCCCCAACCAAATTATGCACAAATTTATGGTCCTTTACCTTCACTCAGTGAAGTAAATTCAAAACCCGAAAATTGTCAAATTCTTAGATATTTTGACATTTGTACTTCTGACCTCAAACTTTTAGAACGTGAGATTGAATTTCATTCTGAAATAATAATTGAACATTTTAATCGCCTCGGTAGCGAGAACAAAGAGATATTTTTCGAGAAAAGAATTCTACCCCATGTTAAATTTTGAAAAGTTGTGCATTGTATTGGGAAAGGGAATTTCATAAGAACTTGGATTAATGAAAATCGTTCGAGAAAAGCGTAAACATCTATTTGAATACAAAACGAAAAGAAATTGTTACGAAAAGATGTTGATCGACTCTTGGAAGATGTTATCTGTGGTGATATCCATAATGTTGTGTTATTGCATTCTTTGCCATATGCATCTGATTATATCTCTGCTTATTCTGTTGAAATTGTTGAGAATATTGATAATGTGCATCAGATCGAGTCTTTAAAAGTTGAAAATGAACGACTGTTAAACGAGCTTTCAAATGCAAAACGTCGTCTTCAATGGTGTCAAAAAGATTGTCAAAATCGTGAACTTGCTTTGCAAAACAAAATCAACCGGTTGCATTCCAAAACTTTTAATCCAAAATTTGAGCAACTGGATGATCAAAACGCGTCTTTGAAATGTCAAATCTCAAAATATGAACAAGAACTTGCAAAAGTTAAAAAGGAATATGGTGTCATATTTGATTTACTCAAACAGACTCATGATGAAGCATCAAACGAACTTGATCATTATCTTGCACACACTAAAGAAGTCCCGAATTTTTCCGAAATCTTCGCTCGAAAATCAAGATTTGTTGCACACTATCATTGAGTTAAAAGAAAAGTTAGGAAAGTATGAACAAGTTCGATTAGCAACATTAAGAAACTTGCACCGTAACACTTAGAAAAAGTGACCTCGAATGCCTACTTGACAAACCACAAGATACTAATGTGCTTCCTCTATCGAAACAGAATAGTTGCATCTTTTCCCAACGTCCGCACTTCACGACCTAGGAGCAATACAAGGAAGAACAGAAGTTGCGACCTAAGAAAAGAACAATAAAGAATGTCAAGTAGAAGAACACCCTAGGACTTTGAATAAGACCCATGTTGCACCCACTTTAGATATTGCGTCTGATAAATGTAATGGAAAAAGTGTTGTAACGAATGTTGAACCTTTAAGTACTTTTGATATTCAGTCTGAAGATTCTTGTGTTATTTGTCGTAAAAGTAGGCTTTCTGATTGTCATGATAAATGTGTTGCTAAAGCTATCTTGTCTCATTTACGGAATCCTAAGAAACAGAATACCTCTAGGCCCACAAATGCTTCTAAGTATGTGCTTGGTAAACCACCCTCTTTAGATTCTAAGAAACGCATTGATGTCCCTGTAGTTCCAGTATCACCTCCAAGGAATGTAGTACCACCTAGTGCATTCACTAAGACTAAAGCAAAGACTATTTGGAGATGGCGTAAATGGATACATAATATACTAGGATTTAAATGGATGCCTAAAATCATTGATGTGTGTATTTCGACTATAATCGCTTCGAACCCTCTAACTCTTCTGGGTTCTACATCTACTTCTATTCCATCCGTGTCGTCGTGTGTAATGCGGTGATACAGATCATCCTTTGGATTGTTGATAGCGGTCGTTCCCGGACACATGACGAGCAATCTCAAACTTATCAAACTTTATTGCAAAGTTCATTGGCGCTATCGATTCGGGAATGATCACTTCGCAACTATCATGGGCTACGGAGATTACATCAATGGAAACATCGAAATTAGCGTGGTTTATTATGTGGAAGGCCTCGGTCACAATCTCTTCTCGATGGGTCAATTCGTGATGGAGATTTGGAAGTTGCTTTTCAGAGAAAACTTGTTTCATTCGTGATCTACAAGGAAACGATCTTATGTCCGGCACTGCAATTCAAGTCTCTACACTATCTCCATGCAAGACATGATTGCTTTATCTCACATCTGTTTACTTTCAAAGGCAACATCAACAAAATCTTGGCTATGGCACCGTCGTCTCTCACATTTAAACTTTCAAACCATAACTAACCTTGCTCGATACAAACTAGTTGAAGGTCTCCCGAGATTCCGGTATTCTAAAGATCACCTTTGCTCAGCTTGTGAACAAGGGAAAACACTGTGCTCATTTTCCTTCAAGGTGGAACACAACTCTCGACATGTGCTTCATCTTCTTCACATGGATTTGGGTGGCCCGATGCGTGTGCAAACGACACGGCAAACGCTACATCTTGGTAATTGTCGATGACTACTCAAGATGGACTTGGGTCTACTTTCTTGAAGTAAAGATCAAGCTCCACGTGATGATCATCACCTTCTCACGAAAATTCAAGTTCACTCCCGAACACGGTCGACAAATCGAGCATGACAAAGGAACGGAATTTGTGAATCAAACTCTTCGTGCATTTTATGAGAAAGTGGGAATTGAGCATCAAACATCTATTGCACGTACACCGTAACAAAACGGAGTTGTTGAAAGACGAAACCACACGTTAGTGGAAAATGCAAGAACGATGTTAATTAATGCTAAACTTCCGGATTACTTATGGGTCAAGCGTGTCAACTGCATGCTACACTCGTAATCGCTCAATGATCACCAAGCGCCACAACAAAACACCTTATGAGCTTATCCACAACCATAAACCGAATCTCAAACACTTTCACGTATTTGGATCCCTTTGTTATCCGAATAATGATCGTGATGACTTTGGTAAGCTCAAAGCCAAAGCCGACATTGGAGTCTTTATAGGATATTGTGAAAATTCTAAGGTTTTGGATCCGAATCGTCGTACAAAGCGAGGTTATGGAAACGATTCATGCAAATTTCGATGAGCTTATCGAAATGGCTTCGAGCATAACACTTGGAACCCGGTCACAACCATTTAAACTTCCCCAAACCCCATCATCACCGAACCAAGCCCTCACCACTCGTCAACAAATGGAAAAGCTATTTGCTCATCCGCTTAGTGATGATATTGATGAACGTGCTCTGTGTGTATCCAATGTTTCCGCTGCTCAACCCGATCATATTCCAATACCGATACACTGCTACAACAAACACCGCTGAAGAAGCACCACCGATTGACTCTACAACAACAGTTGAACAACGCATCCAACGACGCCGAACCACCGATGATGTTCGAACAATGAAGTACCCCCACCGCAGATTTTGATCCAAATGCGTTCTTCAACCCGTTTTCTAATGAAACTGCCGCACCGTGATGTTGCGAATCATCTACAAGCCATTTGAATCCTCCCAACTGCGAATGTATATCAACATCAACCTTCCACACATCGTTGGACAAAAGACCATCCTCTAGAGAATATTATTGGTAACCCGAATCAACCAACCGTAACGAGACAACGCCTTCACACGATGGTGAACATTGCATTTATGCACTCACCGCCTCCGCCAATCAAACCTAAAAACATTAAAGACGCAATGACCAAAGACAACCGGATTGAATCCATGCGGGAAGAACTCAATCGCTTTAAACGTCTTGAAGTATGGGAACGGTTGAAAGACCAACAGGGTCTACGTCATTGGTCTCAAATGGATTTGGAAAAACAAATTCGATCAAGGAACGTAATCGTAAATAAGTCACGTGCGGTGGCTAGGGTTATAGACGGGAAGAGGTATTGACTTTGAAGAATCATTCGCTCCGGTTGCTCGCCTTGAGGTCGTTCGGATATTTCTCGGCGCTCGCAGTCATATGAATATAACGGTCTTTCGATGGACGCCAAAACCGCTCGAATGGTCAATCGAAAGAAATAGTCTATGTCACCACCAGAGGATTCGTTGATCCGAGTTCCCGAACCACGTTTACAAATTGAACAAAGCTCTCACGGACTCAAACAAGCTCCTCGGGCGTGGTACGATAAGTTATCATCCTTCCTCATTGCCAATAATTTCACCAAAGGTTGGTCGACCCTACACTTTTCATACAATATCACGGGCTCACATCTTAATCATTCAAATCTATGTGGATGACATCATTTTGGGTCAACACATTTAAAAAGTCAAATGCTTTTGCAATACTAATGACAAAACATTTTGAAATGTCAATGATGGGTGAACTCACATTCTTTCTTGGAATGCAAGTTCATCAATCACCCCGTGGTATTTTCTTAAGTCACCCAAATATGCCCTTGAACTTCTAAACAAATTTGGAATGCAAAGCGTGACACCTATGCCACACCAATGGCTCATACCAAGAAACTAGACGATTTACATGGAAATTGGTATACCCTACCAAATACCGTAGTATCATTGGGTCTCATGTATCTAACAGATAGCGACTCGATAATGTTTTTGCCAGTATATCTTTGCTCCGTTATCGATCGAGACCAAGCTGAAACCCACCTCTCGAGGCTAAAAGAATCCTCGGATACATCAAGGGAACCATTAACTTGGGATCCGGTATCCGAAGGATTACGGTTTTGAACTAATAGCTTTTCGAGGCGATCACGCATGATGCTTAGATTCACGAAAAAGTACGTCAGAGCATTACAATTTCTTGGTGATAAACTAGTGTCATGGAAATCGAAGAAGCGGATTGTACATTCTTGTCCTCAACCGGGCGCGAATATGTAGCCATGTCGGCGTGTTGTGCTCAAGTCATTTGGATGAGAACACAACTCAAAGACTATGGTTACGTGATTTGACAAGATCCCATGTCTTTGCGACAATCGAGTGCTATTTCGATCTCATGCAACTCGTTCTACATTCAAAATCAAAGCACATCGATCTTGATATCATTTCATCAAGGAGCACGTGAACAGTCTCGTTGAATTATACTTTGTGGGTACGAATACCAAGCGGCGTGATCTTCTCACCAAAGCCTTAGCTCCCGCTAGGTTTAATGAGTTGGTACACCGGATTGGTATGCGGTGTTTGACTCGGAGGAACCGGATGAACTTTTAAAATATTCTTTAAACCACCAAACACCAAAACATCTTTTGTAAATATTTTTCAAAACAAAATACAAAACATAAAATCGATAAAACAACAAAAATATTCTTCTATCTAAATTTCTTTTAACATGGCAAGTACAAATCTCCGTCAACACTCTAATCTTTCAAAATTCAGATATTTTCTCGATCAAATGTTGAGGGGAGAATGCAAATATTTGTTCGATTTCATAAAACCTTGTACTTGCATGTTACCTCATCCTAGTTGTTTCTTAAAATATGGTGGTCACATTTACGTTCATGACACTCCTCGAACTCAAATTTATAAAATTTCATTATTTCTTAAGTCGAGGGGAGTGTCATGTTTCTTTACAAATATCATTCGTTTGGTAACCAAAATGGAAGTTATGGGCGTTGTAAGTAAATGGTTAAGGTGGAGGGATCGAAAGTGTCATAAGATCAAAGTATTTTTAACAAAACACTCCACCTAAACTCATTAACTCATCACATTTATTTCACAACTACCAAATCCTACGCCTAAAATCAATCTTCAAACCGTGTTCTTGATCATCAATTTATAAGTGGTTATCGTTCTTTGTAATCATCTAAACATGGGTTTTGAATCGCTTTTAAATCCAACGGTTAAACTTTGTGTTTGAGTGACTTTTATGTTCTACGCGAAGCTATGAACACAAAGTCCACATTTGTGTGTTTGTGATGTTAAAATGATGTTAAATGCTCAAATGTTCATACCATAAACATTTTTAACAAACCAATCCACCCAGAAACATGAATCGAACAATTTTCAAATTAGGGTTCTTAAGCGTAAAATTGGGTGTTTTCATATGTGAGAGTTTCTGGATAAAAGGATGGGTGTGTATTGTTGTTTTCATGATTAATTGATAGTATCTAGGCTTAGATCATTCCCAGAAACATCAATTGTGATTTATGGTTTATGTTCTTGAGAATTAGGTACTTTTGATTCACAAGTTCTTTTGTGTTAAAACTTGGATAAAACAACTCAATAGGCCTCCTAGACATCCCAGAAAAATTTTGGTGCATTTCCCATGGTTAAATCGCTTACTCGTAATTCTTGAATATTTAGGGTTTAAGTCTTACGCATAAGAAATTCTACGCTAACTATTTGATTGAGTATTCATGTTTAAAACTGATAAGGATTGAATGTATGTGTTAATATTGGTGTCATGATAAATTTATTTCAGGTTTCTACGCGTGAAAATTCAGAATCAAGGTTACTTGAACATCTACGCATAAGGATCACCTTACACGTAGAATGTTATGCGTAAGAGAAATCTCACGCGTAACCTTTACGCGTAAGGTTCTACAATGGGGACTACGCAGTATCCTCGTGAAGGATATGCGTGAACAAGAACCTCTACGCATAAGGTTCACTCTTCACGAGTAAGCCTTACGCCGTAAGGTTCCATATACGCCACGCGTAAGCTTTACGCCTAAGGCCCTCTTTTCCCACGCTGTAATATCTCTTACGCGTAAGTCAAGAACCCACGCATAAACTTATACTTACACGTATAACCTTTCTGTTTACGCATAAACTTAGAATTTTACGCCTAAGCCTAGTTTTAACCAAAATTATGAATTGTTACGCGTGCAAACTTGTAAATAAATAAATCATAACGCCACGAAACCAAAAAAAATGTCACTAATAAGCTTAAATGGTTAATAAGTTGTGAAAAATAAGTGAAAACTTGGACTTTAAAACTCAAAAGTTAATCAACTCACGAAACTTATCACGACGTCTTTGGACTATTGGACTAACAAGTGACATTGGACTCAGAACAATCATCGACATATCACATTCAATAAATAGACAATAAAACCAACTGCTGACTAACGTAATGTCTTTCGATATGTTGGTTCTTTTGGCTAAATATCTTCGAGATCACGACATGGACGCTCAAATGCAAAACGTGGAAGCACCAAACGTTCTCACTTGCTGAAGATATCATCCTCATGGTTATCCAATGAAGATCGGAAAGAACAACCTTAGAGTTGATTTTGATAGTCTCACCGCCGTAGTCTTCTTGTCTCGATTGTTGTGGACATTCAAGAATCACCCTTATCGTAACATGCTCACCAACTCGCGACAAAGTGCCGAGATCTACATTCACCAGTTCCGCATACAATGCAAAAGATCAAAGGTCAAAATGTTTGTGACGGTGACGCCAACCACAAACAAGTCACCATCACACCAAAGCAGACTTAAGGGCTATTCTTCTCATTCACGTCATCGAGCCAATCGAATACAATGCCACACCAACCGAAGAGGCCGTTCGCAATTCATGATCGACATTGGTTATGACGAAGCTGCAGGAGTAATCCCAAAGCATTCATATGTGGATCTTAAGAATATTCCCCGACCATGGAGAACCTCTACATTATCATTACCAAACCGCTTACGGGCGTGATAGTGGTTATGAGCATCCCAAGCTCATGGAACTACAGATCTTTTGGGCTTTCGTCAACATGAAACACATTGAAGTTGAAGCTCGGATATGGGACGACATGATGTCTTTCCTCAAAAAGCTTGGCTCCAAGATCCCATATATCGATATACCAAACTGTTGATCCAAAGAGCTCTAGGGTATAATCTCGATATTCCTCGAGACTCAATGACCCCAACAATCACTCTATGTTGTATGAGCCTACACTCACGGTCGATTTAAGGAATCAACAACAAAGAAACAAGGTCTTTGTGTTGCGGATCACCTTCTAACCGATGCAATCAAACAACTTTATTCATAAAAAGGTATCCGGTAGCGGTTGATGAAGGCAAAGTAGGTTTTCTTGATGAAAAGTCCTCCGGTACACCTACTAGGAAAACCATGAGAGGCGGTGCGAGAGTGTTACAAGCATCGAGAGTCGATAAAGTTTCCTAAGAGGTCACATACTCTCAAAAGGAAAGTTCCTCTAAGGAAGCCATTCCTATTCCCAAGCTCGAACCGCAACAAAAGCTAATGGATGAAAGCTCGAGGAAACCGAATCGACGAAGAGGTCACCTACTCAAACCGCAATTGATGACACTCAAACAAGAGCTAAACCTTCCAAATCCAAAAGGCGATAAAGGAAAGGGAAAACTCCAGCTTGAGCATGATAAGGAAAGCTCAAGAAGAACCATTTGATGAGGAAAAAGACTATCAAAAGAAGTTGAAGAACCTCGACTCAAATACCTTGCCGATGAATTCATCTTGGATCAAACTCGTGGCCCCGGAGGGTTAAGTGGTGGAACTCAAGCCACACCGCTTCGATCGCGTTAATCAACCCGATAAGGAACCGTACCACCATCACCCACGAACGACAACAAAGGCAACTTGAGGATTCCATCAACTATGACATAGAGGAACCGGACATGGAAAAGATCGAGAAAACTCACGGTGAAGATGCTAAGGCCGATGAAACGGCTAAGTCTAGAAATGATGAAGATATTGATTATGATAATTTTCTTCAGACAACCCCCGACGCCCAAGGAGGAAACTTCGAGCCACCTAAGGACCCGGAGCCACCTCATGTCTCCTCATCATCGACCGTCTTCTCACTCTTCACCTCCACCATCCAAAGGCACAACCGGATCCACATCTAAATCGTGAAGAAACCAACCGACTCTTGGATATCCCGGCTAAAACAAAGATTGTAAATGCTGTCAAACAAGTCGGGAAAAAAGACGTGCTCAACAAAAGTCAATCACTTCGTGACAAGATCAATCTTCTACATGACGAGATAGACAAGATTTCAAGTGAAATGGAGTATATTCGTAAGTTTATGCAACGTGATGTCCAAGGGAAATGAACGAGATGATTAAGGGATATACTCAAGTTCCTTCTCGACATTTGTTCTGGCGTGACAAGAGATGTTCAACGCACAACTCTATCTCGAATCGATGCATTTGGCCAAGCAAACTATAAGATCAACACCTATGACCGTAATAATCAACCCAACTGATCCTATAGTGTTCTCGATCTTGAATTGGTCTCGGTGTCGGTAACTCAAATGTCTAAACGATGCGCAACATTTACTTCTTACGAAGGTAAATTGTTTGATGCATTGCTGGAATACCAACTCAAATCAGCATGCAGAGAAGAAGCTGAAAGGCCTAAACGTCCAAGAGACGATGATGATACGGATAAGGATAAGGAGCCTAAACGTCCAAAGAAGTCTGGAGAACCCTCCTCTGTGCCACCACCACCCCAAAGGACACCAACACAACGACGATCCCCTCCACGCTCTTCTGCTGACAAACCTCAGGACTCTGAGTCTCCACCCCAGACAGAGAAGACCGGTGATCATTTTGAATACACTGGTGGTGACGATGAGGAAGTCCCTGAGCCCCAACAACAACCCACCTCTCCCGACACAAAGAAGAAACCAAGATCCTCATCTAGGCCAAAGAAGAAGAAGAAGACGACTAAGGCTGATGTCGTCTCATGGCTAGACGAAGATGACACCGAATATGACTGGTTTTCTACACTTGTTGATGCTACTCCCTCCCTATATGAAGGTCAAGATATGGTAGAAGGTCGAACATTGGAGCATGCTAAATTTCTTCAAGAAAAGTTTTGGGTGAAGAAGATGACCAAGTCAGAGTTAAAACGCATCAAGAATGAAGCTTTTCAACTGCTCAAAGACAACTCGGAAAGTGCTATTGAAGTTGAATATCATCTTGAAAACATAGCACGAGCCATGTCTAACAACATTGATTGGCTCAACCCTGAAGCAAACATTGGCTTCACCAGAAAAGACAAGGCTCCATACTACACCGACTGGTCCAGACCTCTACCAACTATTGGCCAACCTGATCAACCAAAGATTCCATTTCGCTACTTCTTCAACAAAGACCTGGAATTTCTTCTACATGGTAGCGATGTTTCAAAGAAATACGCTACATCACTAACACTTCCGTTCCCGGCAGCCATTTACTCAAACTGCATAGCCATCGAAGAAAAGGCCTCTCACATGTTTGCCAACAGTGTGGAGAAGTATGACATTGATGCAATGTATGGGATTCACCATTGGCCTGAACGCCGAAGAATCTACTACAAAAGCTGCCAGGTTCAAAAGTCTACACATGAAGTGTTCAGTGATAAAGGGATCGTTGCTATTAAGCATGTAGCTCTCTCGTCTAAATGGGACTACACTTTCCTCAAGAAAATCGTGGTCAAAAGACAAGACGAAGAGGAATATGATATATGATAAGGTTTTAAAAGGTACCATTTTGAGGGGTCGTTTAAGTCCTTATTTGATCACTTTTGTATCCGTTATTGCTTAATATCGTTCCTTTTCACTTTTTAGGTCTCTTGAAGGCAAATGCCGGAATGGCACTTATTTGGACGAAAAGGCGAATATCTGAAGAAAATGGCCAAAGTCGAATCAAGACACTCAAAGTCTGAAATGCATATGACGGCGTCGGTGTTAATGCGACGCGTCGGAGGATTTTTAATGACGACACGAAGCCAAAACCTTATTTTCAAGTGACGACGCGGGCTTTAAAAGAGTAGGCCGTTGCTACTCGGGCGGCCTAGATGCGACCCGCACGACGCCGAGTCTCGAAGGCGACGGCCCACAACCTTAAGGTGATGCCGTCATGTCGATCAAGTCACAACATGCTTGTAAGTAGTTGATATTGTTTTGGCCATAACTTTTGCATACGAACTCGGTTTAGGTGATTCAAAAGCCCACGCGACGGAACGAGAAAATCTACAATTTGTCTGAAAAAATGGTCGTGACGCCCGTCACTCTATAAGTGTGACGCCGTCGCTCTTTGCCGACGTAAAATCGCCTATAAATATAACATTATAACTTCACTTTTTGTAAGCCCTAAACCCTAAGTCCGATTCGTGGTTTAGGTAGGTGTTTTTCCAAGAACTTAAAGGGTTTCAAACACTCTATAAACATCGTGTAATGGTTTGTTTGTTAATCCAATCCTATGGTATGTCTTCAATTATCATAATTGTTGCTTGCTCTTCATTAATTATGCTTGGCTAATTCACCTTGTGTTTGCTTATGATTGTATGAAACTTGTATATAATTAATTAGATCTTATTGATTTCTTAGTGATGCTTGTGTCTATCTTCATCATTAGGGGTGTGACAATTTCAATGAGTCTAATTGGTTTAGTTTATAATTCTTGCACCCTACCGTCTCTTGTTTGATTGGTTGTCTCTTATCTTAATTGTAATTAGCTTAGGAGTGCGACTAGGCTATCGTTGTGTTTAATACTTGATAAATCTTTGATAGTTTATGAATGACTTGGTGGATTTCGTTTACTAAATCAAAGATAACCTTAAAGTTAGTTTATGAATGACTTAGTGGATTTTGTTTACTACACTTAAAGGTGACTTTAAAAGAGTTAGGAAAGCACACCTTACGACCTTAGAAAACACAACGCGTTAAGAATAAGGACGTGACAATTCAACCATCAATAGGACGTGACAATTCAAGAGGTAGAATTAGATAGCTAGCAAGGAGTAATACATCATAAGTAGATACGCTCACGCCATCGGTAGACCCCTAATTTAGTTAGTACCTTTTGGGATAGTTGACTAGCAACTAATTCCACCCTCCCTCCAAAACCGAGATTCATAAAATTTAAAAATACAAAAATAATCATCCTCATCTTTAGACTTAAATCGACATATACTTCACCCTAACGACACTATTCCCCAGAGAACGATATCAATACCCGTGGCTTACCTTAATTACTACACTACAACGATTAGGTTCACCGCTTAGGGTGTTATAAAACTGCTCGAAGAAAAGAAGTTTCCTTGACCCGAACGACGCGTGTAGCGTTATCAAGTTTTACGCGGCTGGGGAATAGTTATTGTTTAGGCTTGATTTCTATCTCATTTAGGTCTACTCACAAGATTCCTATCAAGTGAGATTTTTTTCTTTTATTAGCTTCCTTGTAGTCTATCCCCTTCTTTGTGCCTTTGTTCGTAAAACTTGTCCATTGACTCTTCCGCTCACCATTATGGAGAACGAATCCACTATATCCGCGATTAGGTTTTTCATAAGAAATTATGATATTACTAAAGCGGATTATTCAAGATAATTGGGAAGAAAGTAACCAAGTCCATAAACCTTTTGAGGATTTCACCATTCCATCAAGCCCACAAAATACCTCATCTAGTGAAACCTATGCTTCGCTTGAGCCTTCACCTAGGATAGACTTTCGTGAACAACCTCCATGTTTAAAAACTATTGTTAGTAAGGCCCTTAGGAGAACCGACCAAATTTGTGAAAATATTATGGAAAGCAACCAAGCTTTAAACCATAAGTTGGATCAATTACTAAGTTTGGTTTCATCACGACCTAAGGAAATAGCACATGATGAGCATATAGATGATGTAGATGTGATTGAGGATAAGGTGAAAAGTCTAGACCCATAAGGTATCCCACAAGTTCCACCATCATTTAAGGCATATACACCGCACGTGACTTACCCAAAAGTAGTAGAAGAGACTTTAGGAATCCCAATGGAGGTAGAACATTTGAACCAAACGCAATGGAGAATATAGGTTTGAATACTTGTAGTCTCGCTTACTCTTAGTTCTAGGAATTTCATAGTGTTGATGAACCGGAACCTCAATCTTTACATCCATCCTTAAATAAACGAGGAACCGACCCACCCATCAACCAATTTAGTCCGGTAGTTTTAGGATGAAGGAAGCCATTCACACACCCCCTTCACCTCACGTGGCATATTTCCACCCTAAGGGTGTGTATCGCTACTATCACCCGCACTTAAACTTAAGTGTAGGAAAACTTCCCTTTATCTGTTAAATAAGGGTAGAGTCGCTCGTGACTCGAACAAAACAAGCGCTTCTTGGGAGGCAACCCATGTGTATTTGTTTTATTTTTATTTGTGTGTCGATATCTTTTATTGATTGTTTATTCTCATGTTTGAATTTGTAAAATGCTTTATTTTGTTTTTAACCTCGTCTTAATTGCATATAAAGGTATTTTACATAAGGGATAAGTGTAGGGAGGATTACACACGTTTTCAAAAGAAACGTAAACATGAGAATAACAATTAAATAAAAGATATATATGTTTGTTTGTTCGAGTCAAATGCTTGTATCGAGTCATAATGGATGTTTTGCGTAAATTTTTCCGATTCTAAAGATGTAAATTTTCCGTAATTTTTTTTTCGTAAAATCGCAGCACGCTTTTGTCGATAACCGACGGCGTCAGATTGCAACCGACGGCGTCGGAAGGAGCGTAAAAACCGATTACTTTTTCTCGTCAGGTACTTATAAATTTTTGGAATTTTCCGGTCTTAATTTTCTAGAAAATCGCAAACATCCATTCCACAAGCATTATATCTTATTTAAGTCGGAATTACATCTTGTTGTGATTTTTCTTTGTTCGGTTTGATGCGTTGGGTTGTTTGTTTTCTTCAAGTGTGCGTGTTTAATTTATCAAGAAGAAGTTACATAAGATTGAAGAGCTTTTCACGCATAAATTCTTCTTGGAAAGGATTTAACCACTACGTCACACATGGATCCTACCGAGCTAATCGGGAGTACTAGTTTCTTCGCTTTTAATTATCTTCCATTATCATAACTTTGATACTTTCGGGAACATTGAGGACAATGTTCGGTTTAAGTGTAGGGAGGAAAATAAAACAGAACTTTGAAACTATGCTTATCCTTGATTATTTGCTTTGTCCAATTGTATTTGTGTAATAAACCATGAGAAAATGTCGGTTAGGGTAATTTTGGCACCAAATTTGAAATTTTTCATGACATATAAGAGTGGGCCATTAGTCTTAACAAAAGCGTCTCACGGATAGGAAGTTACATGACTAGCTGATTGGTGCTAAACCGTCAAGTTTAATTACACAAGCTAACCACTTGTGAATGGTCAACCGTAACAAACTTAAAACAACTCAAACACTAATGCAATTAAGATCAGATGAATATAATGGATTCCTGGGTCGTTAAGTCCCACGGAGGATGAATTGGTGTATAAACACTTGATCGATGATAGAATGATCACTAAGGATAGTGATCGATAAGGATATTGATGGAAAATTACCTAAAGAAAAGATCTACAAATTACAATGACTTAAATGCAAATTAAAAGAAATTAAAAGTTAAAATATATTAAATAAACGCTATCACTATTTTACAATGATGTTTTTATGATTTTATAAAATAAAATAACTTAAATAAACTATTTTAACTAAAACGTAAACTCAAATTATCTAAAAACTAGATTTAAAATGAAAACGACGTTAAGTCTAAAAATTACGCGAGTGCAAAGCAAAAATGTAAATTTTATGAAATAAAAGTCCTACAAGTGTAAAAATAATTTTTACGTACTATATAACAAAAGAAAATTTTAGAAAAAGATTTATATTTTTTGACTTTTATATTTTTATTATGAATTAATTAAGATTTTACACTAATTAAATGTTTAAAATACTAAAACTAATGAGAAAATCAAACTTTTTATAAAATACTTAATACTAATACACTTTTATAAAAATACAAAACCGAAAAGCTATAAAGAATAAGTCGAAATAAGCAAAACACCTTATTTAGCTTAAAAATTGAAAACGTATATAAGAGATTAATTAGTGCAAGTTATGACAGTCAAAGACCCAAGGGCGCAATGGTTCCAGGTACACTCTTATCACTCTCACAAGGTGGGAGGTCTCAGGTTCGAGCCTGCCTCCCCACCTTTTTGCAAAAACATTTTATTTTTTTGATTTTCTTTTTGAAACTTATTAAGTACTATGTAATAAGCACTTTCTTTAACTACAACTTTTAATGAAAAGTACTAATAAGCTCTGAAATAAGCTAAAGATCTCAACAGTAAGCAAAAATATAGAATAAGCACAAGTTTAAGCTATTTGGCTTATAAGCTACTCAAAAAGCAAAATGTAAAATGGAAATAAGCTAAATAATGGTAATAAGCTAATATGAAAACTGATTAAGCTTAAGGATTGACAAATAAGCTCTGAATAAGCTCAAATAAGCACAAGTATACCTGTTTGCACAGGACACTGTGTAAATCACTAGGCACCTTTAAGCTACTTTTAAAGTACTAAGATAAGCTAGGAATTAAAAATGAATACTTGGACTAATAAGTTGACCTAATAAGCTTTCCAAAAAGCTAAGTTACTCACTGTATTGTTCACTGGTGAGCTTATAAGGAACTTATGAAAAATGGCTAAACACTGATTAAACTATGTACTAGTTTAAAATGGACAAACCTATAAGCCATAAGCAGGCTTATCAAATAAGATGGAAAATGAAAACTAAGCTTTGTAATATTGAAATGGCTAGGTGATCTATCCTAAAAGCTAAAGTGCTCGTGTTAAAGCTCACTAATCACTCTGGGGAGCTTGGGAAATGAACTAGTAACACTTGTGAATGTGGGAGCTTTTCGGTTAAGGGGTCAAAAAAGCTAAAAATAAGCTATGTATAAGCTAATTTTATGAAAACTAGTATTTTTATATTTTTGTTTAGCAGCTAAATATTAATTTCCCAAAAGGGCATAAGCTAAATATTAGTATTGAATACACAGTAAAATTATGAATTTTATTCAAAAATGACTTAGACTGAAAATTTGACTTTTATAAAACTAACTTCGTTTGACTTTTATGAACTTAGGATTGAATTTACTCACTAATTATGTTATATTAAGCTGTTATAATATGAAATTAAGCTATGGTAACAACTTTTAAGCTACAGAGATGAATTAAGCAAATCAAATTCCTAACAGTTAACTTATTAAGGAGATTTTAAATGTGATTTTGACTTTTAAACTAAGGAAAACCGGTTTTATTGGTAAAATTGAGCTATTCAAATCTAATGTGACTTAGAACAATGATAAACAACAACATCATCGGTTTCTAGCTTGCTTAAGACAAAGAAATCCAAACATCCCTTGTTTAACTGCTTTTGAAGAGTTAATCACTAAAACAAATTTTTAAGCTAAGAATTCTATTTATTAACGATATAAACTATATTTAAACAGATTTAGGCTAGAATTATCAAGATTACAGAACTAATATTAAGAATTGCAAATTTCAAAGAATGGCTTACTAATTGAAATTCAAGCACAGGACATGGAACCAAGGACTGAGAAACACTCCTATAGCTTACCAATAAGCTCTAAACCAACAAGCTTTCCAAAATCAACACTGCACCATAGCTTTGATCATTTCTCATAGGCTTTTTATTTTTTCACTAATTTCTTGGTATTTTTGAGAATTTTTGAGTTTTTACACTAAACTGAATTATTAAGGTTATAATAGCTTCTAAACTTATATAATGAGCTTATATAAGCTTATAAGCCTAAAGCAACAACCACAAACATCATTTGACCAAATTGAGAATTTTTAAAGTGAAAATGGCATAAACTTAATTCAAATACTTAACCGAAATTGAAAATGCAAATATGTTTTTATTACATCGAATCGAGATTACAAAGTACTTGGAAGCTTTAACATGAACCTGAAATTTAAATTTTATAAAACGACATACACTTAAATTAAAATTACTCTAATAAAACTACATCGCTTCTTTCTCTTTCTTTATAGACTTTTGAGACTCCCATTGATTCTCAAACTTTCCCACTTTAATTCTTAGCCATTGGATGAGTCAAACTCATCTCAGCCTTCAAATATGTTTTTGGCGCCAAAATTGAGACTAGTGGATTAGAACAGTTCTGCTGTAATTAAAGAAGCTTGGGTGTTGTGGAGGTGGAGGGGGACAGATTAGATAGTAGGTATGGGGCTTGGGATGATTTGGAAGGCAAAACAGGGGTTGTGAGGTAAGGATGAAGTGTTTGATGGTGGGGATGCATTAAATGCAGTTGTGGGCTAATGATAGGAGGGGGGTTAGCTGGAAAGATGGTGAGGTGGAAAGGTTGTGGCCAGGTGGTGGTGAAAACCACCTGGTTTTGGGTTTGCAGAGATGGGAGAGGGGAGTGAACAGGGAAGGCGGGTTCTTGGGTGTTTGACCTTTTTTGACCAAGTGGGATATTATGAACAGGGGGTCCAAAAATGGGGGGGTCACAGGCCATGGAAGGGTTCTTTTTGGTTTGGCGTGGTTCTTTTGCATAAAGGGTCCTAAATGGTTTTAGTTAAATACAAGGACTAAACTTGTAATTCTCGCCAAACTTGAGGACCGATCCCGCAATTTTTCCAATCATATCATAAGGACTAAACACTCAAATCTTGAATAGTACAAGGACCAATTGCATAAAATTTTCATTTTATAAGTCCAAGGATCAAATCGCCAATTTTGAAACTTTAAGGGCCTAACTTGTAATTTTCCAAAAGTTTATCATAAGGAACAATTTTTCATATATGAATAGTACAAGGTTAATATTTGATAATTTTCACTTTTAAATTAACCAAGGACTATTTTTTACAATTTTCAAAGTTGAGGGACTAAAGTTGTCATTTTGTGATTTTTGAACTTTAAAGGATTTGTTTTGACAACTTTTGAATCTCATGGACCTATAATGACATTTTACAAGTTTTTGAATTACCAGGACCTGTTTTTGACAACTTTTGAAACTGGGGACTAAAGCGCCAATTATGCAAACTTGATACGTTTTTCACCGTGATTTTGGTGTTTTGCATTTAAAACATATAAAACACTTGTTTGTGATATTTTCATCATTTTGATGTATTTCGAGTGTTTTCGGATGTTTTGGCATTCTAAACAAGATAAAATGATGAGTATTTAGACACTCATCAATCCCCACATTCAAGATATTGCTAGTCCCTAGCAATGATTTGAGAAAATTAATGGATTTCATCTCTTTACCAAAAGCCATTACTCGAGTAGCCAATTGTTTTAGCTCAAGTAAGAACCTTGGCAATAACGATAACCAAATGATTTTGAGCAAATCATAAGTCATGAACGGTTTGATTTGTCTTTACCGTGTCGCTTTGCTACGGACTAGCCAACTCTTAGATAAATGATCAATATTATCTTTGGTGAGCCGATTACCAATTATGGATTTTCAATCGCCTTTACCACAAGCCATAAACTTGCGGGCTAGCCAACTTTTCACTAGTTTAAAGATATGGTAGTTGAACACCATACAATTTTGGGCAAATTGTAAGCCATAAACGGATTTGAGATATCTTTACCAAGAGCCGTTTGCTCTGGATTAGCCAATCCTTATGTGGGTTAGACATGGCGATCGACACCATTTGCCGAGTAAGTGAAAACACTTACTCCAAAAAATTTTTTGGCCAAAAACGGGAATTGGGTGAAATAATTACATGATTAAATTCGTGAGAATTCCCCCACACTTAGAAATGAATATTGCCCTCAATATTCAAAGTACCGCGCTTATGTCAAAACATAGAACACAAAAGGGAAATACTACGGCCATTATTTTATTTTTGATATATACACATTTTTTTTTTTTTTTTTTTTTTTTTTTTTTTGGATTGATATATACAACAAAGGGGAAACTCCCACACTAGGGTGGTAGAAAGGGTGTAAGAAGACGTAAACATGGGTGAAAACCCATATGGTGTGTACTCTCGTTTTGATTTCCGAGTCACTAGCTTGACTCGATCCCCGCATTCATTGGTTCATGGGGAAAGTTTGTAAACCGGAAAATCACGGGTGGAATGTCCTCTCCAAAGTAGTGCTTTAATCGATGACCATTCACTTTAAAATTTGGACCATCAGTGAGATAACTCAATGGTGCCATAAGGATAAACCTTAGTAATAGTAAATGGACCGCACCAACGGGACTTAAGCTTTCCGAGAAAATCTTCAATCTTGAATTGAAAAAGGACTCGATCACCAACGTTGAAAACGCGGTTCTTGATTTTAGAGTCATGGATCTTCTTTGTCTTTTGTTTGTAGATCAAAGAGTTCTCGTAAGCTTGATCACGAAGTTCATTTAGTTCATTCATTTGAACTTTTCGTGATCACCTACCGCTCAGATATCGAAGTTTGCATGCTTCAAGGCCCAAGAAGCCTTGTGCTCTAGCTCAATCGGAAGATGGCACGCCTTTCCGTACACTAGCTTGTATGGAGTACACCCAATTGGTGTTTTGTAAGTCGCACGGAAGGCCCATAGTCGCCATCCGGTTTATCCGACCGGGATGCACGATTTTCGCCATCGTCCTTTCAAGGATTCTTTTAATACCACGATTTGAAACTTCCACCGCCCACTTGTTTGTGGGTGGTATGCGATGATGACGATGGGTAACACCATACTTTTGCATGACACGATCAAATTGGTCATTACAAAATGTGTACCACGATCACCGATTATAGCACGAGGAGTTCCAAACCGGCAAAAGAGATTTCAAAATTTCACAACTACTCGGGCATCATTTGTAGGTAAAGCTTTTGCTTCAACCCATTTTGACAAATAGTCAACACCACGAGTATGTACTTGTTACCTCGAGAAGATGGAAACGCCCCATAAAGTCAATACCCCATATGTCAAATATCTCACAAACTTGAATGGCATTTTGTAGCATTTCATTTCTTTGAGAGATATTTCCATGACGCTGACAAGCGTCACGTGTTTTGACAAATTCGTGGCATCCTTATAGATTGTGGGCCAATAAAACCCTAATCAAACACCTTTTGGCGGTGTAGTTTGACTATGATGGCCCCGGTGGGTCCAAAGATGGCAAGCTTTGAGAATGTCAAGAGCTTCTTGTCCATAAACACACCGTCGGATGACTTGATCCGCACAGATTTTGAATAAGAAGGGTCGTCCCGTAAGTAATGTTTAACATCTTTGAAGAATTTGTTCTTCCGTTGGGTCGACATCCCTTTCACTATGAAGTTACCCGCATGGTAATTTGCGAAGTCGAGAAACCATGGGGTAGAAGAATTTCCACGAAAAGAAATCGCATTGAGTGTCTCGAGAGGAAATGTTTCATTTATTTCCTTTTCTCGAAAACATCTTGGTGAGGGTTTTCTAATCTAGATAGATGATCGCAGCCTGTGTTCTCGCCTCCTTTTTATCACGTATGATGATATCAAATTCACGGAGGAGGAGAACCCAACGGAGCAATCTCGGCTTTGCATCTTATTTTGCAAAGAGATATTTGAGAGCAGTGATCCGTATACACTACACATTTGGTCAAGATTAAGTATGGCCGAAATTTCTCAAATGCATACACCACGCTAATAGCTCTTTTTACGTGGTGGTGTAATGAGTTCGAGCTTGATCATAGTCTTACTTGCGTAGTGAATAGGTGAAAATGCTTGTTTCTCGCTGCCCTAAGACCGCACCGATAGCAAAATCACTTTCATCGCACATAAGTTCAAAGGGTAAATCCCATTGGAGCAACGAGAATGGGTGCTTGATGGCTTTTTCTTCAACGTTTCAAAAGCTTTGATGCACTCGGGTGAGAAGATAAAAGGAGCATCCTTTTCAAGAAGATGAGTCATAGGCCGGGCGATTTTGGAAAAATCTTGTATAAATCTTCGATAGAAACCGGCATGACCTAAAAAACTCCTAATACCTTTGACGGTTGTAGGATGAGGTAATTTAGCAATAACATCTACTTTCGCTCTATCTACCTCTATCCCATTTTTTGAAATCTTATGGCCAAGGACTATGCCTTCTTTGACCATAAAGTGGCTTTTCTCCCGCTTTAGACAAAGATTGGTGTCTTCACACCGCTTGAGCATTTTATCTAGATGGGAGAGACATGTTTGAAACGAATCCCCAATGACCGAGAAGTCATCCATAAACACCTCCATTGTTTCCCGATCATGTCGTGGAAAATGTCCATCATACATCGTTGAACGTGCAGAGCATTACATAAGCCAAAAGGCATACGCCCTGTAAGCAAAAGTTCCATATGGGCGGTGAATGTGGTTTTATCTTGATCCTTTGGATCAATGGGGATCTGAAAGTACCCGAGAAACCATCAAGGAAACAATAGTATTCGTTCCTCGCTAATCTCTCAAGCATTTGGTCCATAAAGGCGAGGAAAATGGTCTTTACGGTAGCGTCATTCAACTTACGATAGTCAATGCACACACGCCATCCCGTCACCAATCGAGTTGGAATTAACTCGTTATCTTCATTCGTGATAATGCTTATGCCACCCTTTTAGGAACACAATGAATTGGGCTAACCCAAGGACTATCTCGAGATCGGGTAAATCAATCCTCGCATCAAGAAGTTTGATAACCTCCGCTTGATAACATCATGGATTTTGGATTTACTCTTCTCGATGTTGAACTCATTGGCTTGAAGTCATCCTCCATCAAGATTTTGTGAGTACAAAATTCGTGGTTGATACCCTTAATGTCGGAGAGTTTCCAAGCAATTGCTTGCTTGTGTGACTTCAAGACCTTTATGAGAGCAACTTTTCATCAGACTCAAATCTCTAGCAATAATGACTGTAATTTATCATCACCTTCAAGAAATGCATACTCGAGATGAGGTGGTAAGTCCTGCTCAACCTCGTGAAATTCTTCGCTTTTCTCACCGATTTGATTTCCTTGTTATGAAGCTCGATGGGAGGGAGTGATGATGATGATGATCATCATTAAGCAACTTCTCAATGAGAAGTATGTCCCCCTCAATGTCGATGGGAGCGTGATCAATTTCCATGGAATGTAATCACTAGACAAGTAGGCTTCAATCTCTTCTAAGATGAAGTCACTTTCCTCAAATAAAAGAGAGAAGGAGTAGAATTGGCGATAATGGGTTGAGATGAATGAGTGAGATTATCATCAAGAATTATGATCATAACCAAGAACTTCTTGAGAGTACTCTTCGTAGCAACATCAATGATATCTATTCGGTTAACCGACTCGTAATCATAATTTGCGGAGTACCTCAAGTCCGATCAAGGTTAAAAGTGACGACTTCATTACCAACACGTAATGTGATTTCTTGCTCAAATACATCTATGAGAGCACGGCCCGCTCGTGAATCCTCGACCAACAATGAGAGGAACCCGATGATCGGCATCAAAATCAACAACCACTTAAGTCACCGGAAAATGGAACTTTCCTACTTTCACAAATACGTCCTCGGCAATGCCAAGAGGACGGATATTGTACGATCCGCAAGCTCGAGAGTCATGCATGTAGGAGTAAGTTCCGAAGAGAAAGTTTCTTCCACACCGAATAAGGCATCGTTGATGCTTGCACCAAGATCTGCTAGGGCAAAGCATTCAACCATTCCCGGAAATACACAAGGTAAGAGAAATTTCAGGGATCTCCAAGCTTTTCTCGAAGCTTCTTGAGATAACCGCAGAGCGGTTCTCGTTAAGAGGAGTTTTAGCCATTTCAAACAGACTTTTCCTTGTTGCTTAACATGTGTTTGAGGGTTGATGCAAACTTGGGCATCAAGATGATAGCATCCGCAGCTTATGTCAAAATGTAGTTCTTGGAAAATTTGAAAAATTTGTCCATTTGATGACTAGCTTTTTCGCGGAGCTTTTGCTCATTCAAACGTGATGGATAAGGAATAGAAGATTTGGATTTGGTATTTTCAACGGGAGCTACAGGTGGTTCACAAACAACTCCTGGATTAGACTTGGGTTTTGGACAACTTGAGGATGGACATCATTGGTTCCTCCATTATCAATAGGAAGTTCCTTGTCCTTTGTCGCCTTTGTAACTTGACTCATTTCTCCTAGTGGAGGAGGCATTGGAGTCGTAGGTCCATTGTGTGTCCTAGGTTCACTTTCCACTACCTTCGGGAGAGAAGAAGAAGAAGAGGTAGTAATAGCGGGTCCATTGTATGAAACACCACTTACGGTTGTGATCGCTTTAGCAACGCCCCGGGTTAGCGATCGTGTTGCTCGGAAGTTTTCCGAGCCCGAGGGTTGATCATTTAAAGACTTCTTAAGATCGCCGATCCGACCGACCAACAACTTTGTTCATCTCATCTTGGGATTTCATGAATTGTTTCAACAACTCATCGATGATGGTCCAGTTGGAACAATGGCGGAGGTAGATTAGAGGAAATTTTGAGGTCGGATGTTTTGATTATGACCTTGTTGTTGAAAATTCCTTGATTAGGATTCACATTCCCATGAAATTGATTCCCACGATTGAAATTGTTTTGATGAAGGTTCCTTGTTGTTGGAAACCTTGATTGGGTCCAGATAGAAATTACCTTGGTTCATTCTAGGTTGATTCTCGATTCCGGTTAGGATTCGGTTAAACCGGTGGTGCCCGATAAGTGTTAGCACGGTAGTTTGGTTCATTCTCGAGGACGGTATTGATTACCTCCTTGATTTGAAGTACCGGCTATAGCATTTGCTTCAAACGGACTACCATCGGTGGCAATACAACTTGTAGTATGCATGAGGGCCACCACAAGTAACACAAACTTCAACTTTCTTCACTTCACCATGTGATGGTGTCCGAGTGAATGTGACTTTCTTTTGGTTAGCAAGAACCAAACTCGAATAAAGATCGGTGAGTTTATCAATCTTAGCATCGCTAGATGTACTCACCGGAGATGAAGTAGAAGGTCCGACATTAGACCGAGTCCGATATGTCTTTGTCTTGGAAAGTGGCGGACACGGGACTTGTTTTCAATAATTTGTAAGGCTTCTTTGGTGGTTTTGCTAAGAAAATTACCTCCGCTGGAGGCATTCAAAGAGTCTTGGTCGACTTGTCTCGCACCATTGTAGAAAGTATCCATCCGCATTAACTCGGTAAAATCATGATGTGGACACTTGTGGAGCAATTCTTTGTAACGATCCCATGCCTCCCGAATGATTCATCAAATCTACGAGAAAATTTCATTATCTCATTCTTAAGACTTGTGGTTCGATGGAGGATAGAATTCTAACTAATTTGGTGACTAAATCTTCCCATGTCTCAATGGAATGAGGGGTTGTTTCTCAAGCCAATTCCGGCTTGTCCTCTCGAGAAAATGGGAATGTAAAGCTTGATGGCTTCATGTGGGACGTTCTTGTATTTGATGGTAGATGCAATCTTGTTAAACCATCGAATGTGTGCACGAGGATCATCCCACCAAAACCATAGAATTGGCTTTGGGTTACTAGATTAAGCAACCCGGTTTTGAGCTCAAAGGTATCGCCACGATGGTGGAACAACAATGACATCTCCGTAACCCTCGATGGGTGCTTGGAGAAGCTCATTCATGGGTTTGTCTTCCGCCATTTCGGCGGGGGTGGTGGTGGTAGACGCCCTCCTCGATCACGGTGAAGGAGCCGAACGTCCTCACGCTCACGAGGAATCTTACCAAGTTCGAAAGTGGACTTGTAGAATCGAAGAACGAGTGCATGCACTAAGTATAAAAATCAATTTTCAAAACAAATGCGAGGCAAAACGACAAGTGAACTTAACCAATAATCACAAATGAAATGGCTTCTTTGAAAAAGGTACACCAAATCACAAGGAAACAAAGGCAAGTTTTAAATCGTGGTTCGGGAACTTATTATGGTCACACCCCGCTAGTAGGTGTCTTGCCTTGATTTGCGGTGGTTGATTTTTATGTATATATTAAGTATCACTGAAAAGACGTAGGTATGATTTGTGCAAAGGGGTTTAAAAACTTTTGGACAATATTTTTGGTATTGTCTCGTTTAACCAAATCGTATTTCTTTAAGAATCACCTTAAAAGAAACACAAGCTAGAAAACGTTACGATTGTTTTGTTGTTTTATATTATTTTTGGTGTTTTTAACACTTTAGGAAAAGTGTTAATGAACTTTTAGATTTATATTAACTTTACAAAAAACTGTTTACAAACGGTGGTATATGTGCAAGTACGGGTCTGAAAATGCTTAGAACACGCTTCTGACCTCCCGCATGGCGCCTAAAATTTGATTGGTGCTAAACCGCTGTTTAATTACACAAGCTAACCACTTGTGAATGGTCAACCGTAACAAACTTAAAACAATTCAAACACTAATGCAATTAAGATCGAGGAATATAATGGATTCTCGGTCGTTAAGTCCCACTGAGGATGAATTGGTGTATAAACACTTGATCGATGATAGAATGATCACTAAGGATAGTGATCAATAAGGATATTGATGGAAAATTACCTAAAGAAAAGATCTACAAATTACAGCGACTTAAATGCAAATTAAAAGAAATTAAAAAGTTAAAATATATTAAATAAACGCTATCACTATTTTTACAATGATGTTTTTATGATTTTATAAAATAAAATAACTTAAATAAACTATATTAACTAAAACGTAAACTCAAATTATCTAAAAACTAGATTTAAAATGAAAACGACGTTAAGTCTAAAATTACGAGTCAAGCAAGCAAAAACGTAAATTTTATGAAATAAAAGTCCTACAAGTGTAAAAACAATTTTTTACGTGCTATATAACAAAAGAAAATTTTAGAAAAAGATTTATATTTTTGACTTTTATATTTTTATTATGAATTAATTAAGATTTTACACTAATTAAATGTTTAAAAATACTAAAACTAATGAGAAAATCAAACTTTTTATAAAATACTTAATACTAATACACTTTTATAAAAATACAAAACCTAAAAAGCTATAAAGAATAAGTCGAAATAAGCAAAACACCTTATTTAGCTTAAAAATTGAAACGATATAAGAGATTAATTAGTGCAAGTTATGACAACCAAAGACCCAAGGCGCAATGGTTCCGTGTACACTCTTATCACTCTCACAAGGTGGGAGGTCTCGTGTTCGAGCCGCCCCCACCTTTTGCAAAAACATTTTATTTTTTGATTTTCTTTTGAAACTTATTAAGTACTATGTAATAAGCACTTTCTTTAACTACAACTTTAATGAAAAGTACTAATAAGCTCAAATAAGCTAAAGATCTCAACAAGAAGCAAAATATAGAATAAGCACAAGTTTGCTATTTGGCTTATAAGCTACTCAAAAAGCAAAATGTAAAATGGAAATAAGCTAAATAATGGTAATAAGCTAATATGAAAACCGATTAAGCTTAAGGATTGACAAATAAGCTCGAATAAGCTCAAATAAGCACAAGTATACTGCTTGCACAGACACCGTGTAAATCACTAGGCACCTTTAAGCTACTTTTAAAGTACTAAGATAAGCTAGGAATTAAAATGAATACTGGACTAATAAGTTGACCTAATAAGCTTTCCAAAAGCTAAGTTACTCACCGTATTGTTCACCGGTGAGCTTATAAGGAACTTATGAAAATGGCTAAACACCGATTAAACTATGTACTAGTTTAAAATGGACAAACCTATAAGTTTATAAGCGTGCTTATCAAATAAGATGGAAAATGAAAACTAAGCTTTGTAATATTGAAATGGCTAGGTGATCTATCCTAAAAGCTAAAGTGCTCGTGTTAAAGCTCACTAATCACTGTGGGAGCTTGGGAAATGAACTAGTAACACTGTGAATGTGGGAGCTTTTCGCTAAGGGGTCAAAAGAAGCTAAAAATAAGCTATGTATAAGCTAATTTTATGAAAACTAGTATTTTATATTTTGTTTAGCACTAAATATTAATTTCCCAAAAGGGCATAAGCTAAATATTAGTATTGAATACACAAAAATTATGAATTTTATTCAAAATGACTTAGATCGAAAATTTGACTTTTATAAAACTAACTTAGTTTGACTTTTATGAACTTAGGATTGAATTTACTCACTAATTATGTTATATTAAGTCGTTATAATATGAAATTAAGCTATGGTAACAACTTTTAAGCTAATGAGATGAATTAAGCAAATCAAATTCCTAACAGCTTAACTTATTAAGGAGATTTTAAATGTGATTTTGACTTTTAAACTAAGGAAAACTGGTTTTATTGGTAAATTGAGCTATTCAATTCTAATGTGACTTAGAACAATGATAAACAACAACATCATCGGTTTCTAGCTTGCTTAAGACAAAGAATCCAAACATCCCTTGTTTAACTATTTTTGAAGAGTTAATCACTAAAACAAATTTTTAAGCTAAGAATTCTATTTATTAACTGATATAAACTATATTTAAACAGATTTAGGCTAGAATTATCAAGATTACAGAACTAATATTAAGAATTGCAAATTTCAAAGAATGGCTTACAAATTGAAATTCAAGCACAGGACATGGAACCAAGGACTGAGAAACACTCCTATAGCTTACCAATAAGCTCTAAACCAACAAGCTTTCCAAAATCAACACTGCACCATAGCTTTGATCATTTCTCATAGGCTTTTTATTTTTCACTAATTTCTTGGTATTTTGAGAATTTTGAGTTTTACACTAAACCTAATTATTAAGGTTATAATAGCTTCTAAACTTATATAATGAGCTTATATAAGCTTATAAGCCTAAAGCAACAACCACAAACATCATTTGACCAAATTGAGAATTTTTACAAAGAAATGGCATAAACTTAATTCAATTACTTAACCGAAATTGAAAATGCAAATATGTTTTATTTACATCGAACCGAGATTACAAAGTACTTGGAAGCTTTAACATGAACTCGAAATTTAAATTTTATAAAACGACATACACTTAAATTAAAATTACTCTAATATGGCTTCTACATCGCTTCTTTTCTTTCTTTATAGACTTTTGAGACTCCCATTGATTCTCAAACTTTCCCACTTTAATTCTTAGCCATTGGACGAGTCAACTCATCTCACCTTCAAACTGCTTTTGGCGCCAAAATTGAGACTAGTGGATTAGAACAGCTTCTGGCAGAATTAAAGAAGCTTGGAGTGTTGTGGAGGTGGAGGGACAGATTAGATAGTAGGTATGGGGCTTGGGATGATTTGGAAGGCAAAACAGGGTCATGTGAGGTAAGGATGAAGTGTTTGATGCGGGGATGCATTAAATGCGCCAGGGGCTAATGATAGGAGGGGTTAATGGAAAGATGGTGAGGTGGAAAGGTTGTGGCGGTGGTGGTGAAAACCACCTGGTTTTGGGTTTGCAGAGATGGGAGAGGGGAGTGAACAGGGAAGGCGGGTTCTTGGGTGTTTGACCTTTTTTGACCAAGTGGGATATTATGAACAGGGGGTCCAAAAATGGGGGGGTCACAGGCCATGGAAGGGTTCTTTTTGGTTTGGCAGGGTTCTTTTTGCATAAAAGGGTCCTAAATGGTTTTAGTTAAATACAAGGACTAAACTTGTAATTCTGCCAAACTTGAGGACTGATCCTGCAATTTTTCCAATCATATCATAAGGACTAAACCTGTAAATCTTGAATAGTACAAGGACCAATTGCATAAAATTTTCATTTTTATAAGTCCAAGGATCAAATCTGCCAATTTTGAAACTTTAAGGGCCTAACTTGTAATTTTCCAAAAGTTTATCATAAGGACCAATTTTTTCATATATGAATAGTACAAGGTTAATATTTGATAATTTTCACTTTCTAAATTAACCAAGGACTATTTTTACAATTTTCAAAGTTGAGGACTAAAGTTGTCATTTTGTGATTTTTGAACTTTAAAGGATTTGTTTTGACAACTTTTGAATCTCATGGACCTATAATGACATTTACAAGTTTTTGAATTACTGTGGACTGCTTTTTGACAACTTTTGAAACTTGGGGACTAAACCGCCAATTATGCAAACTTGATACGTTTTCACCGATTTTGGTGTTTTGGATTTAAAACATATAAAACACTTGTTTGTGATATTTTCATCATTTTGATGTATTTCGAGTGTTTTCGATGTTTTGGCATTCTAAATAAGATAAAATGATGAGTATTTAGACACTCATCACTAGCACAAAAACCCTTTACCACCTAAATTCCACCCAAAATGCGAGGATCACCCTTAGATTAGTAGGAATTAAAGCATTCATCTTTAATGCTTAGAGTGTGAACCGTAGTATAATAGATTCTAGAACTTGTTTTGTGATGCATCCCGAGATCGCAGTGAGACTACACTTGTGTAGTTAGGAATAACTAAATGATAAGAGGCATTAGGATAACCCTTGTTTGATACCGTAATATAATTACTTCTTCCACATCGGTTGAGTAATTCCCCACACCCTTTGCGTTGTACTCATCTTTAGTACGACGATACCCCTAGTTAACCCTCGTGAGCCTATCCTTTTCGCGGTTCTCGTGATGTTTTGGTTTTCCTAATATCAATGAAGAGCATTGTTTACACCCCACCCCAAATATACACCCAAATCGCCTTAGCCTACCCCTTATGCACTCACTTTTAGTGCAAATGTTTGTTATCACCCTAAACCCTTAGTTCAATTATCCGTTGCTTGCATAAGTTGCTAAGTCGAGTCATATCCTTTGTATACGCTTTTGGGACGATTGGGATTCATGGGAAAAGTTAAAGTTTATGAAATGACGGAAGGAACGTTAAATTCAAATTCCCTTTGTTTGCATAATAATGTACCCCAAGTGTTTTGATCTTTTCAATTCGGGTCAAATTAGTGTTAGAGTAATAAAAACTCGTGTAGGGATGCGCCTATAAATCCCTATCATTTTGAGGTTACCATAGAGGATGGTAGAGTAAAAGTGTATGAAAAAAAAAAAAAAAATATATAGAAAAGAGAAAAGAAAAAAGTAGAGTGTAAAAAAAAAAAAAAAAAAAAAAAAAAAAAAACGGGCTACCATCCTACATCTATCCTTTAAATTTATGTTTGTTTATTTCATTACCTAGAGTTTTAGAGTGTCGAGTCTTGGCTTAGCAATGCCATTCTTCGATGCATTTAACATAGAGATTTTTGACTTACCACCACTAAATAGCCTATCCCACCAAACCCTTGTTTCCTACCGTAAGCCTAACATTACAACCCTTTAAAAGACCTCTTTGATAGTCTTTCCTAGGTGCTTACGCCAAAGCGATGGAGGTTTGATCTATTCTCAAGCCTATGGTAATCTATGTACTAGGACCGGTTAATGAGTGTTTATCTTCCATTTCCAATTTGTTATATTCCATATACACCGGAGAGATGCGAGTATCCAAACACCCCATGCGAGGTGCTAGTATGTAATTCCGTGCTTGTTATGACTTTCATGGGCTTATATGTGTTGTGGACCGCTTTAAATCAACGCTTCATGACCCTAACTTATAAATTAATTGGCTAAAGCACATTTGCTTGAGGACAAGCAAATAACAAGTGTAGGGATATTTGATAAGGTTTTAAAAGGTACCATTTTGAGGGTCGTTTAAGTCCTTATTTGATCACTTTTGTATCCGTTATTGCTTAATATCGCTCCTTTTCACTTTTTAGGTCTCTTGAAGGCAAAATGCTGAATGGCACTTATTTGGACGAAAAGGCGAATATACTGAAGAAAATGGCCAAAGTCGTAATCAAGACACTCAAAGTCACGAAATGTATATGACGGCGTCAAGTGTTAATGCGACGCCGTCGGAGGATTTTTGTGACGATACGTAAGCCAAAACCTTATTTTCAAGTGACGACGCCGGCTTTAAAGAGTAGGCCGTTGCTACCGACGGCCTAGATGCGACCCGCACGATGTCGAGATCGGCGGCGCGACGGCCACAACCTTAAGGTGACGCCGTCACAAGTCGATCAAGTCACAACATGCGCAAGTAGTTGATATTGTTTTGGCCATAACTTTTGCATACGAACTCGGATTTAGGTGATTCAAAAGCCCACGCGACCGAACGAGAAAATCTACAATTTGTCAAAAATGGTCGTGACACCGTCACTCTATAAGTGTGACGCTATCGCTTCTTGCCGACGTAAAATCCGCCTATAAATATAACATTATAACTTCACTTTTGTAAGCCCTAAACCCTAAGTTCGATTCCGTGGTTTAGGTAGGTGTTTTTCCAAGAACTTAAAGGGTTTCAAACACTCTATAAACATCGTAATGGTTTGTTTGTTAATCCAATCCTATGGTATGTCTTCAATTATCATAATTGTTGCTTTCTTCATTAATTATGCTTGGCTAATTCACCTTGTGTTTGCTTATGATTGTATGAAACTTGTGTATAATTAATTAGATCTTATTGATTTCTTAGTGATGCTTGTGTCTCATCTTCATCATTAGGGTGTGACAATTTCAATGAGTCTAATTGGTTTAGTTTATAATTCTTGCACCCTACTGCTCTTGTTTGATTGGTTGTCTCTTATCTTAATTGTAATTAGCTTAGAGTGCGACTAGGCTATCGTTGTGTTTAATACTTGATAAATCTTTGATAGTTTATGAATGACTTGGTGGATTTCGCTTACTAAATCAAGATAACCTTAAAGTTAGTTTATGAATGACTTAGTGGATTTTGTTTACTACACTTAAAGGTGACTTTAAAAGAGTTAGGAAAGCACACCTTACGACCTTAGAAAACACAACGCTTAAGAATAAGGACGTGACAATTCAACCATCAATAGGACGTGACAATTCAAGAGGTAGAACTAGATAGCTAGCAAGGAGTAATACATCATAAGTAGATACGCTCACGCATCGGTAGACCCCTAATTTAGTTAGTACCTTTTGGGATAGTTGACTAGCAACTAATTCCACCCTCCCTCCAAAACCGAGATTCATAAAATATAAAAATACAAAATAATCATCCTCATCTTTAGACTTAAATCGACATATACTTCACCCTAACGACACTATTACCCTAGAGAACGATATCAATACCGTGGCTTACCCTAATTACTACACTACAACGATTAGGTTCAACGCCTAGGTGTTATAAAACTTGCTCAAGAAAAGGAAGTTTCCTTGACCCCGACGACGCGTGTAGCGTTATCAATATATGTGAAGCGGACTTTCGTAATTTTTCTCTCAATGACATTGAAGATCCGTACCTTGCCAAAGTACGGGGAAGAATGAGACAATTTCTCGTAAACCAACGTGAATTCATCAAGTCCTTGCTCATCTTCATCGAAGCATAGTGATCCGTGAACGTAGAAGACTTGCAACTTGCCGTTGAATCTTATCGACACGTGTCAACTTCACCGCACTCGCCTAGAACTTCCCGACATCAATCATCTTCCTCAATACACCTCATCAAGAAACCCTTTGGCGTAGTCTACCGTAGTGAACTACACCGCAACCGCTTGATGGCGTAAAGAGCTTCATAAGTTTGGAGATCACACATCAAGAAAGTCGTGACGACTTAGCTTATAGGTCAAGGAGATACATGAAGGCATTGGGTCACCAAAGCGATGGAATTCGAGGAGAAACGGATGTGAAGCAAATCATCACCGCATCGATGAAAGGTTGTGCTGAAGGGACCAGCTCAAAACTTTGGAGAGCTTCAGGGTGGTCGCCCCAGATTTCTCTCACAGCTATCAACGCCAGCCTCGCATTCCCGGAGTTATTGTTGGACTACCCGAATCTCCGGTACCCCTCGAGCTATTTCTTTTCATTATTGACTTGGATGTGTGATTATTTTATAACTATGGCTTGTGCACACATAACAATGTACAACCCGTTTTGTAATGAAAGGACCCCGTGGTACGCTTGATTGCACAATCCTTACAAAAGGAGCGAAAGCTTCTACTTATGAGTAAAACTTATCAAACCTTTCACTTTTAAAAGGTTTTGCTCAAAAGAACAAGTACTTCCCTTATGATGTTCCAAACCTCAAAAGTTACTATCACTTGTCGAGGGGAGTATTTGCTTATAAACTTTGTTCACAAAATTGTTCTTCGTGGTAATCTTCCGTAAAACTCGAAATGGACATACTCAATATCAAAACTTCGTCAAAATAACATTTCTATGCCATTTTTGAGGGGAGAAAATTATGAGATAAGAAATATGTTGTGAATTGCTATTGAATCTTCGTGTGAAAAGACTTCAACCCATGAATTGACGAAAACTGAAAAGTCATACATCGAAAAGATTTGTTCTCCAAGACTTATCCGAGTAGATCGTACCTTTCGAGAAACTCGATAGACATGAACCTTGACGGGTTTGACAACCTTCGGGTTGTCCACATCTTCAAGGTAGTTATTAGAGCTAGTTGTCACCTAAAACCGACAATGTATCTTTTAACTATACAACGAATCGTGTCTCACGGGAATTGTCTATCTTGAGTTGATCAATTCAAAAGTGCGCGATCTTCTCTCACCGTGCAAATTTCACAAAACACTTAAGCACGTGTGGAGGGAGTATTTCGCAAAATACAAAACTCTCAAGTATTACAAAATGTTTCTTACTTATAAATACTTTGAGAGATTCTCATGCAAATTGGTTTTGTGGCAATGGAGTTATAAGGTGATTAAGGTTAGGAATAACTGTCTCTATGATCCGCCAGAGCCGGAGGGATATACCCAAGGACTCCACCAATAGTTAGAATCTAGAAGTCCTTAGGTATGATTATAAAAGGAGAAAATGAGAATCGAGAAAGAAGGAGTTGAAGAATTAAAAGAAAAGTAAAGAAAATGGTGAAAACAAATAGCCCTCCGATTATTCAACTTAGGCGCACAATCGGTTCAATTCATATGCTACCGGTTGTCACTTGATGACACCGGTATTGAAGATTAAAGTCGCCATGGACCCAAAGGACGCATGCACTAAACCTTCTTAGCCACCAAGTTTCTCTCAACGAAGCTTGTTTCATTCTCACAGGAACCCTACGTAAACTATCGGCTTTCTCTTAGAGATTGCCGGTATTGAAGAAGGAGACCTCTCCTAGTCTCCGCCAGAAAACCAAAGCGCACTATTGAGTCTAGAGCCACGAGATTCATCAAATCTCTTAGGTACACTTGACAATTCATCGCTTGTCGCTCAACAATAAGAACACAAGTGATATATTATCGTGTCCTTCACTGCATCTTAGCAACTGTCAAGAACATTTATGAGGGTTCACATGTGATCCTCATGATTGAATGAAAACTCGATGTGGTCAACATCAAACAGTACCTCGACAGCAGTCACTCGGTAACTCCCCGTGGATTACGCTTAGTGTGTCTCAAACGGTCTACACGTGGGGTGATGCCTCACGACTCATCCGAATCAGAGGTGTACTTGATACATCGCGTTATCTCACTTGTGGCACTCAGATCAGAACAACCCTTGTAAGAATTAGAGTTGTGTTTCACACTATGCTATTAACACTCTCAAGTTCAAACTTGTAAGCTACCGGATTATTTCTAACCCATGTTTTATGTTTTCTTCTTATGGATGCTCATGGGTAGAAAGAGATCGCAGATTCTCCATATGCTTATGCCAACTACATCATCAAAGAAGTTCTCTCATATTCAAAGGCAACACAAAGTCATAATGATTCTTCATCAACAAAGAATCTACAAAGTTTAAAGACTAAAAGAACTTCATCAAAGCTGAAATCCAACGTTAAAGAGCGTGTGAGCATGTTGGAGAAAGACGTGGAGACACTGGAGTAACGAAGCAGACCTGATGCGGATAACCTCAACATACTATCACTTTCACCACAAAGAACAAAGAAATCAAAAGACGTCAAAGCAGAATACTTCAAAAGATACGAGATCCCTACACTGGGGAAATTGTTCGAATCAAGGCACTTCTTCTCTCAAGAAAGAAGAATGTCAGAAGACGTCAAAGCTACTATTACAATAGCACCTACATCGTTTATCACTTCTTCATTCATCACCAACACTTAGGGGGAGATTGTTGGAATCACTCCTAATCTAGATTACAAGTGTTAGTGATTAATATGTAATAGTTAGCTTAATTAGGCCTTTATGTTTGTTATTAAGCTAAGGCTTGTGTAGAAGGCCCATGAGCCTTGGCCCAAGCCCATAACAAGGGAAGGATGCTAGTAGTATTGCCCTAGCTCCTTGCCCTATAAATAATCCTTGTAAACCCTCACTTGAGGGTTGGTTGTTCAATTCACACATTTCACCTTTACGCATAACTCTTCTTTATTTCATATCGTGTGTGTGTGTGTGTGTGTGTGTGTTCATCCGATCTCTTCTTTTCTATTTCTTCTATTGATGCTTGTGTTATGAATATGGGAACCTAACAAGGTTTAGCAGCTGTAACCAACATCTATTAGCATATCCAAAATGTACTTCCTTTTGTTCAAGTGAGTGCCAGTATCAGTGTTACACAATTCAATACCAAGGAAATACTTAGCTAGTCCAAGATCTTTGATAGTAAACTTCTGATGTAAAGCCTTTTTAGCTCAATGATAGTCCGAGTTGAACGCCAATGAGCATATCCTCAACATAGACTAAAACAAATATGAATCCTCACCTTCGCCTAGACAAACAAAGAATAGTCATGTTTAGACCGAAAAATCCCAAGCTCACTAAAAACTTTGTCAATTCATGATTCTATTGTCTTGAGGCCTGCTTTTAACCCATACAATGATCTCTGAGCTTACATACTTGTCCCGGTTTGGCCTTAGTATAACCCTCGTGTGGTACCATGTAGATTTCTTCATCAATAGCCATTTAAGAAGGCATTATTGATGTCTAATTGATGAAGTGGCCATTGTTTAGCAAAGAGCTAAGGCAATCAAAACTCTCATAGTTTCCGCTTTAGCAACCGTGAAAAGTATGTTTAAAATCCACACCTCTTCTCGATTAAAACCTTTGATCACCAATCTTGCTTTAAGTCTTTCCACAAGGCTATTAGGATAGTACTTGGTTTTGAAAACCAACTTAGAAGTGATTGGTTTATGCCCTAGGGGTAAAGTAGTAACCGTTCATGTCCCATTTTTCTCCAAAGCTATTACTTTACATTCATTGCCTCAACCCAACCTTTCATGGTTATTGCTTGTTTGTAAGAAGTTAGCCCAAGATTGCAAAGACATTTGCCAAAAAGCTATGTGACTGGAAGAACATTTTGAACCACTACAAGAAAAGTGGCTTTTAGGACCCCATAAGCGCCATAAATGGTACTTTTAGGACCTTCATTTAATAGGACCAAGGATGAAAGCGTTTCATGTAAGGCGGTTGTAATAGGTCCAAAGCGCCCTAACCCTTATGAAACCAATTTTATGGTCGATTATATGTCTATGAACAACACAAATAGCGCCCTAATAAAACCATATTAGGACACTTTTACAATGTTTTAACATGTGATTACCTACTTTTAATCTTTGAGACACATAAAACGCCCTTAAAGTATTGTTAGGACGCTTATGATGTAACATCATAGCTATTTTAGCAACCAAGAAAAGGGTACTAATAACTCAAATAAGATTATGATACCAATTTTATGGTCGCATTTTAGGTCTATAAACAACACAAATAACGCCCTAATAAAACATATTAGGACACTTTTACAATGTTGTAAAACGTTGTTACCTAATTTTAATCTTTGATACACATACAAGCGCATTTAAAAGATAATTGTTAGGACGCTTATCATATAACATTATAGCTATTTTAGCACCAAGAAAAGGGTTCTAATATCTCAAGGAAGATTATGAAACCAATTTTTGGTCGTATAAAATGTCTATTAACAACCTAAATAACGCCCTAATAACAACATATTAGGACACTTTTACAATGTTAAGTTAATTGTTAGGACGGTTAATAAGTTTAATAGGACAATTTCAAAGTCCGGACAAGTCATATGATAGGACGCTATTTTCACCATGCACACTCTATTATTACGATATGAATAAAACATCAACTAAATATTAAATGAATAAAACGAAATTGTATTTCAAATTACCAATTGTCATAACAAAATCACTAAACATAAATAAGGTAGACAGAATCTAACATAAAGTCTGTTAACATTAAACAATACATTAACGCAACAAGAAGCTTAGTCCGTGGTCATCATGCATCATCTCTCTCAATCCTCACGGACCACCTACAAATAAACACCCATGTATAAGCATTAAGCTCCATGTTAGTAAAATTATTGGTATCACAAGATTAACAAAGACATACCGAGATAAAGGGACAAGGCCATGCTATGGTTGCACCAATACAGCCTTCAATTATAGAGCCCGGTTTTCTATTAAAGAACATGGCTCTATGTGAACAAAAAATAAAAAATCCACCATGAAATCTAATTTTGTTGGCCAAATAAACAATGTATTGATTCATATAAGAAAATATCGCATCGCCTCGAGTTCTCTTTAGGCTCTATGGCATGTGTTTTTCTAATTAAAATACAAGAAAAAATATGACGTGATATTTATAATGTCCGTGCTATCGTGAGTGTAAATGTAATGGTATAATCATAAAGAAGTTTGCTACCTTTTCTTGACCGATCTTCTTGATTTAGTTTCTTTTCCACCAAGATTAAGATGAGATTTGTAAGTATGCATTAATGTAAATAAACAAGAGGACTAACTTTTCACATCAAGTTTAGTAATCATGCCTTATCTAAAATGTCACACGGAAAATAAAATTATAACCATTTTGTAAACATCTTACACAAATGTAATGATGTACCTTGATCTTGCTTGATGAAGCTTCATGGTGCCGCTTTTGAGGCTAGCTCGGTGCTGGCGGTGGCCCTTGCACCCATCTTCCCTTAATGACCGAAACCGCTCTTCATTGTGCCTTCCCGATCCCCAACACTCAAAGACGAGATTTCACAGGACTTTTCTCCTCTTCTTATTGCTACTTTCTTCATCTCTTAGTACTTTTTACACCGCCACCATAAACACTAAAATGTTAGTCTCAAAGATTGTGGTTTATGGATCATAACCTTCCCATTTCAAATCAACCCAACCCGCCTAATGTCCATATTAAAAGACCGCTTTGACAACTTTAATCATATCTAACAAACTTTGTTTTTAACGCTACTTATATCCGCTTTTCCAGATTTGTTTGTTAAGACTTTATATTGATAACTAAAAAGTCATGCATAAAAGAAGGGAAACCAAACAATACAATTATCGTATTAGAAACTCACACTAATAATACCGTAAATGAACACTTTATCGCAACTTGATCAAGATTTGAAAATATAGTTGACCAAATTATAAGCAATACAAAAGCTCCTAGTTAGACAAGGTCGATACATATCAATAGAGGAACAAGATGGACGGGTTAGTTAACAAGTCAAAATGTGTTGATTTACCGTCCATTATTGTAACCTTTTAATAATATTTATGCTCTTCAAATTCAAAGTGATTACATTAGCCTAAAAGTCTACTATCCGAGTAATACCATATAGAGGTTGTATGCGCTAAATTTAGCCTCGCCACTTAATTTTAACTAAATTGACACATATAAGGGAATTAGTATAGCTTCACAACTACTTATCTATTTAAAACAATTTATGTCACTCACATAGTCACACTTAATCGATAAGTATATTGGATAAGCAATCTCAATTCTCAAACACAACATGAATGCATTATTTATAACATAAAAGGATAATAAAGCATAAGCATATAAGCCGCACTAAAGCAACCTCAAGTCTAATGTGTAGCATAAAACGGACGAGTTTTTCCCTCCCGCCATGTGGGAGGCACGCTTTGACTCATATGTACGCTGCCCAACCAAAGGTAACCATCTCCGACCCTTTCTCCGCCACCTTCGGATGTTATACTTTTCATGGTCTTATAATGGGATTATAATCACAATAACACTCACTTGGTTATTCATGTTTACGCTTTCGGCTACAAAATTATAACGTGATTAGTACAACACAAATCGATTATAGTTCCAGAAGCAATGAACATATTATATAAAGAATTGTATAAAGGATTGTAACTTCATCAGAATGATATTGACTTGTGTTGTGTCGCTTAATTAGATATGATTGTAAACAAAGCAAATTTGGTCATAATCTTCTCATTTGTTAATCAAGACTTACCTATACAGAGCTTATAACCAAATAGAGACTTACTTACCTAACAAATGACAAGTTTATAACCAAATATCACGTAAGATTATAACTAAATAGCAAATTTGGTTATAAACTAATGAGAAGATTATAACCAAATAGCACAACCAAAAGTCCAAAACACCCATTTATCCCATACGTAGCTTAAAAACGATTTATTTCAACAAATTTCATTCCAAAATCAAGACTTACTTACCTAACAATACAAAAAATATAAACAAACACAACTTATTCTAGAATCAATATTAACAACATTAATGAGATATATTAAAGGTTAATCGAACAACAACATCAATTGTAGAAGTTTGGTACCTCCTAAATTGATTAGTCCGTTGTTGTCTTGGTCATGTGATGAAGGTAGCTTGTGATGGCAGTGGCGTGCGACGGTGGTTGTGGTGGTGATAAGTCGCATGTATGGTTATAGGGTCCGGGTTGTGAAAGTGAAGAGGGGAAAAGTTAGGGTTTTGTGAAGGTAATGAAAAGTGGGAAGGGAAATAAAGTGCCCAAAAGTTTTGAAGTATTTCGCTTAATTTTGAAACTCAAAAGGGGCAAAATTGAAAAGTATCTCCCGCTAAGGAATCTCAAATTTTTGAGAGAACATATTATGAAGATGATGTGAGATCCGAGAAAAGGATAAAGGATGGTGGTTGAGGGCATTTTGATTTTGGGGAAAAATTTAGGCGGCTTGTGAAAAGTTGAGTGGGAAATTATATTTTGGGCAAAATAAGGCATGGACGTGTAAAATATTACATACAAATTTAACACACGAAATATCTTAATCTTTGTTTATATTAGGGCGGAAATGAGCCGAGCTTAAAAGAGCGAGCTCGAGCCTAAGTTGCAACTCATCTAACAATCGGCTCGAGCCCCAGTTTTACATACAAAATTTGATTGACTTCCGAGCCTAAATGACACTATGATATTTTACATATTAAACGATATAAAATGTTAGGTTATATTTGAATTTTAATTTGTGTAAGATAACACATTTTACAAATAAATCGAGCTTTTGAGTCAAGCTCAAGCCGAGTTCAAACTTTCTCGATCTCGGATAACATGATCGGAGGTCCCCGGATACTTGCTTTTAGTGTATGTGACAAACGGTATACACCTACCAAGCCGGTGCAACCCATGCATGACCGCCTTTAATAACTTCAAATATAATTCATATAACCTCCGAACTATAACTATACACCTACCAAGCCGGTGCAACCCATGCACGACCGGTGATAATGGCTAATTCACATGGGTCATGGGTCATGTGCATTAGGTTATCACTAGTCACATTCATTAATGGGTATTTGACATCATACGGGTCATATGCATTGGGTTCTAGTTGCTTAGAGTGTCATGTTACGACACATCCATGACTACCGACAATGGGTAATGGGTCATGTGCATTGGGTTATAGTGGCTCTATTGTCATGTTATCGACCAATACATGACCGGTGATCGATGATGGGTAATTAACATGGGTCATAGGTCATGTGCATTGGGTTTTGTAAACTAAGACAAATACTATACAACATTTTTATATCGCTTTCATCCGCTTGTAACGTTTTCGTCCTTTTGACCGTTTGCAATCGATTTTGACCGATTTCGCTTGTTTTCGACCGATTTTGACAATTTTCGACGGACTTAGACCGTTTTAGACCGACTACGACCGTGTTCGACCGATTTCTACCTTTCTATGTACTCGAAATGCTTGTGATCAAACTTATCACTCTTATTCTTCAACTAAACTTCAATTTACCTTTGTCAATGTATTATGCAAGCATAAAAACCCAAATTATATAGATAAACCATTCAATTAGACCAACCATCAAATGTTTGGTTCATGTTTTATGTCATTTAAAAAGTGTCATGTAAGCAAATAACGACTTAACTCAGACACTTTTATATTTTCACATATTTTGGATAGCTACATAACATAAATATCGTGTTTTAAAAATCCATTATGTTGATATAATCTTTATAAGTTCGGTGAACCTATTAGGGCCGATCATCGGGCGAAAACCGGACCGACCGAAAACCGGACAGATCGAGAACCGAATCCGCAAAAACCTAGACCGAGATCGAATGTGGTCGGTCCGTCCGTCCAACAAGGTTAAATTTTAGGTTTGTGGTCCGACCGACCGACCGAGACCGATTTGCTAAAAATGGTAGACCGAGACCGGACCGAGGGTCATTCGTCCGGTCGGTTTTGTCGGTCGGTCCGTCCATCCGCCCGCTTGCTCACCCCTAGAACCTATAATGTCAAGTTTTATAAGTTTAGCATCTCAATAAATAAATTAAAAGTTGGTTACCTTAAATGTAATTTTTTTAAAAGTTAATAACATATTTTATATTAATATTTTTCTTTATAATTATCAAAATTACGGAATTGAGCGCTATCTAAAATTCCAAACACCTTCTTTGGCGGTCATCTCGTTATAATCTAAAATAATTGCCGACATCTTTTAGATATCCCCAAATTCTCGAAATATTTGCGTCCAATCGGCATTACTAACCCCAAGTTGAGTTTTACTTGTTACTAGATTCACAAAGGTAAACCGATTCTTTTACTTTTTCTAAAGGTATTTTACGTGATTTTTGGATTAGGGTTGGTATATGGTGTTACCGCTTATAATTATGTTTTTCGGCGGTGGTTTTGGAATTGATAGCATAAAGTTCGTGATACACAATTCATTAAAGGAACACCGACGGCACGTGCAATGAAGTGTTTGGATGTGTGCCTACATGGATTAATATATATGGTGGCAATGTGGTTACCGGTTTCGAGAATTTGTTAAAAGTAATTTGGATCATGGTTCTATATCTTTGATATGTTAGTGTCAACATATTGAGATTAGGAAGCATGTTAATATTTATTGTCAACAAATAAGCGTACTATAAAGGTTAATGTTAAAAGACACGCTTGTCAAGGGTCCCGTTAATTTTGTTCAAATAAAACTTTTGCAATTAAGCGCTCTATAAAACCGAATAAGCGTTATAAAAGCGGATGTTTTACGACTCTAAAAAGATGTGCCATATTGTGGTGTATCATAAACAAACCATTATGAATAAGCGTTATATAAAGGTTAACGTTATAAGACGCTATTGTCAAGGGTCCTATTCACTTTTCTTATAAAAAAACGTTTGCGAATAAGTGTTCCATAAAACGATGTTTTATGACTCAAATATCAAGTGTCTTATGATGGTGTATCAATCTATGGGACCCAAGTGTCAATCGTCATATTAAGTTATGTTTTAATAATACGCTTATGAATAAGCGCTTTTAAATAATTAATGTTTTATGACTTATATATCAAGTGTCCTATTATGGTGTATTGTAATAAAACCATAATTAATATGCATCCTTTAAGGGTCCTATTAAGTTTTGTTATAATAAAACTTTTGCAAATAATCGCTTAAAAAATGATGTTATAAAACCATTGTACATAAGCGTCCTATAAAGGTTAACGTTATAATACCCACGTGTCAAAGGTCCTATTAAATTTTGCTATAATAAAACTTTTTGTGAATAAGCGCTTTAACTAACTCGATGTCTTATGACTCAAAACTCAGTGTCCTATTATGGTTTATTATAATACAACCATAATGAATAAACGCCTTATAAAGGTAATTTATTAGGATCCATATTTTAAGTGTCATATTAAGTTATATGATAATAGGACCCCAAATCATCGACCATCCTATTATATACCTTTTAGGACATCGCCTAAGTAGCAAATATTTAAAAGGACCCTAAACGCTCATATGTCCTATTAAATGCTTTTTAGGACTCCATTATCATACCGTCCCACACAAAGGGTCCTAAAAGCCACTTTTGTTGTAGTGAACTCGGAGGAGACAAATAAGGATAATGAGGAGAAGAAGAAGTATTACCGTAAAGGGGAGTTATGAAACTTTAACCAAGTAGGTCTAGTAGCTTGTCTAGTATACTTCCTCATAGGAGCAACAGTGGTTATAGTGGTACAGATGTAGTTGTAGGTGGTATAAGGTCATTTGGAATGGGAATTGGTTAATTGGAAACCGATGGTATAGTGGATGCGAGGTTAGGTGTAGGTTGTGCTTTTGGTAAAGGGGTATTTGGGATAATAAATTATGTTTCTTCCAAAGGATGACTCTCAAAAGTAGGGCATTCAGGAGTTGTAGGAATGGGTGATGAGTTAATAGATTGCTTAAAAGGAAACACACTCTCTTCAAAAACCAAATCTCTACTAAGAAAAACCTCTTTTGTCTCCCAATTAAGCAGTTTATACCCTCTTTGATTGGCAGGATACCTAAATAGAACACACTTAATACCTCTATTATCAAATTTATCCTTATGTGGTTTGGTAACAACAGCATAACATAAGCATCCAATCACCCTCAAATGATCATAAATAGGAGGTTCACGAAACAACTTTTCAAAAGGAGAATTCCAATTAAGAATTTGAACTGGCATCTTATTGATGAGATCTAGAAGGCAATCACCTCAAAACTTAAGAAGTAAACTAGCATGCAACTTAATAGCTCTAGTTGTGTCAAGTAAGTGCCTATGTTTTCTCTCTATTCTTTTATTCTGCTGTGGAGTATAAGGCATGGATCTTTGATGTAAACCATCTTTCTCTTGGAAGAAAGTAGCATAAGAAGCATTAACTATTTCAGTCCCATTGTCTGAACTAACAAACTTTGGTTGGAATTGAAAGTGAGTTTTGTTGGGAATAAAGCTAACAGCTACCACCGATAAGCTTGTGGAAGGCATCATTGAAGAATGCATTAGCAAGTGGAAACACATTACCACCGCTAGTACATATATTACCACCGCTATTAGGATAATTGTTATGTATCCGTATTGATAAGTATAGAAAAGATCTTGTGTATATTCTATATAGTTAGCATTATACTTATCTTGTAAAGGACTCCTTGTGCTATAAAAGGAGATCCTAGGTTATTGCTTAGAGTACGAAAAACTCACGTAAGCTTCAAGGTGTAACCCTAGTGATAAACAAGATCACTCGTATTATTCTTAATAATATTGGAGCTTTGTGTTAAACTGTTCTCACTTACATTACATCATATAATCCATCTTCTAAGTATTACTAAGTATATTCCGCGTGCTTATTAATATAATTCAAAGTATCACTAACACAAGGTGTGTGTTTAGATCAATCAAGTGGTATCAAAGACATGTTCTGATACTTTGATTTAGAATATCCAAGGAATAAGCTTAACCAACTCACTCAAATCAATGGAGATGGAAAACAACCAGTCCAACTCTGATCCAAGGCTTCCTAAGCTCAAACTTAATGAGTTTGAGATGTGGAGGATAATGATTGAGCAATATTTTCTCATACAAGACTATGCTCTATGAGAAATCATCTTAACCGGTGATTCCTTCAAGTCTGTGAAGAAGACTAAGAAAGTTGGTGACACGTGGTTGTAACAGCTTCAGACCGAGACTAATGATGAAAGAGCAAAGAAGAAGAATGACCCAAGGCCGTAAGTTTGTTACTAATGACTCTTCCTAAAGACCGATCATTGCTTTTAGCAAGTTCAAGACAACAAAAGAACTTTTGAAGAGATTTGCTCGGTGTTTGGTGGCAATGATGCTACTAAGAAGACTCAAAATACATTGTTGAAGCAAAGTTATGAAAACTTCTCCGCTTCATGCAATGACTCACTTGACAAGATCTTCACCAAACTCCGTAAAATTGTCACACAACCGATCGTGTTTGGAATTGAGGTAGAAAAGGAAGACCTCAATTTGAAGTTTCTAAGAAGTTTGCCTTCCGAGTTTCACACTAATGTTACAATCGGGAAAATAAACCGTAGATTGAAACTATGAAGCTCAATGATCTTTACAACAACTTCAAACTTATTGAACAAATATTGAAGAAGGCAAGGAAACTTGGTACAAGCTCTAGCAATTATATTGTTGTCAACCTCGCTGATGATGATGATTCAAGATGACAAGGATGATTTTGCCACCGCCGGTTCTACAGCTTCCATCGGTAATGCTAGTGTTACCACCGCAGTTCAAAGAAGAAGGTTGTTTGGTATAGGAGATCCTACCTTTTATGCTTTTAGCTCCACTCAAGTTAGTGGCTCTATATTAACTCATGAAGACATAGAGCAAATTGATGAAGATGACTTGGAGGAGATGGACATAAAATGGCAAATAGCTCTTCTTAGCATGAGGGCTAGGAAATTCTACAAGAAGACTGGCAAACCAATTCACATCAATGGTGGTGAAACTGTAGGGTTCGATAAAAAGAAAGTAGAGTGTTTCAACTGTCACAAGTCAGGCATTTTGCTAGAGAATGCGTAAGACCAAAGAAGCAGGACAACATGTCTACTTGGTACAAGCAAAAGAAAGAACCAATTGTGGAAGAACCAAAGGCAATGTTGGAAATTGATGGTGTGAGCTATGATTGAGTTTCATGGTCGATGAACAAGAGGAACAACCTTCGATGTCGCTCTTGTGTCTACTGTAACATGCTCTCATGGCTTTCTCTCGACTGAGGTACAAAACTTTGAAAGTTGTTCTAAAACATGTAGGCTTCTAGAGAATGTGAAAGGCTTAATGAATCTTATGAAACCAAAGAACAGTTGTTTGCTGTTAATTATACTGTGTCAAATCTAAGAAGAGGCATATATGTATTAGAGAAACAACTAGAGCATTATAGAGAAAATGAGTCAAAATATAATGATGATATGATTGTTCTTAGAAGAGAGTTAGATCATATGACAAAGAAAGTGAATGAGGCATTAAAAGAAGAGTTTGAAAACTTAAAAGATAAATGAGAATGTCAATTTATCTATTGACACCGTTATTATCGGCCTAAGTCAATTGATAAAATTTGGAATGCTCAAATCACTAGTAAAGTTAAGTCCGGTATGTGTTACAACATGCTCCTCCACCACTGCGGGTGTTCCATCACCTCCTGGCATAGATTTAGCTCATATAGGACTAGAAGAATTTCATGATCTTGAACGTGAATATGGTCTTCTAAAATTTGTGAAAAATAAGGAAGAGGTTAAGCATGAACCTGATGTTTTTGAAAGTGCTAGTGACTCATCTTTTGTTGATGAGAATGTTAAAAGAATGTAGAGGCTTCTATCCCACAAGTTGTAAATACTATTACAGAGGAACCTAGGAAACAAACTAATAAACCTAGATCAACTGTAAGGTATGCCGAGATGTATAGAACAAGTCATCACCCTGGGGTAACCGAGGAGTTGGAATCATGTAAAATCTCAACAACTAGGTAGTGAGTTTGTGATGAACAATAAAGCATGTTATATTTGTGGTAGTTTTAATCATTTACATGCTAATTGTGACTATCATGTTGGGAGAAGGAAGTTCATGGAATAAAAGGGTGGAGTCAAACAGTTTCAAAACAATATACACCCTAATTCTCACAAAGAAATGATCCCAAGAGCGCTCAACTAAGAAGTGGTCTTAAAACTTTGCCATCGCTAAAATCGTAACATCGCCACCCTAAATCACCGTTATAAGTGCAAAACCAAAACAACTTTTACAAAATCAGCACAAACAGGAAAATGTCTTTTCTCGATAAAAGGGTTCAATATAACCAACATTGGGTACCTAAAACTAAACCAAGAAGCTACCACTACTCACCAAAAGTTTCCACCGCAAGGGTTGTAAACAAGAACAGGGTAACATGGGAAATGTTGTGAAGGCCTCAAAGACGTTGGGAATGGAAACCTAAAGGAATTACCTCAACAACCAATACCAATGGTGTATCAATGACCTTGATAGATTTAACTATATTGATACACGAGGCGATCCAAGTCAATCATGGCTTGGGTCTCCAAAGGAAACTAACTCCTTTCTTATATGTGCAGGAACATCCAAGGACAAAGAAATCGATCAAGGCTACACAGCATAAAGGATGTTCAAGGCACATGACCGCAACAAGTCCTATCTCTAAAATTTTGAACACTATGATGGACCGCTTGTCGCCTTTGGAGGTGGAGTTAATGGAAAAGTTATCGTAAAGGGGTCATCAAACCGGTAACTTGATTTTGAACCTGTACTATGTAAAAGAGCTTAAGTATAATCTTTTAGTGTGTCACAAATGTGTGACAAGAAAAACAATGTTCTTTTACTAAAGATATGTGTTTTGTTCTCTAAGGATTTTAAGATGCCTCGATGAAAGTCGATTCTTCTTAAGATTCCTAGAAAAGGCAACTTATATAGCTTTGATATGAACAACATTGTTGCTAAAGATGATTATGCTTGCTTGCTTGCAAAGGCCACAGTGGATGAATCCATGTTATGGCATAGAAGACTTGGTCATGTTAATTTCAAAACCATAAATAAGATTGTTAAAGATGATTTGGTAAGAGGCTTGCCTCAGAAAAGATTTGAAAATGATCAAACATGTGTGGCTTGTCTTAAAGGCAAACAACACATAACTTCTTGTAGGTCAAAATTGGTTAACTCTATTGCTCACCCACTTCAATTGCTACATATGGACTTATTTGGTCCTACATCTGTGAGCAGCTTAAATCTTAAGAAGTATTGTCTTGTTGTGACTGACAATTTTAGCAGGTTTACATGGGTTTTCTTTCTAAGAACTAAGGATGAAACAACTGGCATCCTTAAGACCTTCATCACGGAAGTTGAAAACCAATATGATATGAAAGCTAAAATCATTAGGTGTGACAATGGGACAGAGTTTAAGAATAGAGTTATGGATGATTTTTGCAGAGATAAAGGTATTAAAAGAGAATTTAGTGTTGCTAGAACTCCTCAACAAAATGGTGTTGCCGAGAGGAGAAACATGACACTTATAGAGGTCTAGAACCATGTTGGCGTTCAAAATTGCCAATCACTTTTTAAGCGTATGCTTAACATCGCATGTTATGTGCAAAACAGGTTTTAGTAGTGAAAACAAAGAACAAGACACCTTATGAGTTATTTAGAGGTAGACCCCTATCCCGGACTTCATGAGACCATTTGGATGTCATCTCACTATTCTCAATACCATAGATTATCGGGAAAATTTGAAGAAAAGTTGATGAAGGGTATTTTGTTGGGTATTCCATGGTTAGTAAAGCTTCGAGTATTCAACTTAAGAACCCAAAAGATTGAAGAGAATCGCATGTTGAGTTCTTGGAAAACAAAGTGAATGTCAAAGGAACTGGTCCAAAGGTCGTTTGATCTTGATACTCTAACCCATACTATGAACTATGTACCTATCTCTACATGTACATCTTCTTATGATTTTGCGTGTTCGTAAGAGTTTCTTGATGATGATGAATCAAGCAAGGATCAAGTAGATGATCAAGATGAATTCATTGCCACTTTGGGACTATGCGATAATGATGATATTCCAAGGACCGGAGATGCTCAACCTTATAATGATTCTCGAAAAGAAGGAGTCGGCAATATGAACATCGCAATCACGAATACAAGTGGAAACTCGATTCCATCGCTAGGCCGTAAGTTTCCACCGCAACACCGTAAGGGAAAATTCAACTCCGCTATACGTAGGAAGCTCAAGCCAATGATGTTGAAATCTCAAATATGCCAAATGAGATTGCGCCTCGACTCCCATACCTCAATTCATAAATCACATCCTCTTGAAAATGTGATTGGGGATGTCAATTCACCGTGAAGACTAGAAGACAAACAAAATTGCCTCGATATTCATGGATTTATTAGTGAAATCTATGAATCTAAGAATCATGCAGAAAGAATGAATGTCTTTTCATGTGCTTTCGTCACAAATGGATCCAAAGAATGTATACAAGGCACTTGAAGATGAAAGTTGGGTGGAAGCAATGCAAGAAGAATTGCTCCAGTTCAAGATTCAAAAGGTTTGGGTGCTTTGCGATTTACCTCATGGCAAGAAGGTAATTGGTACAAAATGGGTGTTCATAAACAAAAAGGATGAAAGAGGAATTGTTATAAGAAACAAAGCTAGGCTTGTGGCTCAAGGATACACTCAGGAGGAGGGTATTGACTATGAAGAAGTGTTTGCCCCGCTTGCAAGAATTGAAGCAATTAGGTCGTTTTAGCCTATGCATCCTTTATGGGCTTTAAAGTCTATCAAATGGATGTAAAGAGTGCTTTTCTATATGGGCAAATTGATGAGGAGGTATATGTTTCACAACCTCCAGGCTTTGAAGACCCTGACTATCCAAACAAAGTGTACAGGGTGGTTAAAGCTTTGTATGGCTTGCATCAAGCACCAAGAAAATGGTATGAGACCTTAACTACTTATCTTCTTGATAATGGGTTTCATAGAGGCAGAGTGGATCGGACTTTGTTCATCAAGAAAGACAATAATGATATCTTGCTAGTTCAAGTATATGTTGATGATATCATTTTTGGTTCTACAAAGACAGAGATGTGCAAAGAGTTTGAGAAGCTAATGAAGGAAGAGTTCAAGATGAGTTCTATGGGTGAACTCACATCTTTTTGGGACTTCAAGTACAACAAAGGCCATATGGTATTTTCATTAATCAAGATAAATATGTGGTCGAGATACTAAGGAAGTTCAAGTTCATCGATGCAAAGTCATCCAAAGACTCCGCAGACAAGACTACACATCAACTCTTGAAAGAAAATAGTGGTGAAGCAGCTTGATGTGCATATGTACAGATCTATGATTAGTTCTTTGATGTATCTTACATCATCTAGACCGACATTATGTTTGCGTGATGTGCTTGATCAAGGTTTCAAGTCACTCCTGTGTTCTCACATTTGACTGTGAAGAAGATTTTCGATATCTTAAAGCATTTCCTAACTGGGATTTTGGTACCCTAGAGAATCACCTCTAGAATTGGTTACTTACTCGAGATAGTGACTATGCCGGAGCTAGTTTGGATCAAAAATCTACAATGTGGATGCCAATTTCTTGGAAACAGATTGGTGTCATGGCAAAGGCAAGAAACAAACAATGGTGGCAAATTCATCAACCGAGGCGTAGTATGTGGTCACGCAAGTTGTCGTGCTCAAGTTCTATGGCTTCAAAATCAACTTTTGGACTATGGGTACATTTTTATGAATACCATCATTTATATTGACAATAACAAGACCATTTGCATCATTAAGAATCCAACCAACACACAAAGACTAAACATATTGAAATTAGACACCATTTTATAAGAGATTGTTATGAGAAAAGGCTAATCCAAGTTGTCAAAATCCATACCGATGATAACTATGCCGATTTATTAACAAAAGGACTTGATGTGGTAGATTTCACTACTTGGTAATGTGTATTGGAATGCTTAATCCATAAACTTTTTGTGTCTAATGGTCTTTGGTGTTGAGGGGAGGTTTTTGGGTACTAAAATTGTTGTATAAGTTTGTATATGCGTTGTGCTTTGCTTGTTCAATAACTTTTATGCAGCAAAGATGGGAGTTGATCATAAAAGGTGTGTAATTGAGACACACAACAAATGGTTTTTGATTCACCATGTCTAATCCACATAAGAATCAACTAGTCCGAGCAAACGGCCATCGGTAAAGACTAAACAAACTGCTTATGGTTGATAGTTTACCAAAACTATATGGTTATCAACTCACCATATTCTTTATGATTAAAAGTTGGCTAGTCCATAGCAAAGGCTTATGGTAAAGACATATCAAACCGCTGATAGTGGTAGTTTGCTAAAACTATGATAAGAGCAATTCAATTTTCTTATGTTTTACTTACCAACGCTTTATGAAAATTTTTGTGAAAAATTACCATCGCTAGTTCACAGCTTCCATCGACAAAGTTATTTTTACCATCGTTGATCTAGCTGCATACAACTGTTGTGTCAGTAACAAATTTTTACTAGCCGTTGAGAGTAACTACTTTCTATATTTATAGGGTAATTTTTTTTTAGAAGATTATCTACTTTCCTACTTGCAATTTATTCTCTTAAGATAAATCTTTTCCTTAGATAATCTTTCTTGCACAAAACTCTTAAACCTTAATAGTATATATCTCTTTCTCTCAATTGGCGAGTACTCTATACAATTCGTACTAACACAACATATTTTTCATCAAAAGATATTATGGCACCTATCACCTTTGCAGATGAGCACAACCAAGTGGCCTATTTGGAAAAGTCAAACGACAAGAGTGGCCATGTTTTTCATCAGATTGTGGATTTCCTAAATACTACTCATATACGGTATGCTTTATTACTCAATCCCACAATCTATATCTCTCAAATCAAACAGTTTTGGAACTCTGTTCAGTCCATAACCATTGAAAATAGAGATACACATGAAACAAGAGATGCTCTTAGAGCCACAAAGGATGGGGTAACTATTGATGTTACCGAGTCATCCTTGAGGAGAATTCTCCAATTGATTATCTCAATGGTATCATCACATTACCTATGCCCGAAATTCATGAACATCTTTCATCCATGGGTATGATACCACCGACAAAAAGGCTACTTTCAAAAGAGTGGTTTCGTCCTCATTGAGATTTTAATACATACTCTTTACATTGTCTCGAGTCCTAAGAAAACATCTTATGAACAATTCAGCTCAACAATGGCTTACCCTTTGGTTTTTCTAGCCACATATAAGATTTTTAATTGGTCTAAATGTATTTTTACAAGTATGCAAGGCAATGTAAAGAGTTCAACAAAATTTTTGATGTATCCAAGGTTTGTGCAAGCTGTGTTAAATGAATTTCAACTGCAACCCCATAAAAGTGTTTATAAAATTCGTTGCCTTAAGCCCAAAGTTTTTCAAAACATGAATAAGGATGGCAATAGGGTTGTTACACCACTTTTTCCTCAAATGCTTGCAAAGATTTGACAGGTACAGGGTGAAGATGCAACAAGCCCAGTTGTATCCCAAAACACACCCACAATCACAGCCCAAACATTACCTACACTCCACCGCTTCACACCTATGAGAGGAGGCAAAACACCAACTCCTCCCATTACAACACAAAGATGTCCTTGATCCTTTTGGTTTAGGAACAAGCAGTGGTGGTTCCAGGCTTCCACCTAGTCCAACTAGGAGTGAGTCTGAGCCAATGCCCTATGATTCACCTCTCCCAATAGGTCACATAGTTGGAAGTGTTGAGGGCAGTGGGCAACCTATGGAATTGATGGAACTTTGTACCAAATTATCCTAGCAGGTTGAATCTCTAGAGAAAGATTTGGCACAAGTAAAGGAGCAACATGCTAAGGATGTTACACAACTGAAAGAAGAGATTCAGAATTTGAAGAAAGAGTCATAGGGTCAAGCAAAGGAAAACCGCAAAGATAGTGATATCTTCTCCATCCTCACCTCATGTTGGTGATTCGTATATTCAAGAAGATTTGGGAAATTCTCCCAAACAGGGGAGGATAACTGATGCTGAAACCAAGGGGAGGAGAATTGATTTTGGAGATGAAGGTTTTTCAGGTGCATGTTTTGATTTCGGATCAAGTAAAGGTACTGAGGAAGTTGGTATTCAAGAAGAAGTTCCTCAACAGCAACCATAACAAGCATCTTTCACTGCTGCAACTGCAACTGCAAATATTACCACTAATACAATTTCCACTGCAGAGCCAAGAGTTCCCACTGCTGGACAAGATATTACCATTGCAGGTGAAGAAATTGAAAAGCAGAAGAAAGAAAAAGGTAAAGAAATTGTGCAGAGTAAAGAGCAACCAAGAAGAAAGATTTCAAAGAAAGAACAAGCTCGATTGCTCATGATGTCAAGTTGCTAGAAAGATTATCAAGATGAAGTTGCAAACAAGAAAAGCTAGATGAACTAGAAATTGCGACTTCATGGAGGCTAAAAGGTCGATGTAATGGAAACCATCGATCCAATGGATGTAAATCCACTTTCCAATGTTCCACCTACAATTTTCAGAGAAAAGACTCCAGAGCTTTCTTATGTACCTATAGAAGAAGAAATTGATTTCTTGATTGCTAATGATCCAGTAGTCAAGACAATTGACCTAGTTGCAGATAAGTCTTTAACTGAAGAATAAAGAACTGCTCAGTTGAAGGATTTCATTCAAATGAAGAATAACCAAGCACTTCAAGATGCTATTGTATCAGTCAGAAAGGGTCAAAAGAAACCAAGACAACCAACCAAGGCACATGTTCTCTCAATGATGAAAGATTATTGTTGCAGTGTTGGTGGATGGAAAAAGAATCAGTTCAAAGGTATGACTGATGATAAGGTTGAAGGTATCTACTACAAAGTTAAAAGGCAAGATCAAGAATTTATTCCTATTAACTCTGAAGAAGAAAGAAGATATCCTAATCTGAAGAGAAAAGCCAAAGATAGTGAACCTCAGATACTAAAGAAAACAAGATTTGCTGAAGAACAAGAAGTTCAAACTGAGAAATTCACTGAAGAACAACTGACTGGCATGATTTTGATTGAAGAAGGAGATTTTTATCCTGATCCACTGCAAGTCAGACATCCTATTGTTGATTGGGAAGTTTACACTGATAGCAATTTTGCTCCAACATGGAAGATTACAAGGCTAGGTGGTGAAACTTCATCATTCATTCAGTTTGAAGAACTCATCAAAGCATTTGACAGACATGTTCTTGATACATTGTAGAGATTAGTTCAAGAAAGGTTTGGTGCTGACAAGATTAAAGATATGAAGGAAATGCAGTTATGGGTTAATCTAAGAAGGCTCTATGAACCAGATATTAATGATGATTTCTGGAAGTTCTCATGTTCATGTCCTGGTACTAAATGCTTTTATTATGATTCATGTGAAGTTTATCATGTTTCTACAACAGATGGAGTGGATGCATTTATGTTTGCTGAGAAAGAATATCCACTCAGAGCTGGAACTCTCACTGTAATGTTGTGTACAACAATAAGAGTTCATGAAGATAATGATAAGGTCATAGCATTGTTACATAGGCTTCAAGATCAATGTTCAAGAGCTATTCAGAATTTAAGTAGAAAGTGAAGTGTTTTGATCGAATTCCCCAAATCCTTACAGAAGATGCAGATTGAAGAAACTTATTGATTTGCAGAGAAATCATAAGTTTAGGGGAGGATTGTTGAGAATAAAGCTAACAGTTACCACTGATAAGCTTGTGGAAGGCACTGCTGAAGAATGCATTAGCAGTGGAAACACATTACCACTGCTATTAGGATAATTGTTATGTATTAGTGTATTGATAAGTATAGAAAAGATCTTGTGTATATTCTATATAGTTAGCATTATACTTATCTTGTAAAGGACTCCTTGTGCTATAAAAGGAGATCCTAGGTTATTGCTAGAGTACGAAAAACTCACGAAGCTTCAAGGTGTAACCCTAGTGATAAACAAGATCACTCAGATATTCTTAATAATATTGAGCTTGTGTTAAACTGCTCTCACTTACATTACATCATATAATCCATCTTCTAAGTATTACTAAGTATATTCCGCGCTTATTAATATAATTCAAAGTATCACTAACACAAGGTGTGTTTTAGATCCATCAAGTTTTAACATAATCAAAGAAAGAAATCAATAAAGCTAGAACATTCTCATTTGAATGAACCAAATAAGTCCATGTAGCTCTTGTGTGATCATCCACAAAGGTAAAGAAGTAATAAGCACCATTCATATCAGCTTGCTTATAGAGGCCCCACAAATCAACATGAATCAAATGAAGAAGGGACAGAAGCAATGCTTTCACTTTTAGGGAAAAGAAGCCTATTTTCACACCCGCAAAATATCGCAGCGGAACGATAGTGTCATTGGGGTATGACGTCATAGCACAAAGTATGGATACAGAAAACGACCTCTATAATGAGACGTTTTGAAAAGTTTACCATTCGATTACTTTCGTTAAAGTTTACACAACAAGAAATCACAAGGTTTGATAATACGTAAAGAGTTTACAAAACATGTCGAATGGAAATTGTTAAAAGCACAAGACTCCAATGTATGCCATGTGACCCAAAAGCTCCATGAAGTGCTATCACCTTAAGACCTGAGATAAACATGCTAAAAAGTGTCAACACAAAGGTTGGTGAGTTCATAAGTTTGTAATAAAATGATCTAAAATACTTTGAGAATGTTCACACAAAGAAAGGCATTGTAATCCACCCGCCCAAGTTCCACCATACAAAACATGCAACCCGTGTGTTCACAACCCATTGCCTAAAGTAGAATGACAATCATGAATATAATGATTAAGGTAGTTAAAAGTATAAATATCACCACAAGGGTCTTCCAACAACTCGTGTTAGATGTTCCTCCAACGACTCACGCTGTTTGTAAATTAGTAGCATGTATCCATAAAATGGCCTTCCAACATATAAATATTGGGATGTTTGTTTAAGTCTAGTCACTACACGCACCGAGTCTAATGTATAAGTAATGTTGTTTGGCAAGAGAGTTTAAATGTTTTGATAAATAAGCATGTATCTCGCCCAAATAGTTTATAGGAATTTAAACAAGTAAAAGCGGGTATGAACTCACCGGTAGGATTGATATGCTAACAAAATGAAGTGCACGATAATGAGGCTCGAAACTATCCGTGACCTAAAATGAATGTTATGACTGAAGTTATGATATGTTGTCGTGAATGCATGATTTGAAAACGATCACCCAATATGCTACTTGAAAATTAGTTATATAGAAATATTGTTACTTGAATGTGTGACGGTTCCTTGTCAAAATAATTACTTTTGAGCTAATGGTGAAAATGTAGTTAAAACTACGTAACGGTTTTAGTAATTGACAAATCGGTTTACATCGGACTTGACGTAATATATACATAGGAAAACTAACTGCTTTTAAGGTCCGCTTTCTCCGAAACGTCCGCTTAGGCCCTCAAAACCTTGATTAAAATCTCGACAGCTTACTAACGCTGTGAATAGTGTTTTCAAGACGCTTTTGACTCAAAGTTCGTTAACCATAACTCACCTGCTTTAAGTCCGCTTTTCAAGTTCTTTATATCCACGCCAAGGTAATTAAGTGTACTAATATATTTTTAAACTTTGGAGATTTCACGAAAATTTAAGGCCACTGCTTGGTCGATGAAAATCGACTGCATGTACATTTTCCGAAAATTGTAGTTTTAAATCGTAACTTGAAACCACGTATCTTTTTCGTTAACACCGCTTTAGTCCGCTCAAAAGGCCACGCTCATGGATAAAAATCTATTTTCTAAAACTTTAATAAAACTTATAAAATGACTAACTTTTCGGAAAAGCATACTTTCGACAGCTCGCGCTCAATTTAAACTTTACCATTTTATCTACTCATTTTAACTCAAACAACACCATAATATTCCCTTAATCTACTCATCACCAATCCTACTAGTAAAACAACTTCATTTGATCATAACCAAAATAAATATTCATTGTGAGGCTAAAATACATACGAACTTAAATAAACATATATAAAATTTATGTAACCATTTCCTCCAAAACCACAACTAGACTTTGATGATCCATTTTCTTACACAATTATTTTATAAACTTGTAACTAGTATAAACTTGTCATAAAATTTTTATAAACATTTTTGGGTGATAATTTTTGATACATGAAATTAAACTAGCATATAACTAAAATGATCATGAAAATGCATAAGATGTACAAAATATATATGAAAAGTGTAGAGATTATTTTATGCTCACTTTGATGTATGATGATGTTTTGAAGTAGGATGAGCAAACGAGCAATCGATAACTAAATAAACCCGAAAACTACTAATAACAATACACCCGTAATCTTGGACTCACTAGGAAAACTTGGTCTAATTTTTCTTGTTCTTCTTGGTTGTGGCGAAATGTCAAGAGAAGAGAGAAAAGGAATGGATTTGATCTTTCACTTTGAAATTATTGATCGAATGTAAAGAGATCGAGTATGAGACAATATAAGAAAAAAATCTTGCATATCTTTTAGGTGAATCACCCTAGGTTTTAATAATACATATATATATTTTATTTTATTTTTATTTATTATTATATATGCAAATGTGTAACTAAAGTAAGTAGATGTAAAGTTATTTGAGGATAGTAGTAACTTGTACACACATTTGAGCATTTAGGTAGCGTTAGCTAAAAATAAATTTTAACGAGTCAAAGTAAAATATATTGAGGTCATAAAAGTATAAAAATACATTTCTTGCAAAATTTGAGTGAAATAATAATTATCGTAGTTTTTAAGAAAACCGTCATAATAATATAAATTTAACAATTTATATACAAAATAAATTTAAAACACTGGTAAACTCATAATATTATTTTTATAATCTTAATATGAGTATTAAAATATATTGAATAATTTTGGAAGTATTGAATCAATTGTTCAAAATAATTAATTACGCGATAGCGCTTTATTTAATAAGAAAATAAACGCTTAATGAAAATGCAAAACCATGCACGAACCGTTATGAAATGATGAATATGGAGTATGATAAATGACCGAAATTGAGAATTGTGACATTCTTCCCATAGAGGAATCGCTCCCTCGCGATTCAATCGATGATACTTAAAGTTCTACCCTTAGGTTTCGAAATCGTAATGTATGGTCAAAGTGCTTACGCCAAAACTTACGCTGCCTAGGTTTCTTATCTAACGAGACTCACCGAATCAATAATACGTGGATCACTTAATGGTCTAGGAAAACGTATCGCTTATGCATTATGGGCTTCCTCGGTCCCTATATAGAATGCTCGACCGGGTGGACCGATATTGAGTATGTGGTTCGGGTTATTTCCTTCAATTGCCACACCTGTAGGAGCTTGATCGGTGGCTTTGTCAACCGAGGACAATTATTCCTAGTGATTCGGCTGTTGCACTCATAGCAAGTCCTTTGGTTATTCCTCATGTTGCCCGTGTTAACCGTTGTTATTGGCCTTGCACGCCTCTAATCGCTTGAAAATGACTCGATCGATTGATATTGTACATAAGCGGCGTGGCTTGGACTTCGGGTGATGATAAGCACATTTAGCACATTTGGGATGTGTACCAAGATACTCTCTTTGTTCAAGCACTTGCACACAAAACTCTTGCCCTTTGTTGTCTCGCTACCACGCCTATCCGCTTATTCGACCCACTTGCTTCCTTCCTCTTATCACCGCTTCTTCAAAGTACCATTTCTAACCATCTCGCCCGCCGTGGTTCCCGCCTCAAGATCGCACTTTGTATTGTAGACGGCCCGCTTGTTTTCACGGTTCCACGGATTTCGGGACAAGACCATATATGTACCTCGAGATTCTCTTGACCTGTGGGTAACTAGATGAGGAACTAGTCCGCTAACTCATGAAATCGGTCCGTAGTCGCGCGACCACCCCTATCATGGAGTGGTGATAAAATTCATCCTCCGCCAGATTTCATTGTCCGGCAAGATCTCTTTAATAACGCCTTAAATTCGTCCCATGTCATGCCTATAGCCGCCTCTCGCCCCTAGCTCAGAGTCAGTGTTCCACCATGTCAATGCCTTCCCGATAGCAAAGAAGCAAGATACTTCACCCTCCGCTGTGTGGCACAATTGTCGATGTCGATCATCGACTGCCTTCTCTACCCATCGAGTATACGCCAAAGCACCTCCTATACCATCAAACTCCATGTGTTTGCATGCCGAAAATTCCTTATATGCGCATCCAATTCGTTGTTGTTGTGGTGTTGTTGTTGTTGTTACCGCCACCACATTGTTGGTGTCGCCATTCCCGCTCCCGTGGTTTCCGAGTTATTCATATGATTTCCAACTTGTGTAACAATAGTGGAAGCAAGATTTGAAGTTGTTGAGCGATGATGGCGAAAATCGTGGTTTCCGCCAGAGTTGTTGTCATTGTTACCCATGTCGCTACCGCCTTCTCTACCTCCACGCCCACCGCCCTTCCACCTCGCACCGCACCACCGACCAAGATCGCGTGTTACCCTCTTTGGTGCCATGATCTCGCAAGGAAAGAACCGTTGAATTCCCAATGTCTATACTTAACGCTCTCAAACATAATACCACGCCACAAATTGGTTCCTATGTGCCCACATCGATCTACGATGCGTGGTCGCATATGTCCACGCTGGTCATGACACATTTATAATTATGTTGGCCACCATAATTATAATTGCCTCATTTCACACGTGTACACACCACCAAACATACATGTCTCGGCGATTGATGTTACCGAATAGTAGTCATTCTATCATCCGATTCTAAACGGTGGAGGAGGAATTTAGGTAGGTATCTATGGAGAGTCGCATTGGTGTATAGGAAGTTCCTTTAGGTGCTAAGGTCACGATGAGGTTTGGTCGCCAATAGCTCCCAAAGTATCCTCAAGAGAACTCCCATCCTCAGCAAAATCATCAAATCTATCCAAATATATAGTAACACTTATTTAGCTCGATCTCGTCTCATCAAACAAGAACCGCCACGAGATCAAGTTAGATAAGTGTTTATTATCGAGCTCCATATCTCGATGACTCAACTAGATTTTGGGACTCCCTATTGGTACAAGGAAACCATGTTATCTAATGAGGTGGTTCTAGACTAAATCTCTCGTAAAACATATGCGCATCGAAAAGTGTGTAATGCGATAGGAAAAGAAAGGATCGACGTGAAAGCGGTTATAGTCTAGGAACCAAATGCAACCTAGTTCTCTATAACCAAGGCTCGATACTAATCATCACACCCCAAAATATCGCAATGAACGATAGTGTCATTGGGGTATGACGTCATAGCACAAAGTATGGATACGTAAAACGACCTCTATAATGAGACGCTTTGAAAAGTTTACCATTCGATTACTTATGTTAAAGTTTACACAACAAGAAATCACAAGGTTTGATAATACATAAAGAGTTTACAAAACATGTCGAATGGTAATTGTTAAAAGCACAAGACTCCAATGTATGCCATGTGACCCAAAAGCTCCATGAAATGCTATCACCTTAAGACCCGAGATAAACATGCTAAAAGTGTCAACACAAAGGTTGGTGAGTTCATAAGTTTGTAATAAAATGATCTAAAATACTTTGAGAATGTTCACACAAAGAAAGGCATTGTAATCCACCCGGCCCAAGTTCCACCATACAAAACTTGCAACCTGGTGTTCACAACCCATTGCCTAAAGTAGAATGACAATCATGAATATACGCATTAAGGTAGTTAAAAGTATAAATATCACCACAAGGGTCTTCTAACAACTCGTGTTAGGATGTTCCTCCAACGACTCACGTTGGGCTGTATCCATAAAAATGGCCTTCCAACATATAAATATTGGGATGTTTGTTTAAGTCTAGTCACTACACGCACCGAGTCTAAGGTATAAGTAATGTTGTTTGGCAGTAGAGTTTAAATGTTTTGATAAATAAGCATGTATCTCGCCCCAAATAGTTTATAGGAATTTAAACAAGTAAAAGCGGGTATGAACTCACCGGTAGGATTGATATGCTAACAAAATGAAGTGCACGATAATGAGGCTCTAAACTATCCGTGACCTAAAATGAATGTTATGACTCGAGTTATGATATGTTGTCGTGAATGCATGATTTGAAAACGATCACCCAATATGCTACTTGAAAATTAGTTATATAGAAATATTGTTACTTGAATGTGTGACGGTTCCTTGTCAAAATAATTACTTTTGAGCTAATGGTGAAAATGTAGTTAAAACTACGTAACGGTTTTAGTAATTGACAAATCGGTTTACATCGGACTTGACGAATATATACATAGGAAAACTAACTGTTTTTAAGGTCCGCTTTCTCCGAAACGTCCGCTTAGGCCCTCAAAACCTTGATTAAAATCCCGACAGCTTACTAACGCTGTGAATAGTGTTTTCAAGACGTTTTGACTCAAAGTTCGTTAACCATAACTCACTCGCTTTAAGTCCGCTTTTCAAGTTCTTTATATCCACGCCAAGGTAATTAAGTGTACTAATATATTATTAAACTTTGGAGATTTCACAGAAAATTTAAGGCCACTGTTTGGTCGATGAAAATCGGACTGTATGTACATTTTCCGAAAATTGTAGTTTTAAATCGTAACTTGAAAACCACGATCTTTTCGTTAACACCCGCTTTAGTCCGCTCAAAAGGCCACGCTCATGGATAAAAATCTATTTTCTAAAACTTTAATAAAACTTATAAAATGACTAACTTTTCGAAAAAGCATAATTTCGATAGCTCTCGCTACCATTTTAAACTTTACCATTTTATCTACTCATTTTAACTCAAACAACACCATAATATTCCCTTAATCTACTCATCACCAATCCTACTAGTAAAACAACTTCATTTGATCATAACCAAAATAAATATTCATTGTGAGGCTAAAAATACATACGAACTTAAATAAACATATATAAAATTTATGTAACCATTTCCTCCAAAAACCACAACTAGACTTTGATGATCCATTTTTCTTACACAATTATTTTATAAACTTGTAACTAGCATAAACTTGTCATAAAAATTTTTATAAACATTTTTGGGTGATAATTTTTGATACATGAAATTAAACTAGCATATAACTAAAATGATCATGAAAAATGCATAAGATGTACAAAAATATATATGAAAAGTGTAGAGATTATTTTTATGCTCACTTTGATGTATGATGATGTTTTGGAAGTAGGATGAGCAAACGAGCACCGATAACTAAATAAACCCGAAACTACTAATAACAATACACCTGTAATCTTGGACTCACTAGGAAAACTTGGTCTAATTTTTCTTGTTCTTCTTGGTTGTGGAATGTCAAGAGAAGAGAGAAAAGGAATGGATTTGATCTTTCACTTTGAAATTATTGATGAATGTGTAAGAGATCGAGTATGAGACAATATAAGAAAAAATCTTGCATATCTTTTAGGTGAATCACCCTAGGTTTTAATAATACATATATATATTTTATTTTATTTTTATTTATTATTATATATGCAAATGTGTAACTAAAGTAAGTAGATGTAAAGTTATTTAAGGATAGTAGTAACTTGTACACACATTTGAGCATTTAGGGTAGCGTTAGCTAAAAATAAATTTTAACGAGTCAAAGTAAAATATATTGAGGTCATAAAAGTTATAAAAATACATTTCTTGCAAAATTTGAGTGAAATAATAATTATCGTAGTAGTTTTAAGAAAACCGTCATAATAATATAAATTTAACAATTTATATACAAAATAAATTTAAAACACTGGTAAACTCATAATATTATTTTTATAATCTTAATATGAGTATTAAAATATATTGGAATAATTTTGGAAGTATTGAATCAATTGTTCAAAATAATTAATTACGCTGATAGCTTATTTAATAAGAAAATAAACGCTTAATGAAAATGCAAAACCATGCACGAACCGTTATGAAATGATGAATATGGAGTATGATAAATGACCGAAATTGAGAATTGTGACATTCTTCCCATAGAGGAATCGCGGCCTCGCGATTCAATCGATGATACTTAAAGTTCTACCCTTAGGTTTCGAGAAATCGAATGTATGGTCAAAGTGCTTACGCCAAAACTTACGCTGCCTAGGTTTCTTATCTAACGAGACTCACCGAATCAATAATACGGTGGATCACTTAATGGTCTAGGAAAACGCATCGCCACGATTGCGGGCTTCCTCGGTCCCTATATAGAATGCTCGACCGGTGGACCGATATTGAGTATGTGGTTTGGGTTATTTCCTTCAATTGCCAAAGCTGTAGGAGCTTGCATCGGTGGCTTATTCAACTGAGGACAATTATTCCGTAGTGATTCGGTCGTTGCACTCGTAGCAAGTCCTTTGGTTATTCCTCATGTTGCCCGTGTTAACCGCTGTTATTGGCCTTGCACGCCTCTACATCGCTTGAAAATGACTCGACCGATTGCATATTGTACATAAGCGGCGTGGCTTGACTTCGGGTGATGATAAGCACATTTAGCACATTTGGGATGTGTACCGATACTCTCTTTGTTCAAGCACCAGCTGCCACAAAAACTCTTGCCCTTTGTTGTCTCGCTACCACGCCTATCCGCTTATTCGACCCACTTGCTTCCTTCCTCTTATCATCGCTTCTTCAAAGAACCATTTCTAACCATCTCGCCCGCCGTGGTTCCCGCCTCGTGATCGCACTTTGTATTGTAGACGGCCATTGTTTTCACGGTTCCACGGATTTCGGGATAAGACCATATATGTACCTCGAGATTCTCTTGACTCGGGGTAACTAGATGAGGAACTAGTCCGCTAACTCATGAAATCGGTCCGTAGTCGCGCGACCACCCCTATCATGGAGTGGTGATAAATTCATCCTCCGTCAGATTTCATTGTCCGGCAAGACTCTCTTTAATAACGCCTTAAATTCGTCCCATGTCATGCCTATAGTGCCTCTCTTCCAGCCTCGTAGTGTGTTCCACCATGTCAATGCCTTCCCGACAGCAAGCAAAGATACTTCACCCTCTCGCTGTGTGGTACAATTGTCGATGTCGATCACCGACTGCCTTTCTCTACCCATCGAGTATACGCCAAAGCACCTCCTATACCATCAAACTCCACAGTTTGCATGCCGAAAATTCCTTATATGCGCATCCAATTCGTTGTTGTTGTTGGTGGTGTTGTTGTTGTTACCGCCACCTACATTGTTGGTGTCGCCATTCCTGCTCCCGTGGTTTCCGAGTTATTCATATGATTTCCAACTTGTGTAACAATAGTGGAAGCAAGATTTGAAGTTGTTGAGCGATGATGGCGGCAAAATCGTGGTTTCCGCCAGAGTTGTTGTCATTGTTACCCATGTCGCTACCGCCTTCTCTACCTCCACGCCCACCGCCCTTCCACCCTTGGCACCGCACCACCGACCAAGATCGCGTGTTACCCTCTTTGGTGCCATGATCTCGCAAGGGAAAGAACCGCTGAATTCCCAATGTCTATACTTAACGCTCTCAAACATAATACCACGCCACAAATTGGTTCCTATAGTGTGCCCACACCGATCACGATGTTGGTCGCATATGTCCACGTGGTTAGACACATTTATAATTATGTTGGCCACCATAATTATAATTGCCTCATTTCACACGTACACACCACCAAACATACATGTCTCGGCGATTGATGTTACCGAATAGTAGTCATTCTATCATCCGATTCTAAACGGTGGAGGAGGAATTTAGGTAGGTATCTATGGAGAGTCGCATTGGTGTATAGGAAGTTCCTTTAGGTGCTAAGGTCACGATGAGGTTTGGTCGCCATCAGCTTCCAAAGTATCCTCAAGAGAACTCCCATCCTCAGCAAAATCATCAAATCTATACATTTATATAGTAACACTTATTTAGCTCGATCTCGTGTCTCATCAAACAAGAACCGCCACGAGATCAAGTTAGATAAGTGTTTATTATCGAGCTCCATATCTCCGATGACTCAACTAGATTTTGGGACTCCCCCAAGACAAGGAAACCATGTTATCTAATGAGGTGGTCTAGACGAAATCTCTCGTAAAACATATGCGCATCGAAAAGTGTAAATGCGATAGAAAAGAAAGGATCGACGTGAAAGCGGTTATAGTCTAGGAACCAAATGCAACCTAGTTCTCTATAATCACACCCCAAAATATCGCAATGAACGATAGTGTCATTGGGGTATGACGTCATAGCACAAAGTATGGATACGTAAAACGACCTCTATAATGAGACGTTTGAAAAGTTTACCATTCGATTACTTATGTTAAAGTTTACACAACAAGAAATCACAAGGTTTGATAATACATAAAGAGTTTACAAAACATGTCGAATGGTAATTGTTAAAAGCACAAGACTCAATGTATGCCATGTGACCCAAAAGCTCCATGAAATGCTATCACCTTAAGACCCGAGATAAACATGCTAAAAGTGTCAACACAAAGGTTGGTGAGTTCATAAGTTTGTAATAAAATGATCTAAAATACTTTGAGAATGTTCACACAAAAAAGGCATTGTAAATCCACCCGCCCAAGTTCCGCCCATACAAAACTTGCAACCCGTGTTCACAACCCATTGCCTAAAGTAGAATGACAACCATGAATATACGCATTAAGGTAGTTAAAAGTATAAATATCACCACAAGGGTCTTCCAACAACTCGTGTTGGGATGTCCTCCAACGACTCACGTTGGGCTGTATCCATAAAAATGGCCTTCCAACATATAAATATTGGGATGTTCCTCCAACGACTCACGTGGGCCTGTATCCAAATAAATGGCCTTCCAACATATAAATGATGGGATGTTTGTTTAAGTCTAGTCACTACACGCACCAAGTCTAAAGTATAAGTAATGTTGTTTGGCAAAAGAGTTTAAATGTTTTGATAAATAAGCATGTATCTCGCCCCAAATAGTTTATAGGAATTTAAACAAGTAAAAGCGGGTATGAACTCACCGGTAGGATTGATATGCTAACAAAATGAAGTGCACGATAATGAGGCTCGGAAACTATCCGTGACCTAAAATGAATGTTATGACTTGAGTTATGATATGTTGTCGTGAATGCATGATTTGAAAACGATCACCCAATATGCTACTTGAAAATTAGTTATATAGAAATATTGTTACTTGAATGTGTGACGGTTCCTTGTCAAAATAATTACTTTTGAGCTAATGGTGAAAATGTAGTTAAAACTACGTAACGGTTTTAGTAATTGACAAATCGGTTTACATCGGACTTGACGTAATATATACATAGGAAAACTAACTCGTTTTTAAGGTCCGTTTCCCCGAAACGTCCGCTTAGGCCCTCAAAACCTTGATTAAAATCTCGACAGCTTACTAACGCTGTGAATAGTGTTTTCAACACGTTTTTACTCAAAGTTCGGTTAACCATAACTCACTGCTTTAAGTCCGTTTTCAAGTTCTTTATATCCACGCGAAGGTAATTAAGTGTACTAATATATTTTTAAACTTTGGAGATTTCACGAAAATTTAAGGCCACTGTTTGGTCGATGAAAATCGGAACTGCATGTACATTTTCCGGAAAATTGTAGTTTTAAATCGTAACTTGGAAACCACGTATCTTTTTCGTTAACACTCCGCTTTAGTCCGCTCAAAAGGCCACGTTCATGGATAAAAATCTATTTTCTAAAACTTTAATAAAACTTATAAAATGACTAACTTTTCGGAAAAAGCATAATTTCGACAGCTTCCGCTTAATTTAAACTTTACCATTTTATCTACTCATTTTAACTCAAACAACACCATAATATTCCTTAATCTACTCATCACCAATCCTACTAGTAAAACAACTTCATTTGATCATAACCAAAATAAATATTCATTGTGAGGCTAAAAATACATACGAACTTAAATAAACATATATAAAATTTATGTAACCATTTCCTCCAAAAACCACAACTAGACTTTGATGATCCATTTTTCTTACACAATTATTTTATAAACTTGTAACTAGCATAAACTTGTCATAAAATTTTTATAAACATTTTTGGGTGATAATTTTTGATACATGAAATTAAACTAGCATATAACTAAAATGATCATGAAAATGCATAAGATGTACAAAATATATATGAAAAGTGTAGAGATTATTTTATGCTCACTTTGATGTATGATGATGTTTTGGAAGTAGGATGAGCAAACGAGCACCGATAACGAAATAAACCCGAAAACTACTAATAACAATACACCCGTAATCTTGGACTCACTAGGAAAACTTGGTCTAATTTTTCTTGTTCTTCTTGGTTGTGGCGAATGTCGAGAGAGAGAAGAAGGAATGGATTTGATCTTTCACTTTGAAATTATTGATTGAATGTGTAAGAGATTGAGTATGAGACAATATAAGAAAAAATCTTGCATATCTTTTAGGTGAATCACCCTAGGTTTTTAATAATACATATATATATTTTTATTTATTATTATGTATGCAAATGTGTAAGTAAAGTAAGTAAATGTAAAGTTATTTGAGGATAGTAGTAACTTGTACACACATTTGAGCATTTAGGGTAGCGTTAGCTAAAAATAAATTTTAACGAGTCAAAGTAAAATATATTGAGGTCATAAAAGTTATAAAAATACATTTCTTGCAAAATTTGAGTGAAATAATAATTATCGTGTAGTTTTTAAGAAAACCGTCATAATAATATAAATTTAACAATTTATATACAAAATAAATTTAAAACACTGGGTAAACTCATAATATTATTTTTATAATCTTAATATGAGTATTAAAATATATTGGAATAATTTTTGGAAGTATTGAATCAATTGTTCAAAATAATTAATTACGCGATAGCGTTTATTTAATAAGAAAATAAACGTTTAATGAAAAATGCAAAACCATGCACGAACCGTTATGAAATGATGAATATGGAGTATGATAAATGACCGAAATTGAGAATTGTGACATTCTTCCCATGTCGAGGAATCGCGTCCTCGCGATTCAATCGATGATACTTAAAGTTCTACCCTTAGGTTTCGAGAAATCGAATGTATGGTCAAAGTGCTTACGCCAAAACTTACGCTCTAGGTTTCTTATCTAATGAGACTCACCGAATCAATAATACGGTGGATCACTTAATGGTCTAGGAAAACGCATCGCCACGCATTGCGGGCTGCCTCGGTCCCTATATAGAATGCTCGACCTCGGGGTGGACCGATATTGAGTACATGGGTTTGGGTTATTTCCTTCAATTGCCACAGCTAGAGGAGCTTGCATCGGTGGCTTATTCAACCGAGGACAATTATTCCGTAGTGATTCGGTTGTTGCACTCGTAGCAAGTCCTTTGGTTATTCCTCATGTTGCCGTGTTAACCGTTGTTATTGGTCTTGCACGCCTCTACACCGGCTTGAAAAATGACTCGACCGATTGCATATTGTACATAAGCGGCGGGGCTTGGACTTGGTGATGATAAGCACATTTAGCACATTTGGGATGTGTACCGCATACTCTCTTTGTTCAGCACAGTTGCCACAAAAACTCTTGCCCTTTTGTTGTCTCGCTACCACGCCTATCTCGCTTATTCGACCCACTTGCTTCCTTCCTCTTATCAACGCTCTTCAAAGTACCATTTCTAACCATCTCGTCTGCCGTGGTTCCCGCCTCAAGATCGCACTTTGTATTGTAGACGGCTCGCTTGTTTTCACGGTTCCACGGATTTGGGACAAGACCATATATGTACCTCGAGATTCTCTTGGACTCGGGGTAACTAGATGAGGAACTAGTCCGCTAACTCATGAAATCGGTCCGTAGGTCATGTGACCACCCCTATCATGGAGTGGTGATAAAATTCATCCTCCGGTTCGCATTTCATTGTCCGGCAAGACTCCTCTTTAATAACGCCTTAAATTCGTCCCATGTCATGCCTATAGTCGCTTCTCTCCCTAGCTCAGTGTGTGTTCCACCATGTCAATGCCTTTCCCGATAGCAAACAAGCAAAGATACTTCACCCTCCGAGTGTGGCACAATTGTCGATGTCGATCATCGACTGCCTTTCTCTACCCATCGAGTATACGCCAAAGCACCTCCTATACCATCAAACTCCACGGTTTGCATGCCGAAAATTCCTTATATGTGCATCCAATCATTGTTGTTGTTGGTGGTGTTGTTGTTGTTGTTACCGCCACTACATTGTTGGTGTCGCCATTCCGCTCCCGTGGTTTCCGAGTTATTCATATGATTTCCAACTTGTGTAACAATAGTGGGAAGCAAGATTTGAAGTTGTTGAGCGATGATGGCGGCAAAATCGTGGTTTCCGCCAGAGTTGTTGTCATTGTTACCCATGTCGCTACCGCCTTCTCTACCTCCACGCCCACCGTCCTTCCACCCTTGCACCGCACCACCTCGACCGGTCGCGTGTTACCCTCTTTGGTGCCATGATCTCGCAAGGAAAGAACCGTTGAATTCCCAAAGTCTATACTTAACGTTCTCAAACATAATACCACGCCACAAATTGGTTCCTAAGGTGCCCACACCGATCTACGTATGCGTTGTCGCATATGTCCACGTGGGTTGTGACACATTTATAATTATGTTGGCCACCATAATTATAATTGCCTCATTTCACACGTGTACACACCACCAAACATACATGTCTCGGCGATTGATGTTACTTGAAATAGGTAGCCATTCTATCATCCGATTCTAAACGGTGGAGGAGGAATTTAGGTAGGTATCTATGGAGAGTCGCACTTGGTGTATAGGAAGTTCCTTTAGGTGCTAAGGTCACGATGAGGTTTGGTCGCCAACAGCTTCCCAAAGTATCCTCAAGAGAACTCCCATCCTCGGGCAAAATCATCAAATCTATCCAACTATATAGTAACACTTATTTAGCTCGATCTCGTGTCTCATCAAACAAGAACCGTCACGAGATCAAGTTAGATAAGTGTTTATTATCGAGCTCCATATCTCGATGACTCAACTAGATTTTGGGACTCCCTATCGGTACAAGGAAACCATGTTATCTAATGAGGTGGTTCTAGACGAAATCTCTCGAAAACATATGCGCACGAAAAGTGTGTAATGCGATAGGAAAAGAAAGGATCGACGTGAAAGCGGTTATAGTCTAGGAACTAAATGCAACCTAGTTCTCTATAACCAAGGCTCGATACTAATCATCACACCCCAAAATATCGCAATGAACGATAGTGTCATTGGGGTATGACGTCATAGCACAAAGTATGGATACGTAAAACGACCTCTATAATGAGACGTTTGAAAAGTTTACCATTCGATTACTTATGTTAAAGTTTACACAACAAGAAATCACAAGGTTTGATAATACATAAAGAGTTTACAAAACATGTCGAATGGTAATTGTTAAAAGCACAAGACTCAATGTATGCCATGTGACCCAAAAGCTCCATGAAATGCTATCACCTTAAGACCGAGATAAACATGCTAAAAGTGTCAACACAAAGGTTGGTGAGTTCATAAGTTTGTAATAAAATGATCGAAAATACTTTGAGAAATGTTCACACAAAGAAAGGCATTGTAATCCACCCGGCCCAAGTTCCGCCCATACAAAACTTGCAACCTGTGTTCACAACCCATTGCCTAAAGTAGAATGACAATCATGAATATACGCATTAAGGTAGTTAAAAGTATAAATATCACCACAAGGGTCTTCCAACAACTCGTGTTGGGATGTTCCTCCAACGACTCACGCTGGGTCGTATCCATAAAATGGCCTTCCAACATATAAATATTGGGATGTTCCTCCAACGACTCACGTTGGTGTATCCAAATAAATGGCCTTCCAACATATAAATATTGGGATGTTTGTTTAAGTCTAGTCACTACACGCACCGAGTCTAAGGTATAAGTAATGTTGTTTGGCAAAAGAGTTTAAATGTTTTGATAAATAAGCATGTATCTCGCCCAAATAGTTTATAGGAATTTAAACAAGTAAAAGCGGGGTATGAACTCACCTGGTAGGATTGATATGCTAACAAAATGAAGTGCACGATAATGAGGCTCGGAAACTATCCGTGACCTAAAATGAATGTTATGACTTGAGTTATGATATGTTGTCGTGAATGCATGATTTGAAAACGTATCACCCAATATGCTACTTGAAAATTAGTTATATAGAAATATTGTTACTTGAATGTGTGACGGTTCCTTGTCAAAAATAATTACTTTTGAGCTAATGGTGAAAATGTAGTTAAAACTACGTAACGGTTTTAGTAATTGACAAATCGGTTTACATCGGACTTGACGTAATATATACATAGGAAAACTAACTCGTTTTTAAGGTCCGTTTCTCCCGAAACGTCCGTTTAGGCCCTCAAAACCTTGATTAAAATCCTGACAGCTTACTAACGCTGTGAATAGTGTTTTCAGCACGTTTTTGACTCAAAGTTCGGTTAACCATAACTCACTGCTTTAAGTCCGCTTTTCAAGTTCTTTATATCCACGCCAAGGTAATTAAGTGTACTAATATATTTTTAAACTTTGGAGATTTCACAGAAAATTTAAGGCCACTGTTTGGTCGATGAAAATCGGACTGCATGTACATTTTCCGAAAATTGTAGTTTTAAATCGTAACTTGAAACCACGTATCTTTTCGTTAACACTCCGCTTTAGTCCGCTCAAAAGGCCACGCTCATGGATAAAAATCTATTTTCTAAAACTTTAATAAAACTTATAAAATGACTAACTTTTCGGAAAAAGCATAATTTTGACAGCTCAAGGCTCAATTTAAACTTTACCATTTTATCTACTCATTTTAACTCAAACAACACCATAATATTCCCTTAATCTACTCATCACCAATCCTACTAGTAAAACAACTTCATTTGATCATAACCAAAATAAATATTCATTGTGAGGCTAAAAATACATACGAACTTAAATAAACATATATAAAATTTATGTAACCATTTCCTCCAAAAACCACAACTAGACTTTGATGATCCATTTTTCTTACACAATTATTTTATAAACTTGTAACTAGCATAAACTTGTCATAAAAAATTTTTATAAACATTTTTGGGTGATAATTTTTGATACATGAAATTAAACTAGCATATAACTAAAATGATCATGAAAATGCATAAGATGTACAAAATATATATGAAAAGTGTAGAGATTATTTTTATGCTCACTTTGATGTATGATGATGTTTTGGAAGTAGGATGAGCAAACGAGCACCGATAACTAAATAAACCCGAAAACTACTAATAACAATACACCCGTAATCTTGGACTCACTAGGAAAACTTGGTCTAATTTTTCTTGTTCTTCTTGGTTGTGGCGAATGTCGAGAGAGAGAGAAAAGGAATGGATTTGATCTTTCACTTTGAAATTATTGATTGAATGTGTAAGAGATTGAGTATGAGACAATATAAGAAAAAAATCTTGCATATCTTTTAGGTGAATCACCCTAGGTTTTAATAATACATATATATATTTTTATTTTATTTTTATTTATTATTGTGTATGCAAATGTGTAAGTAAAGTAAGTAGATGTAAAGTTATTTGAGGATAGTAGTAACTTGTACACACATTTGAGCATTTAGGTAGCGTTAGCTAAAAATAAATTTTAACGAGTCAAAGTAAAATATATTGAGGTCATAAAAGTTATAAAATACATTTCTTGCAAAATTTGAGTGAAATAATAATTATCGTAGTTTTTAAGAAAACCGTCATAATAATATAAATTTAACAATTTATATACAAAATAAATTTAAAACACCGGGTAAACTCATAATATTATTTTATAATCTTAATATGAGTATTAAAATATATTGGAATAATTTTGGAAGTATTGAATCAATTGTTCAAAATAATTAATTACGCGATAGCGTTTATTTAATAAGAAAATAAACGTTTAATGAAAAATGCAAAACCATGCACGAACTGTTATGAAATGATGAATAGGCAAAGGAAATGATACAACATGAGAGTATACCGCATGATGAGTGTCTTCATAGTCTCTCAAGTACTAGGCTCACCAATAACACCTTTTCCTTAAACATTTTCATCATCTCTTGGCATACAACAACCACCAACTTCGATCAAATCCACCATTAATTCATTCATATCTCATTTTCACCGTCCATATCAAAAGTTGTTTCAAAGATTGAAACGCTCTCAAAACCCGAATCACATGTGTCGCTATCCTATTTTGCTTCTTAGCCTTTTTCCCTTTGTACCAATCAGGGTATCCTATCTTCTCAAAACATTGATCAACTCTATATCCATCTTGATTACATCCAGTGCAAAACCTTTTTCCATGATTTCTTGTTCCTCTAACATCTTTTCTTCCACCACTTGTCCCCTTATTGTTCATATTAGCAAAAAATGTAGTAGGCTCAAAAGTATGATTAGTAACTTGCTTTTGTTTCTTAATTTATGTAATAACATAGTATGCCGATTCACGAGAGGAAGGGATTCATGGCAAGAATTTGATTCCTAACCGACTCATACTCATCATTGAGTTTCATCAAGAATTGAATCAACTTAGAGGACTATCTCTTAACAAGAATTTTCAAGAACATCATAAGTACATTCCTCATTTTACCACAATCGCATGTAGGCAAGCCATTGATATTCTGTAACTCATCCCAACATTTCTTTAACTTGTTGAAATAAAAAGCAATTATGAGATCACCTTGAGTGATCTTGGGCAATTCTCTTTCAAGTTGATATACCTAAGGACCATTACTCTGCCCATATCTCTCTGCTATCTCCTTCCAGAATTCACAGGCAGATTGAGTATAAAGAAAAGCTCCAGATAAGTCTTGTACCATTGAATTCAAGATCCAACAAGTAACCATGCAATCACATCTGATCCACCTCGCAAATCAACAACACAAACATCCGGTTTTGGGCAAGAACCATCAATGAACCCTAATTTCAACTTAGCTCCCAATGTCATTCTCACATTCCTACTCTAACCATAAAATTACTTCCATTGAAAGTCGGTCACCAAGACCATTCTCGGATGATTAGAACTGTTTATGTATGTAGGATCATTGATCATATTCACATTGATCTGATTAGAGTTATGGTTTTGGTTTGAATCTTGATTGTTGGTAGAAGATGGTGGAATCGCCATTGATAACGTCACAAAATCTTAGTTATGAAATGGTTAATTGATTCAAGATCAGTATAATCGAATCAAAATCAATTTAGGGATTTAGGGTTTGATAACAAGCATATGTGCTTTAATACCATGCGAAAATTAGTGATTTTATTGAATGAAAATGAAAGTCATTAGTCATTACATTTACACTGAAGGAGGAAGTATTTATACATGGAAGAAACTATTAAGTGCTACTAACTGAATTTTGAATATATTTACAACATTGTTCCTTGGAGTTACTAACTTGACATTAGTAACCCTTATACTTCTATAAACTTTGCCTAAGAAAACACTTGGTGATGCTCGAAAGTCGAAACACAAGTTTTTGGCATGATATGGAACACTTCATTATACATTCCCACATTTATACCAACTCGACTCAAATTAAAGCCAAATTGTTTACTTCACGAATGAAGACACGCTGTCCCACGTACACCTCAATCATATATGTTTCTACCAATGTTACTGCCAACACATTAGTCCATCAATCCAACCATTGGTCCTTCCATCCTGGGTTCGGAAAAGGACCATCTGATCCAAGGTAGAATCCACATAGATTATGGAATTGACTACTCTCCTTGTAAATCTTCATCTTTCATTAGATGAGGACATGAGGAATTCATCACGGATTATTCTTGACGCTTTACGGTGAATAACATGAGAAAGCTTATATCCTAATTGTCTCTCTTTAATAACCATTGGCATGTATTGAATAAAAGACTTCCAACAATTGTATATACTTAACCTTGATGAAAAGAATGATCAATCGTTTTTCCCATTGAAGTATCGAACAACAGTTGATATATCAACTAGCAAGACGCTAGGAATATGAGTCTACAAAAAATAAAATATGACATTTTAGATAGGGGTGAAAGCTAAAGATATTTTTTCAAATAAACTGCTCTACGCAATATACTTTGTAAATTGTCAAAGATACGCAAATATTTTTAAATAATCTTCAATCTATCTAATATGACCGATTAGCAGCAGGTTACTAGATCACTCTTGATTAAAAGTTACACCGTTCGTCCCCAAACTGGACCAAATTCAAGATTTAGTCCTATTTTGTAACACTAATAAATTAAAAAAAAAAAAAAAAAAAAAAAAAAAAAAACTTTTAAATTTTTCTTTCTAAAAATCTATTTAAAATATATATATTTTTTAATTTAAAATTTAAAAAAAATGGATAAATTTTTTATACACTTTTTTACGCTTTTTAATATGGATAAACTCTTTATATATATATTTTTAAATATCTTGAAAATTGTAAGTTTGTAAAATAAATATAAATTCGACAGCTTTAAAAAATTAAAATCAAAAATCGAAAAACTTTTTTAAATCGATTTTTTTTTTTGAAAAACTGGATAATTTTATTTTCTATAAAATTACAATTTTCAAGATTTAAAAAGCATAAACTTTATCCATATTTAAAAAATTAAAATCAAAAAATCTGGAAAAACTTTTTAAAAATCTGTTTTTTTTTTTTTTTTTTTTTGAAAAATCGATAATTTTATTTTAAAAAATTACAATTTTCAATATTTTTAAAAAATATAAAATGTTTATCCGTATTTTTAAAAATTAAAAAATAAATGTTTAAAGAAATTTATCTGTTTTTCCTAATTTTAAATTAAAAAATATATATATATTTTATTTAAATTTTAAGATTTTTTTTTTTTTAAGTTTTAATTTTTTTTTTAACGAGCGTTATCAAAATAAGATCAAATGCGCGAATTTGGTCCAGTTTGGGGGACCAATGATGTAACTTTTAATCAAGGGTGTCCGTAAGATCTGAGTTTAGTGTCATTTAGAGTGCCTGGTGCAGTGGCGTATCACACGTCATTGGGCTTTTTTTTTTCCGATGGTGTCGCTAAACTGTACCCTTGGATGCGGCATTCCCTTTTCATAAAAGATGGCTAGTTCAAGACGCTGAACAGAAGTTATTGGATCCTTTTCCGCGTTCGAGAATCCCCTCCCCTCTTCCACGCCGTCCCGAAGAGTAACTAGGACCAATTCGTGTCTGGTACTGCACGGTTCCACTCTAACTTAGTCCCTTCGAAAGGCCTTAACGGGCATTTTTTTTTAGTGAGTACGGTATTTTTAGTGATGTGTTATGGTAACCACGGACACATATAACAGTTATAGTTGAGAAGAGTGTCTTAGTTATAGTGATGTTATTGAGTGTGTGTTGAGATAGGTTGCACTGCACCAAGCTCTCTTAGGACAAGATCCTTGTTCGGCATTTTTAATCCAAAACTCATTTCCATATTGGCATAGGGTCCGAATCGTCAATTAGATGTATATGTGGGTAAAAGGAAGGGGGGAGGAGGGTTGGTCCGCACAATTGCCACGGACACATGGAAAGACGTCCACTCACGGTGGTATCACACGCGTATTACGAGCTCAAATTATTTGATGCGGCACCACCGGCCATTTAGAGCTATAGAAACAAATTCCTCTTCAATATAAAACACGAAAAAGCCGCCTCATGCAAAGTGACAAAAAAAATTGCATTGAAAATCAACACATGTTTATTCTTTTCGCTTGATACTTTTGTTTCATTGCAGACCTCAATGCATGAGCTACTCAATGTAGCTTCAACGAAGCATGACACAAGAATGTTACGATTAACTAGATCCACAAACGTTGTTTTTAAAAGTGTTAGTTTTGCAATTTAAAATGCGTTAGTGCGCAAATTGTTGATCGCTCGACTTCTACCACTATGTAAATCCTATTTTAATACTTCCTCCGCCTCAATATAATACCCACATTTCTTTTTAGATGCCTCAAAATAATACCATTTTTCTTTTATAGTAAAAAATAAGAATTTAATAAGGAAATTATTTTTTTGAATTCATTGAAAATAAAAGCTGCCTCACTTTTATTAAACCGCTGTTTTATCGTCCGACAATAATTTTAAGACGGATGGAGTATCAATGAAAAAATACATAAAACGGTCCCGCAGAAAGTTTGTTGTCAATGATATAAAGCTTATGTCGTTTAATTTGATTTACGGGATCAACAGAAAAGTCTCCTTTTGTTGGATAGATTGATTTAGCCAACCATCTAGCGGCATTTCTTTATTATAATTTCTTGATTTTAGATTCCTGCTATTAATTAGTTAAAAATAATGTATTTTAATCCTTTTTAAAGTGGGAGGCCCTGTGTTTATTATACTCATGCGCGCAAATGATTAAAGTTTTCCTATTTCTAAATATATAAAAGTATATAGAAAAAAAATGACTTTCTTTTCTAACCTTTATATGCCTATAAATACATGCAAGAGCGGCCTACCCATTGCAACCATCACCCAAGAAAACACACTAGAGAGTGAAAATGAGGTCAATTACATACACAGCAGTATGTGTAGCGCTAGCAGTAATCCTGATGATGATCATGACAGGACCACAGGCGGCAAACGCGGTGACTTGCCAAGTTACCCAGCTAGCGCCATGCGCTGCCGCAATCACATCATCGGCACCACCGTCAAAGCAGTGTTGCGCGAAGATGAAAGAGCAAAGACCATGTCTGTGCCAGTACATAAAGAATCCAAGCCTAAAGGCGTACGTTTCGTCTCCTAATGCTAAGAAGGTGTCCAAGACTTGTGGCGTTCCTGTTCCAAAGTGCTAGAGTACAACTTCCGCCAATATGCATGCACTATATATGTACTATTTCTCATGTTATTTATGTATTTTACCAGTTATCCAATTAGGGTTTGGGTGGGGATTGGACTAGCTTCTGTGTAATTTCTATGTTTCAATGAAGAGTTTACATATGGTAATTTCAGAAGCAGTTAGTTTATTTCTCATGTAATGTAAGCTGTAACTTCATTTTGCATGTCCTGAATATATAAGTTATTTGTGTTTGACTGATTTAGTTGGTTAATTCTCGTTATTGTATGCTACTATACTATCATTTACTCGTACTAGATAAAAGAAGAAAGTAACATCAACATACCTTACGGGGAAAACGGGTTAGAATATATTCAAGCTCGATGGATAAATTTATAAACAGTAACTTAATCGGAAAGGTTTCTTTTCTTCAACATCGGTTTTAGTCACATGTCTGCTTATCTCGATCATTTTACATGTATAATTAGTTACAGCCACAAATAAGTTCATAAACATTTTTGTATAACCTCAACTAAAAGCAGCAGCTTCCGGCCAGCTTACATCCTCACAAATAATTAAGTTTAACAAACATATATTATATAGCTTATACATACGATTTTTACAACATTATGAAATGTTTCACAACACCACATGCATAAAACTATCATATAGGTATCAGATTTTGAAATTCTTCATACCAAGGGGGTGTTTGTTTAAGCTTATATGTGAGCTTACAAACTTATTTGGTTTCGGCTTATATTTCATAAGCCTCAAATTTCCGGCTTATTTTGATGCTTATTGGGTTATATAAGTTTATTTTGATATAATAACTTATATAAGCCCAAAGGTTACAAAATAAGCCAGAATATCAGGACTTAATTAATAAGCCGAAATCAGACAAGCTCGTAAGCTCACATATAAGTTTAAACAAACACCCCCCCAAATAAACCTGAGTTTTCATTGACTAAAAAATTAGCATTTTAAGCTTAACTTTTGTTTCTCTCCGGCCCAAAATTAAACCAATTAATTAAGACTAATTATGCCAAGGCTAATAAGGCCTGAAATTAACCAACCAATTAAAACTTACATTATTAATGGCTTATATCATAATTTATCTAATTTTTTTTACACTCTTTTCGGGAATGAGGGAGTAATTGTTACTTAGCACATCCCGACCGCACTAATTTTGTGACCACTATATATTGCTATTAATTTTTGTTGTTGCTTGACATTGTACCATGATCCCACTAGATTAACATTGTAAGCGTTGTGGATTACATTATTTGATGATGAAGAAACACTTAAGTGGACTCAGTGAGATTACAAATACAAACTCGGTCTAGATACCTGAACCTGTGAACCATACAGAAGTCGAGACCTTTTTAATTAAGTTAAATTTTCAAGTATTGTCGACAAGTTTCTAAGATGACACGCACACAAGATTAATATCTGTCTGTCTTGTGATCGACATGTATCATAGTCTAAAATGTCTATATTATATTCTCTCATTTGAAAGATTATATAAACTGTACTAGTAATTGTGGTTGTTCGTCGTGCGCACAAAGCATACCCAACATAAACCACTTATTTGTAGTGGAATTTTATCTCTTTGTGTCTATAATTTCCACTTAATGAGTGCTTAATACTGTAAATATAATGTTTTGACTTATCTCTTTGGTCTGTAATGCTTGAACTTTAAGGTCGAAAACTAGATTTTACTGACTTGAGCACAAATAAGTACATACTCGAGTGATCTATAGAACATTAAACTAATTAAATGGTTGCGTAGTCGTAGTGCAAGCTTCAGAAGTCACAACAATAAATATATAAAGTGTTAAAGTTGAGCTAATTAATGTCGATCAATCGAATATGAAGCTAATTTACCATGGTGTGCCCATGCAACCTACGCTCACGAATGTAACTCCTGATTCCAGTTCTTGAGGACCTCTTGCAATTGTGATCATGACCACACACGCTAAATGATAAATAAGATTTCAGGCAACATTCAATAAGGTCCGTCGGTACAACAACGTACTCCTGTGTACTTTGGAAACATAGGACAAACATGATTAAAGGGAGCCATGCCAAACATGACTAGACTATGTTCATAATTTATATTATTATTTATTCGTCTCAAATTATAGTTCATTTTGACTTTTCAAAATCATTTATATCAATCTCGACTTTAATTATTTTTTAATATATATAATACTTGTTGTAAAATATATAAATGGATATGTGATTTAAATGCATTTTCATTCAGATACTTTTCATCAAGATTATATAACACGACAAAAATAATTGCCAAAAAAAAAAAAAGACTTGAAAAGTCAAAATGACTTATAATTTAATTTTATGAAAGAGATTATTCTCCTTTTTCTTTTCAATTTGTCTCCTTATTTCTACTTAGCGCTCCCAAACATGACTAGATTTTTGTCTAAACATCCACGTAGTAGTAACTTTAAGCAATTATATATGTAACCTAATTGTTTAATAAAATAAACAATTAATTAAAAAAGTCACTTCCTAATCCTAAACGAGATATCCGTGAGTAATAATAACATGTAAGCCATAACACTATCGAACACATGAGTAGTAAAGTGATGAAACGGGTCCCATGTAGTTCAAAATCTAACCCACTTATATCTTATATAAAAGTCTTTTGATATGATAATAATATGTAATTATATGGCATTGTAAGCATGCTCCAACTTTTTTCAAAAAAAGACACCGCCCAATCAATTGCTCGGATCACTTTAAGTAAAAGATGGATCCCACTTATGACATGCTTAGGATATGTATTCTTAATAGTTAATACCGACAACAACAAAAAACGCAAGGCTAAATCATACTCGTTTATTTTAAAATTATTGTTAGTAAACAAAAATCATATAATTTAATAAAAGTGGTATATTATTTAAATATAATATTTTTATTAAATTATTTTTATTTTGGTAACTTGTAATAAAAAATAGAATGAATAATTATTGTAAGACATAAAAAAACAATATATTAACTATAATTTTAAGACGAAAGATGTAAAATAGAATTAGTAGAATTTGTCAAGTTCTTATATAATATAGGAAGAAAAAAATAGAAAATTTATCCTTCGGCATTCACACAAACAAGTTAGACTAATAGAAGAGTTCCAATTTAAAATTAGGTCTTCCTATTACCAAGTAGAAAGTCAAAATTAAATCAATTTGTTAACATCTCTTCGCTTTTAGTCTAGATAAAAAATTTCATAAAAGTAAATGTTTCAAATTTGTGAAAAGAGAGTTACAAACAGATGGTGTTATTTTTGAAAATTTAGTGATTAAGTTTAAACTATTAACAAATTCGATTTTGTAATTTGATAAGAAAAAACTATAAAAAAACACTGGATGTAAGTCGAAATTAAAGAAACTTAAAAAAAGTACGGTAATTAATTAAACTTGAATTGTTGAATTTAAAATAACATTATATTCGGATTGTTAATAGAATTTACGCTTAACCTCAAAACTTTATAAAATATCTAATCTTAAAATACCTCCTATACTTTACATTTGTTTTTTCCTAAAAAACACTTATTGTTATTTTATAATTTATAAATATCATTATTATTAAATTAAGGGTTTTCCTAATATGTGCACACTATGAACGCTATAAATGCAATTAATGAACATAAAGTTTTTCTTTAAATCAAAATATACATTTAATAAACATTAATTAAACTCTAATTACCTTGTTTAAATAGAAATTTGATATTAATTAGTTTAAACCTTCCATATATAAAGAGCTAAACATGTACCCAATAGTCATATATTAGCAAAACCCTTTTTTAATATCGTGAAGATGATAGTCTAACAGTGGGGACATGTAGACTAATATGAATGTTATAGGTTCGAAATGTTAGAATTTAGGTGTGTGTGTGAGTGGTAATAATCCTCATATATTCTCTTAATCGCGTTAAAATTACTTATAGATTGAAGTATTTTCACCTTATATGTCTCGGGTATCATGAGATCTTCAATTGGATAATTCGGAGAATAAAACTTTGTTACTAAGGCACGAGAAATTAAAGTAATACACAGAAAGTTGTTGTGTTTGTTGTATTATGGAAGAGATCAATTCTTGTGTATATAACCCAACCGAAAGTTAATTATATTTGGTTAAAAGCGGTTGGCAGGAAGAGTCGCACGTATTGATGAAAAGGTGTATCTTTTGGTGGGAAAAACAGTTTGGAGGGAAAAACGGGTATTACCCTTCCCGAGTGGGCACCGCCTCGACCCCGCTCTTTGTTCGTGGTGACATCAAGCTAGCTAGAACAAGTCTCAGACTCTGCACCTCCTAACTCGATTGTAAGCTAAACCCGATTAGGCCATTGATCTCAAGTATATAACAATTACATAAAATATAAGTGATGACACTAAAATCACCAATACGAAACTCCTCCTAAATTTCTTTAATCATAGTGTTGCGCAATTAATGAAGAGTATTAATCTGGTGAGAAGAATTATTGAAATGGAAAGAGTGAGAAGAAATTGCAATCATTTATTTTAAATACGGAGTGAGAAATAATGGTAGATGCATATATTTTTGCGAGTGCATCTAAAATTTGTAACTGTGGTTATTCTCATTGTTCTCATTTTAATTTATATTTCTCATTGATCCTTTCACATTGAATGGAAAAAATAGATTTTTGAATCATCAATAAACCAAGAGGAAAGTCATTTTAAGACATAAATACAATGGTACATATCATTTTCCTAAAGCAAATATGATTTTTCCTAAAGAAAGCTTAAGAAGACACAAAGCAAACTCACGTAGGCGAAGGGTTTATGGAGGCACCATATCAGGAAAGTTAGGTATATTTTTTTAGCGACGAATTTTATTAGAAAGCAAGGAATAAGCAAGGAACTTATCCATGCAAAAAAGAACACAATTACAATTGATTAATAACTCAATCATTCAAAGACATATGCATCTTAAAAGCTCGGGCCTTTAACCAATTAAACGAAGTTATTACAATCAAATAAAAAAAGTCACTTCTTCTAATCGGATTTGTTAGGTCACCATTATATCACATCAATATGTATTTCTAGAGAGAGAAAGTTTTAGAGAGAGAAAGTGGAAGGAACTAATGAAGTATTATGAAATGATAATTGCAATTAGAACCAACACCCTCTCCCTTCAAGGGATGGGGTATTTATAGTGTTTACATAAGTAGGGGTGTTTCCCCTTAGGTCTAGAAGAACCTCTTATCACAGCTCATGGGTTTACTACATGAGCTGTAAATCTAAATACAAACATTTATAAACCATAATTTTTAACGACCTATTACAAATGAAATGACCTACACTTTATAATAAGACATGTTCCTAACAATCTCCCCCTAAGGGTTGGTCATCATTTGTTGTCTTGCTTAGGTCGTTCGACGTCTTGAACTTCTTTGGCGTTTATAACTTGAGACGTCTTTTAATCTTTGTTCTTTGTTCTTTGTGATCGATATGTTGTTGTCTCGCTTTCATCAAGATCTTTGTTTTAGTGATGAAAGTCATTTCCAAGATGCTCATACTTGATGAAGTTTGTGATTCATACATTTGAAGCTCTCATTCTTTAACTTTGATCTTTATCTCATAACTTTGCGATTCTTTGACTTTGGTAGAATCTTTCTAAACTTTGCTTCACTTAGATCTTAGATGAGAATGTCTTTATGATGTTGCTATGAGCATGTGGAACAAATATGTTGATGATAATGATGGTGGTAATGGTCTTTATGGAACTCTTGGTCTTTATGAGTACCTACATGAAAACAGCTTAGCAATAAAGTTCCCAAGACTTATAGGTTCGGATTTTGAGATCATAAACAAAGATAGTGTGAAAACTTTCTAATCATTGCTAAGGCCGCTCATAAATTGTAAATTCTCGAAAGAGATTAACAATCCAGTGAGTCATCAAGTATACCGAAATATCACTCCACGATCGAGACCGCTTTGAAACCACCAAGCGTAACCCGTAAAGGATTACCTAGGTGACCTACCGCTGTGGTGCTTTGATGTTGACCCGGCAGAATTTCCATTCAATCACCGAGGATCACAACCGTGAATCCCTCATAAATGTTCAAGCATTGCTAAGATCTCGCAGGACTCGAAAATGTCACTTGTGTCCTCATTGTTTGAACAATCAAGTGATGATACATTAGGTGTTCCTAAGAGATCTTTGATGAATCTCATGGCTCTAGACTCGATTAGTGCTTTGATTTTCCTAAGCGGAGACTAGGAGAGGGTTTCCTTCTTCAATACCAACAATCTCTAAGAGAGTCGATAGATTACGTAGGGTTCCCCGTGAGAATGAAACAAGCTCTTTTGAGAGAACTTGAGTGGCTTAGCGGTGTTTAGTGCATTGCATCACTGGGTCCATGAGGACTTTGTCTTCAATACCGGTGTCATCTTGTGACAACCAAGAGCATATGAATTGAACCCGTGTTCCGCCTCTAAGTTGAATAATTTGAGGCTATTTCTTTTCACCCTTTCTTTAACTTTTCTTTTAATTCTTCAACTCCTTCTTTCTTCGATTCTCATTTTCTCCTTTTTCAATCATACCTAAGGACTTCTAAATACTAATTATTTGTTATGTCCTTGGGTTGATCCTCCGGCTCATGGATCATAGGACGCTTATTCCTAAACTTAGTCACCTTTAACTCCATGACTATCCTATGTTGCCACAAAACCTTTTCTTGAAAATCTCTCAAGATGTTTATGATGAAAACATGTTTTGCTAACACCTTGAGAGTTTTTGGTTTTTCAGAATACCCCTCCACTTGTGCTTATGAGTTTTGACCGAAATCGCATGAGAGGGTAGAGCTCGCACTTTGAATTGATCGACTTTTGATAAACAATTCCCGCGAGACACGGTTACGTTGTATAGTTAAAGAGTTCCATTATCGCCTTTTAGGTGACAATTAGCTCGATGTAAACTCTCCTTGAAAAGGAGGTTAGACACGCCAAAGTTCATGTCTATCAAGAGTGTCTCGGATTGGTACCTTCTACTAGGACAAGTTTTATTTGAAACAAGTCTTTTCGACATCGACATTTCAAAGTTCGTCAATTCATTGGTGATATCTGAGTCGAGCACGTTATGAGATTCCATAACTTCCTGATCAACAATTTTAATCACATTTCTCCCCCTCAAAAATAGCATATGAATGTTGTTTTTGAAAAAAACATGGTGATTAAAATATGCATTTTGATGTAATTGAAATTCCTTTGGGAAGAAACGGATCTTGAACAAAGATTTTTTGTGTTGAAAACAATTAAGAAGCTTTCGCTCCTTTAATTAGGATTGAGGCAAATGAAACATATTTTGAAGACGGAAGTTTGCACACCTCCTTTTTTTAATGAAATAAATGGAAAATCTTTTTGGGTTTTGTAAAGATTTTATATTTTTGTATTTTGATTTTGAAATATGTATTTACAAAGAAATGTTTTTGGTGTTTGATGTTTTAAGAACGTTTGATTAAATTTTCCAGATCTTCTGGAGTCAAACACCGCATACCAATTTGATGGACAAGCTCAGTAAACCTTGCGGGTCGCAAAGCTTTGGTGAACAAATCCGCCAATTGGTATTGAGTACCCACAAAGTATAATTCAATTGTACCCTTTTCGACATGCTCTTTGATGAAATGATATCGGAGAGCGATATGCTTTGACTTGGAATGTCGAATGTTGCGGGGAGATGGCAATGGCACTCTTGGAGTCACAAGACAATGGTATCTTGTTGAATACATTGTTAATACAAATATCGCCATTAAACGTTATTTATATTTTTGATCTTTGCCTAAGTTTTGTTAACGACAAAAGTAAATTTAATTTATAAAAGCTTAAAGCTTGTCAAGTTTATTAGATATTAAAACAAGCTTTCTCAAACAATATATTCATCATTCAAGCATTTACATTTATGATTAGTAACATCTTGATATGACTCTAATCATTATGTATGATAGTAGTTTGTAGAATGTGTTAGGTTCTTAAAACCAAACACTACTTAAGCATTTGCATATTTCTATAAATAGTAATACAACATTTGACATCATGTATTACATCATGGAAATCATTGGAAGATTCCATTAGATATTTTGTGAAGATTTGTACTCTTCATATCTTGCACAATCTCACTTAGATAGAGTTGACTTTAGGCAAGATTTGATATCTTGACCGCCGATCAAGCGGTACTAATTGGTACACGGGCGGAACCCTTTTAGGGGTCCGCGGTCCGTGGACGCCTCCGTCCAAATTGGCTATAAATAGCAATGCCAAGCCAAGTAGTTTCTCATCCCTTTCTAACATACTCTCATACATATCTTCTCTCTAACCTTTCTAACTCGGCCATATCATATTAGTGATCTCTTTGTAGCAAAGAAGATCAAGTCATATTCAAGCTTCAACGAGAAGTTGGAAGTCTTGTTTGTTTAGTGTTGTATGATCTAGTGTTGATCCATACTTCATTGTTGTATCAAACCATCATAATCTTGTGAGTGTGAGTGGTTAGTATTTTAGTCCTCAAAATACATTGTGTGGGAGTAGTTGTACCCTTGGAAAGAACTCGACATCTAGCTTAGTGTCGGAAATAGTGTGTTTAAGTGTAAAGGTTTTCTCCACGGTGAAAGGAGCTTGTTGACTAGTGAAGTTAAACTCTCGAGTGTGAGACTCGGGAGTGGAGTAGGCAAGGAAAAAGAGTCCTTGTAGGTCGAACCACTATAAACAACTTGTTGTGGTTTGATCATTTCTTTCCTTATTTACTTATTACATATTGCTTGCATATTTCATTAATATACTTAAGATCAATATCAATTGATCTTTCAATAAGTTTCAAAACAAAGTTTTTAATCGGTAAACTATTCAACCCCTTCTAGTTTTCTACAATTGGTACCAGAGCCTCGTTGCTCAAGAATTTCTAAAATAACTTGTATTTTATAAACTTGAAACGATCCATGGATTCTCGAAAACTTTAAAGAAGGGCAATCTATGCAAAGACCACCACTCTTTGAAACCAATGGATTTATCTATTGAAAACCGCTTTGAAACATATGTAAAATCAAAAGATATAGATCTTTGGTTTATTATTGTTAAAGGAGATTTTAGTTCTACAACAAAGGATATTTCCGTTGATGAACAAAAGAAATTAGTTGCTAAAAATAATGAAGCTAAAATGATGCTTTATAATGCTTTACCTAGAAAAGAATATGAAAGAATTTTTATGTGTGAAACCGCCAAAGATATTTGGGAATCTTTAATTGTTACACATCAAGGTAATTCACAAGTCAAGGATAACAAAATTGATCTTCTTGTTCAACAATATGAACAATTTGTTATCCCCAAGATGAAACCATTGATTGTGGCTTTGCTCGCTTTAACACTATCATTACATCACTTAAAGCACTTGATGAATCTTTTCGTAGTAAGAACTTTGTCGAAATTTCTTAGAGCACTCCATCCCAAATGGAGAGCTAAAGTGACCGCTATTGAAGAATCAAAAGATCTCTCAATAATGTCACTAGACGAGCTAATTGGCAACCTCAAAGTTCACGAAATGGTAATGGAGAAAGATTCGAGATCATCAAAGGAAGAAAGGAGAAGATCAAACCGCTGTTTTTAAAGCAAAGGCGGAATCAAGCGATGATGGTGAATCTTGTTCCGATAGTGAAGATGAGGAGTATGCCATGGCCGTTAGAGATTTCAAGAAGTTCTTTAGAAGAAGAGGAAAGTTTGTAAGACAACCTCGAGAAGAAAAGAAGCCATTCCGAAAAGATCGGGATGATAAGAAGATTAAAGGTGAAAGAAAGTGTTTTAGATGTGGTGATGCAAGTCATCTCATAGAGAATGTCCCAAGCCACCTAAAAGCAAAACTCAACGAGCTTTTGTAAGTGGTGCTTGGAGTGATAGTGAAGACGATGAAGAATCAAGCAAGGAAGAGATCGCCTAATGGCACATGAGTCAAATGAGGTACTTTCCGACTCTTCTTATTCTTCTATAGATGATGACACCTTGCAAAACAATATAATCAATTGTGTGAGCTAAGTCTAAAAATCATAACTAAAAATAAATTTCTAAAACCAAAAAGGAGTTTTTGGAAAATGAGGTATATGAGTTAAAAGAAAAGCAAAACGACTTGAAAAGGAAAAGCAAATGACGATGATTGTAAATCATGTCAAGAGCTTAATCTTGAAATAGAAAACTAAAGCTCACACAAGAAGTTTTAATAGAAAATAATTCTAAGTTTAAAAGGTTTAACAAAACATCGCTATTGCCGATGAAATAGTTAAAATCCATAAAACACCGTGAGACATGAATGGGCTAGGTTTTAATGAAGTATTAATTCCAAAGAGTCAAAACAAAAGTCGAAAAGGACGAACATTCTCACAAAATTGTCAACAAGACAAAGACGGACCGACGGAACCAAAATAAGGGTTCCGTCCACAGCAAAATGGTACCGCTGGTACTTCAAAGAGTAATGTAATGTTCGCAATACGGACCGCATCAATTTGTTAAAGTAACAAAGAAAACCAATGATAATGTTAAACTAAAACCAGCCATTATATCGAGTAGGACTTGTTAAAATGAATTTAGATCAAAACTACTCAACAACGATATAAAACTTCTTTGCCAAACGCCTTTCCTAAGAGCAACCACAACGCTCAACCTAACTACCAACACAACGGTTGGAATCAAAACTTTCCTAGACCATATCAAACTCCAGATTACATGCCATGGAACCCTTATCCATCATTTCCATACATGAATCAAATAATGGTATGTTTAACCCAAACGGACCCATGAGATATCGGGGACCAAATGTTTGAGTTATTCGCTTCTTAGGTATGCTTGAAAGTTGGATTGGAACCCGATGAATGGATAAAAGATAGTGGATGCTCACGACACATGACGGCAACAAAGTCTCTTCTCATCATACCAAGAGTATGACGGAGGTAATGTCACTTTCGGTAGCAATCTCAAAAGCAAAATCATTGGCAAAGGTACGATTGCTCATAACTCTAACTATTGAAAATGTTGCTCATGTGGATAGGTTAGGATTTAATCTACTTAGTATTAGCCAACTATGTGATAAAAAGTATAAAGTACTATTTGATGAAAATGGTAGTAAAATACTAAAAGATGGTATCACCATAGCTAAAGGAGTTAGGAAAAATAACATATACGCTATGAAAATAGATAAAACATATAATGACAAACTTTGCTTAACAACATTAGACGATAGCTCATCTCTTTGGCATAGACGCTAGGTCACGCTAATATGAGACTTATACAAAACCTATCTTCAAAAGAGTTGGTTAGAATTTACCAAAACTAAAATATGACCAACACTTTTATGACGCTTGCAAAATTGGTAAACAAACACATAGTAGTCACAAATCTAAAAATATGGTGTCCACATCTAAGTGTCTAGAATTATTACATATGGATTTGTTTGGACCATCCGCTATAAGAAGCTATGGAGGCAACTTATACACTTTGGTCATAGTAGATGATTACTCAAGGTTTACTTGGACGTTATTTTTGAAAACCAAAATGAAGCTTTTGATAAATTTGAAATACTTAGCAAGAAAATTCAAAATCTTCTAGGTGTCAAATTGTGTCGATCCGAACGGATCATGGTCGTGAATTTGACAACGAAACTCAATTTGGAAACTTTTGTGATACAAATGGTATAACACATAACTTTTCCGCCCACGAACACCTCAATCAAATGGAGTAGTAGAACGAAAATAGAACAATTCAAGAAATGAGTAGAACAATGCTTAATGAACAAAACATTCCTCAAAAGTTTTGGTGTAACGCCGCTGACACTTCTACATATATTTTAAATAGAGTCCTAATACGTCCTTTCCTAAACAAAACACCATATGAACTTTATAAAGGTAAAAGCCAACATTAGGATATTTTAAAGTCTTTGGTTGTAAATGTTTTATTCTTAATACTAAGGATTATCTCACCAAGTTTGACCCAAAGTCTTATGAAGGTGTATTTCTTGGTTACTCTCAAACTAGTAAAGCTTACATTGTCCTAAATAAAGAAACAATGATAGTCGAGGAATCGTTGAACATAACATTTGACGAAAGTCCACCTCCCTCTAAGACATCACCTTTGGTAGATGATGACTTAGTTGAAAGTCAAATAATTGAAAGTCAAATTAATAATAACAAGGAAGATGAACCATTAAATAAGGAAATTGTCAACATAAAAGAATCTAAAAGTCATCCATTAGAAAAGGTCATAGGAAAACTTAATCAAAGAACCTTAAGATCACAAGCTCAAAATCAAAGTAATCATTTTTGTTTTGTATCCACCATTGAACCAAAACCATAAATGAAGCAATAAAAGATGAATCATGGGTAATTGCCATGCAAGAAGAATTAAACCAATTCGTTAGAAATGATGTTTGGAAACTAGTTCCAAAACCCAAAGATCAAACTATAATTGGAACAAAATGGGTCTTTCAAACAAAATGGACGAAAATGGTGTAGTATCTAGAAACAAAGCTAGGCTTGTTGCACAAGGTTATAATCAACAAGAAGGAATTGACTATGATGAAACTTATGCACCGTAGCTAGACTTGAATCTATTAGAATATTACTTGCTTATGCATGTGCTTATGATTTTAAATTATTTCAAATGGATGTTAAAAGTGCTTTCCTTAATGGGTTTATTAACGAAGAAGTGTATGTTGCTCAACCTCCCGGTTTTACCGACTTTGAGAAACCACATCATGTCTTCAAACTCAAGAAAGCATTATACGGCCTTAAACAAGCACCTAAAGCTTGGTACGACTGCCTTAAGACTTTTCTTATTGATAACAAATATACTATGGGATTAGTAGATAATACTCTTTTACTAAGAAAAGGAATCGCAAATTATTATTGTTCAAATATACGTTGATGACATTATATTCGGATCAACTTGTCAAGAACTATGTAATGATTTCTCTAAAATCATGCATGACGAGTTTGAAATGAGTATGATGGGTGAGTTAAACTTCTTTCTAGGACTTCAAATTAAACAACTAGATGATGGTATTTTCTTTAACCAATCTAAATATATAAAAGACATGCTTAAGAAATTTGGTCTTGAAGATTCCAAACCAACTAAAACACCCATGTCCTCGGACACTAAACTCACCAAGGACTAAGAAGGTGAATCCGTAGATAACACTAAATATAGAGGAATGATTGGTAGCCTACTCTATCTTACGGCTAGTAGACCCGACATTATGTTTAGTGTTTGTCTATGTGCTCGCTTTCAAGAAAACCCAAAGGCATCACACTTAGAAGCATTAAAAGGATTTTAGATATATTAAGGAACAACGTGTTTAGGATTATGGTATCCCAAAGGAACGGGTATAGAAACCATAGTGTATGCCGACTCGGATCATGCCGGTGATTATGTCGATAGAAAAGTACAAGTGGTATTTGCACTTTGTTGGACATTGTCTCACCTCATGGTTTGCAAAGAAGCAAACGGCTTTAGCCATCTCTACCATCAAGCCGAATACGCCTCACCGAAAAGCATGTCAACAAGCTCTTTGATGAAGCAAGCTCGAGACTACGGAATTCATCTCAACGACATTGTGATACTTTATGACAACAAAGGAGCCATCGATCTCAAAGAAGAATCCTGCTCAACATGCTCGCATAAAGCACATTGAAATCATCATCACTTTCTTCGCGACAATGTTCAAAAGGAAACATTTCAATCGAGAAAGTATCCTCCAAGACAACATTGCCGACATCTTTACTAAACCTCTTAAACGAGAACCTTTAATCTTCTTAGACTTGGTTTAGGGTTAATGGAACCAAACATGTAGGATAAACATAGCCTAAAACATTAGAATAGTCAAACCAAAACAATTTTGTCTTGTATCTCGCCATCAGAGCTACGGCACCAAACGACAACACGGACGGAACCAAAATTTGGTGCCGTCTCGTCCGTGGTGTCTCATGTACAAAACAAATTTATACATAACATCTTCTTCCTCACAACCCACTTTACCAAAACGTAAAACTTAAACCAAGCTCATTATTGTCATCTTCCCACTCACTAATCATCAAGATAACATCATTGTAAGTATCCTAACTACATTTCATCTCTTAATTCTGAGTCTAGGATTCTTATTTATGCACAAAACTATCACAAATCATTACATGGGGTTTTATGTATGCTTTTATACCAAATATGAATTCAATTGGCAAATTGCATAACTAGTCATTCAAATTAGGTACTACATTATCATATTGCATAAACAAATCATGTTTCCCACTAATTGATAGATAATAAATATAAGGCCTTATTCAAACAACCAAACACCCCATGTCAAAAGTTTTGAAAAGCTTCTCACTTGTAGGAAAACATTTTTCATTGCTAATACAAATAGAAACGTTAGAATTTTCATCACTTGCATGCTCTTGAATACTAAAGGTATTGCATAACTAATATGCACTCCCGTATATTCAAATGTAGCCACATTGAATTAGGAGCATTTGGGTTATCTCATGGTATTTGCCAAACACTCCACTAAAACCATTTTGTGCATAAAATGAGTCGAGATAACCGCAACTCCAAATTGTTTTCATATAGGCACACACTAGAATCAAAAACGTTAAAATTTATCTTCATTTTTTTAACATGTTAATTCTTGTCCTTAGGAATAACCATGGTAGCCGCAAGATTCTATGATCACAAAGACACCCTTAACTACATTCCCAAACACCACAAAACCAAAGGACTCACCAAGGAACAAGTAGAAATATTTAGGGTCTAGAATCAAGGTATTTCCACGAGGGTAGAACCATTCACTCATCCTTCCTTGAGCATACCAATCTTCGTGAAGAACTAGCCGCCATTCAATTCGATTGTCTTCTTGACATTGATGAACCAATTTGTCCTAGGTTCGTGTTAGAATTCTATGCTAGTGTGACCGGTTTTAGTGATGAAGATGATGATGAATTTTGTCTTAGCTTTAGAATCAACCAAAATGACTACACCATCACCTTAAGTGACTTTGCTAGAGTACTAGGAATTCCCAACCGAGGAACTTGTGTCTACACGGATAAGTGGTCACCACCGCCTTGATGCAATCAATGACCGCCTCTTCCCTACATAACCCGCTTAGCCGATAAGGATGTCATCCGTGAACACCTTTTAACCCAAAACGGATACAACCCGAGTAACCCGAAAGGAAAAGAGGTAGACCGAGATCCATATGGAATGGAGCTCAATGAACTTAAGCACCGAATTTAAGAAATGGGAGGAGTTACTTAGAGCAAACGCTATTAGCACCATAGGGAATAGGGATCACATAAACGCTTGTCTTTGCCACATGCTTTACAACTTGTCCACCCGACAACCATTCAACTTAGCCTACTACATAGCTAGGAGAATGATTGATATTCCAACTCAAGGATCCGTTGCTCTTCCATACGGGATGCTTCTCACCCGCCTCTATAGAAACTTCGCCCAATTCCACCAACCCCAAAAGGGATGCACCTTCACTATGAACTCATCCTCACATCTTTGTACCTTTGAGTGATGCTCGAGTTGCTAAGACTAAAGGCAAGAGAGCTAAACCTCCAACTCCTTCATCATCATCATCAAATAGCTCCGAGGATGGTCTTCCAAGCTCTCATCTTCCACCTCAAGAATATTACACATCTCTTCCCGAGATTGAGAATGAATCAGCAGAATTCAAGCAAACTAAGGGAATGTTCAAGTGCCTTGGTAGGATGATGAACAAGATTTACAAGAAGTTGGACAAATAAGGGTACTTTAAGGAGTGTTTGGAACAATGCATTATCGTTAATGTTTGATACTATTTAGTTGTTTTTATTATGTAGGATGATAATATAACTTGAAACAATGGTGTATGCTAACAATCTCATGCGGGGGATAGCACAAGTATGCTATCAATTTTACCCATTTTCACTATATTGTGAAAATCAATAAGCCTTGCTCAAAATCTATGCTCCACTATGTTTACATATGTGTTATTTACTTTTCCTAACTAGAAATGTTTAGTATAACAGTTTTTGAGAAAAATTTCGTGTTTCGAAATTTCGACACCTAAAAACGAACTCATCCAAATTTCAAGACTCCACGGATCGACGGCACCATTATTTTGGTACCGCCCTTTATGTATTTTGGTACCGCCATACCAGACAGCGGACCAGACGGCACCCTTTTTGGGTACCGTCTGTATGATTTTGGTGCCGTGGATCCTCCGTAATTTTCTCAATTTCGACTCTTTCGTGATTCCAAATTATCTTCCATCACTTATAAATCAATCTTAACTAGTTTATACCGTTATTAGAACTAGTATTATTCACTAAGGTATATAAGAAATCCATTTCCCACCAAAATTCAAAAATTTGAAAAATCCACCCAAGGAGCCCTTTATATAAAGGAAGGAACCAAATTTTGGTACCTTCAAACCGGGGTAATCAATATTAGGAAATTCCACCACTAGAACACATTTATTGCATATCTTTTCTTCTTCACTCCATCTTCTTTGTATGGATTGACTTGGGTGATATGACTAGCATTCAACCCACTTCCAAATCATTAGGAACCTCATCTCTTCAATGGTTCAACATCAAATCAAACCATTTCTCAACAATTTCTTACCTCTATAAATTGAAAGGCTTTACCATGATCATCCTCACACCTTCTTCATTCTCACTACTATCTAGCAAATCAAAACCCAAGTTAAAATGACTAAATCATCACCAAAACCTTGCAAGAAAACCGCTAGAATGAGCGTAAGGCCTTGTTGTTTTGTTCATCTTAGCTCATCATCCGAATCTTCACCACTCACCATCTCATCTCCCATTAGAGATGATACACACCTTACCTTAGCTACACCCACTTCATCACACATTGTGATCACCACTCCACCACCATCAAAAGCACCTACTTCACCTCCACCGCACCCATCCAAACATCCAAAACACCTCACCACCTTCACCAAGGTCTCCCACTCACTCCCATGGAGTTATTTTCAACTCCACCAACATCACCAAATCCTTTCCTAGAGGACTTGGAAGACTTGCCTCCTAGGCCAAGTCATCCACCACCATTGCCATCCTTTGGCACCATTGAGCTTAATCGCTCATGAATCACCTCGGTCATCCATTGACCCAAACGCCCATTAGGGCCAAGACCTCTCCTTTTCCACCCCATTCACAAGGACATTCATGGTCCTTTATACGGGATCATCCACTTCCATCATCAATGTCCCTCATATTGAGGACATTCCGAGAGCATGGGATGACAATCCCACTAGAGAGGAGATTCAAGCCGAACTCCACAACCTCCACCAATTCAAAGGCATGGTGGATTCTCACTTAAGTGAGACAATGCAAATGCAAAGTGCTTTGCTTGCATCCATCATGACCACTCCAAACATCCCCAACACCACCAACACATCCACCATTCCACCACCACAACCTCCGCAAACTTTCTACCCTCCAAGGCATGGTTGCTCAACTTGTGAGCAACGGGTCAAACCGTGGAACGGACCCGGATTATGGTCCATGACTTCCACGAAGAAATGAGGTTCATCCTCAACCACATTCTTGAGCGCCTCAACGCTTTTTTCCCATCCACCATCACTTTAGGATGGTTTTTAGAATAGTCTTTTATTTGTTTTGTTTTTAGGATAATTTTTATTTTCTTGTACTAGAAACACATCATTGTGTTCTCTTTTCATGATCTTTACTCATGAAAAATTTTAACTAATGAATGTTGTTTATTATGTTGTTGGTGTCATTACATAGTGTTTGGAAATGCTTGTGAATGATCATTATTACTAACAATTTTTTGTAGCTTTATTTTCACAATCCATGTATCTTCCCATTAAAGCACCCAATTTAGGGGAGCTTTGAACAAGGGGAGATAATAGCTCGGCTCATTACATTCAAGATAGCCTCTTCTTTTGTTGAGACAAAAGGGGAGAAAATATAGAACTTGAAATTATTTATATTTGACTTTTCCGAAAAGTCAACCGCATACAATTGACTTTCTAAAAGTCAAACAGAACCCTCATTGATAATACTTGACTTTTCTTAAAAGTCAAATCGCATACTTTGACTTTCTCAAAAGTCAACATCATGCATCAACTAGTGAATTCTTTGACTTTCATAAAAGTCAAATTTCATACACTTATATTATCATTTCCTTTTCAAAGTTCTAAAACTAATATTTTTATAACTCTTGTACAAACTTTGTTTCTTTTATAAAATAAAATTTATATTTTGTCCTCAACAAAAGGGGAGATTGTTAATACAAATATCGCCATTAAACGTTATTTATATTTTTGATCTTTGCCTAAGTTTTGTTAACGACAAAAGTAAATTTAATTTATAAAAGCTTAAAGCTTGTCAAGTTTATTAGATATTAAAACAAGCTTTCTCAAACAATATATTCATCATTCAAGCATTTACATTTATGATTAGTAACATCTTGATATGACTCTAATCATTATGTATGATAGTAGTTTGTAGAATGTGTTAGGTTCTTAAAACCAAACACTACTTAAGCATTTGCATATTTCTATTAATAGTAATACAACATTTGACATCATGTATTACATCATGGAGATCATTGGAAGATTCCATTAGATATTTTGTGAAGATTTGTACTCTTCATATCTTGCACAATCTCACTTAGATAGAGTTGACTTTAGGCAAGATTTGATATCTTGACTGCCGATCAAGCGGTACTAATTGGGTACACGGGCGGAACCCTTTAGGGGTCCGCGGTCCGTGGACGCCTCCGTCCAAATTGGCTATAAATAGCAATGCCAAGCCAAGTAGTTTCTCATCCCTTTCTAACATACTCTCATACATATCTTCTCTAACCTTTCTAACTCGGTTTATATCATATTAGTGATCTCTTTGTAGCAAAGAAGATCAAGTCATATTCAAGCTTCAACGAGAAGTTGGAAGTCTTGTTTGTTTAGTGTTGTATGATCTAGTGTTGATCCATACTTCATTGTTGTATCAAACCATCATAATCTTGTGAGTGTGAGTGGTTAGTATTTTAGTCCTCAAAATACATTGTGTGGGGAGTAGTTGTACCCTTGGAAAGAACTCGACATCTAGCTTAGTGTCGGAAATAGTGTGTTAAGTGTAAAGGTTTTCTCCACGGTGAAAGGAGCTTGTTGACTAGTGAAGTTAAACTCTCGAGTGTGAGACTCGGGAGTGGAGTAGGCAAGGAAAAAGAGTCCTTGTAGGTCGAACCACTATAAACAACTTGTTGTGGTTTGATCATTTCTTTCCTTATTTACTTATTACATATTGCTTGCATATTTCATTAACATACTTAAGATCAATATCAATTGATCTTTCAATAAGTTTCAAAACAAAGTTTTTAATCGGAACTATTCAACCCCTTCTAGTTTTCTACAATTGGTACCAGAGCCTCGTTGCTCAAGAATTTCTAAAATAACTTGTATTTTATAAACTTGAAACGATCCATGGATTCTCAAAACTTTAAAGAAGGGCAATCTATGCAAAGACCACCACTCTTTGAAACCAATGGATTTATCTATTGAAAAACCGTTTTGAAACATATGTAAAATCAAAAGATATAGATCTTTGGTTTATTATTGTTAAAGGAGATTTTAGTTCTACAACAAAGGATATTTCCGTTGATGAACAAAAGAAATTAGTTGCTAAAAATAATGAAGCTAAAATGATGCTTTATAATGCTTTACCTAGAAAAGAATATGAAAGAATTTTTATGTGTGAAACCGCCAAAGATATTTGGGAATCTTTAATTGTTACACATCAAGGTAATTCACAAGTCAAGGATAACAAAATTGATCTTCTTGTTCAACAATATGAACAATTTGTTATCCCCAAGATGAAACCATTGATTGTGGCTTTGCTCGCTTTAACACTATCATTACATCACTTAAAGCACTTGATGAATCTTTTCGTAGTAAGAACTTTGTCGAAATTTCTTAGAGCACTCCATCCCAAATGGAGAGCTAAAGTGACCGCTATTGAAGAATCAAAAGATCTCTCAATAATGTCACTAGACGAGCTAATTGGCAACCTCAAAGTTCACGAAATGGTAATGGAGAAAGATTCGAGATCATCAAAGGAAGAAAGGAGAAGATCAAACCGCTGTTTTAAAGCAAAGGCGGAATCAAGCGATGATGGTGAATCTTGTTCCGATAGTGAAGATGAGGAGTATGCCATGGCCGTTAGAGATTTCAAGAAGTTCTTTAGAAGAAGAGGAAAGTTTGTAAGACAACCTCGAGAAGAAAAGAAGCCATTCCGAAAAGATCGGGATGATAAGAAGATTAAAGGTGAAAGAAAGTGTTTTAGATGTGGTGATGCAAGTCATCTCATAGAGAATGTCCCAAGCCACCTAAGAGCAAAACTCAACGAGCTTTTGTAAGTGGTGCTTGGAGTGATAGTGAAGACGATGAAGAATCAAGCAAGGAAGAGATCGCCTAATGGCACATGAGTCAAATGAGGTACTTTCCGACTCTTCTTATTCTTCTATAGATGATGACACCTTGCAAAAACAATATAATCAATTGTGTGAGCTAAGTCTAAAAATCATAACTAAAAATAAATTTCTAAAACTAAAAGGAGTTTTTGGAAAATGAGGTATATGAGTTAAAAGAAAAGCAAAACGACTTGAAAAGGAAAAGCAAATGACAATGATTGTAAATCATGTCAAGAGCTTAATCTTGAAATAGAAAACTAAAGCTCACACAAGAAGTTTTAATAGAAAATAATTCTAAGTTTAAAAGGTTTAACAAAAACATCGCTATTGCCGATGAAATAGTTAAAATCCATAAAACACCGTGAGACATGAATGGGCTAGGTTTTAATGAAGTATTAATTCCAAAGAGTCAAAACAAACGGTCGAAAAGGACGAACATTCTGTCAAAATTGTCAACAAGATAAAGACGGACCGACGGAACCAAAAAAAGGGTTCCGTCCACAGCAAAATGGTACCGCGGTACTTCAAAGTAATGTAATGTTCGCAATACGGACCGCATCAATTTGTTAAAGTAACAAAGAAAACCAATGATAATGTTAAACTAAAACCAGCCATTATATCGAGTAGGACTTATTAAAATGAATTTAGATCAAAACTACTCAACAACGACATAAAACTTCTTTGCCAAACGCCTTTCCTAAGAGCAACCACAACGTTCAACCTAACTACCAACACAACGGTTGGAATCAAAACTTTCCTAGACCATATCAAACTCCAGATTACATGCCATGGAACCCTTATCCATCATTTCCATACATGAATCAAATAATGGTATGTTTAACCCAAACGGACCCATGAGATATCGGGGACCAAATGTTTGAGTTATTCGCTTCTTAGGTATGTTTGAAAGTTGGATTGGAACCCGATGAATGGATAAAAGATAGTGGATGCTCACGACACATGACGGCAACAAAGTCTCTTCTCATCATACCAAGAGTATGACGGAGGTAATGTCACTTTCGGTAGCAATCTCAAAAGCAAAATCATTGGCAAAGGTACGATTGCTCATAACTCTCTAACTATTGAAAATGTTGCTCATGTGGATAGGTTAGGATTTAATCTACTTAGTATTAGCCAACTATGTGATAAAAAGTATAAAGTACTATTTGATGAAAATGGTAGTAAAATACTAAAAGATGGTATCACCATAGCTAAAGGAGTTAGGAAAAATAACATATACGCTATGAAAATAGATAAAACATATAATGACAAACTTTGCTTAACAACATTAGACGATAGCTCATCTCTTTGGCATAGACGCTTAGGTCACGCTAATATGAGACTTATACAAAACCTATCTTCAAAAGAGTTAGTTAGAATTTACCAAAACTAAAATATGACCAACACTTTTGCGACGCTTGCAAAATTGGTAAACAAACACATAGTAGTCACAAATCTAAAAATATGGTGTCTACATCTAAGTGTCTAGAATTATTACATATGGATTTGTTTGGACCATCCGCTATAAGAAGCTATGGAGGCAACTTATACACTTTGGTCATAGTAGATGATTACTCAAGGTTTACTTGGACGTTATTTTGAAAACCAAAATGAAGCTTTTGATAAATTTGAAATACTTAGCAAGAAAATTCAAAATCTTCTAGGTGTCAAATTGTGTCGATCCGAACGGATCATGGTCGTGAATTTGACAACGAAACTCAATTTGGAAACTTTTGTGATACAAATGGTATAACACATAACTTTTCCGCCCACGAACACCTCAATCAAATGGAGTAGTAGAACGAAAAATAGAACAATTCAAGAAATGAGTAGAACAATGCTTAATGAACAAAACATTCCTCAAAAGTTTTGGTGTAACGCTGACACTTCTACATATATTTTAAATAGAGTCCTAATACGTCCTTTCCTAAACAAAACACCATATGAACTTTATAAAGGTAAAAGCCAACATTAGGATATTTTAAAGTCTTTGGTTGTAAATGTTTTATTCTTAATACTAAGGATTATCTCACCAAGTTTGACCCAAAGTCTTATGAAGGTGTATTTCTTGGTTACTCTCAAACTAGTAAAGCTTACATTGTCCTAAATAAAGAAACAATGATAGTCGAGGAATCGTTGAACATAACATTTGACGAAAGTCCACCTCCCTCTAAGACATCACCTTTGGTAGATGATGACTTAGTTGAAAGTCAAATAATTGAAAGTCAAATTAATAATAACAAGGAAGATGAACCATTAAATAAGGAAATTGTCAACATAAAAGAATCTAAAAGTCATCCATTAGAAAAGGTCATAGGAAAACTTAATCAAAGAACCTTAAGATCACAAGCTCAAAATCAAAGTAATCATTTTTGTTTTGTATCCACCATTGAACCAAAACCATAAATGAAGCAATAAAAGATGAATCATGGGTAATGGCCATGCAAGAAGAATTAAACCAATTCGTTAGAAATGATGTTTGGAAACTAGTTCCAAAACCCAAAGATCAAACTATAATTGGAACAAAATGGGTCTTTCAAACAAAATGGACGAAAATGGTATAGTATCTAGAAACAAAGCTAGGCTTGTTGCACAAGGTTATAATCAACAAGAAGGAATTGACTATGATGAAACTTATGCACCGGTAGCTAGACTTGAATCTATTAGAATATTACTTGCTTATGCATGTGCTTATGATTTTAAATTATTTCAAATGGATGTTAAAAGTGCTTTTCTTAATGGGTTTATTAACGAAGAAGTGTATGTTGCTCAACCTCCCGGTTTTACCGACTTTGAGAAACCACATCATGTCTTCAAACTCAAGAAAGCATTATACGGCCTTAAACAAGCACCTAAAGCTTGGTACGACCGCCTTAAGACTTTTCTTATTGATAACAAATATACTATGGGATTAGTAGATAATACTCTTTTACTAAGAAAAGGAATCGCAAATTATTATTGTTCAAATATACGTTGATGACATTATATTCGGATCAACTTGTCAAGAACTATGTAATGATTTCTCTAAAATCATGCATGACGAGTTTGAAATGAGTATGATGGGTGAGTTAAACTTCTTTCTAGGACTTCAAATTAAACAACTAGAAGATGGTATTTTCTTTAACCAATCTAAATATATAAAAGACATGCTTAAGAAATTTGGTCTTGAAGATTCCAAACCAACTAAAACACCCATGTCTTCGGACACTAAACTCACCAAGGACGAAGAAGGTGAATCCGTAGATAACACTAAATATAGAGGAATGATTGGTAGCCTACTCTATCTTACGGCTAGTAGACCCGACATTATGTTTAGTGTTTGTCTATGTGCTCGCTTTCAAGAAAACCCAAAGGCATCACACTTAGAAGCATTAAAAGGATTTTAGATATATTAAGGAACAACGTGTTTAGGATTATGGTATCCCAAAGGAACGGGTATAGAAACCATAGTGTATGCCGACTCGGATCATGCCGGTGATTATGTCGATAGAAAAGTACAAGTGGTATTTGCACTTTTGTTGGACATTGTCTCACCTCATGGTTTGCAAAGAAGCAAACGGCTTTAGCCATCTCTACCATCAAGCCGAATACGCCTCACCGGAAAAGCATGTCAACAAGCTCTTTGGATGAAGCAAGCTCGAGACTACGGAATTCATCTCAACGACATTGTGATACTTTATGACAACAAAGGAGCCATCGATCTCAAAGAAGAATCCTGCTCAACATGCTCGCATAAAGCACATTGAAATCATCATCACTTTCTTCGCGACAATGTTCAAAAGGAAACATTTCAATCGAGAAAGTATCCTCCAAGACAACATTGCCGACATCTTTACTAAACCTCTTAAACGAGAACCTTTAATCTTCTTAGACTTGGTTTAGGGTTAATGGAACCAAACATGTAGGATAAACATAGCCTAAAACATTAGAATAGTCAAACCAAAACAATTTTGTCTTGTATCTCGCCATCAGAGCCACGGCACCAACGACAACACGGACGGAACCAAAATTTGGTGCCGTCTCGTCCGTGGTGTCTGTACAAAACAAATTTTATACATAACATCTTCTTCCTCACAACCCACTTTACCAAAACGTAAAACTTAAACCAAGCTCATTATTGTCATCTTCCCACTCACTAATCATCAAGATAACATCATTGTAAGTATCCTAACTACATTTCATCTCTTAATTCTGAGTCTAGGATTCTTATTTATGCACAAAACTATCACAAATCATTACATGGGGTTTTATGTATGCTTTTATACCAAATATGAATTCAATTGGCAAATTGCATAACTAGTCATTCAAATTAGGTACTACATTATCATATTGCATAAACAAATCATGTTTCCCACTAATTGATAGATAATAAATATAAGGCCTTATTCAAACAACCAAACACCCCATGTCAAAAGTTTTGAAAAGCTTCTCACTTGTAGGAAAACATTTTTCATTGCTAATACAAATAGAAACGTTAGAATTTTCATCACTTGCATGCTCTTGAATACTAAAGGTATTGCATAACTAATATGCACTCCCGGTATATTCAAATGTAGCCACATTGAATTAGGAGCATTTGGGTTATCTCATGGTATTTGCCAAACACTCCACTAAAACCATTTTGTGCATAAAATGAGTCGAGATAACCGCAACTCCAAATTGTTTTCATATAGGCACACACTAGAATCAAAAACGTTAAAATTTATCTTAATTTTTTTAACATGTTAATTCTTGTCCTTAGGAATAACCATGGTAGCCGCAAGATTCTATGATCACAAAGACACTCTTAACTACATTCCCAAACACCACAAAACCAAAGGACTCACCAAGGAACAAGTAGAAATATTTAGGGTCTAGAATCAAGGTATTTCCACGAGGTAGAACCATTCACCCATCCTTCCTTGAGCATACCAATCTTCGTGAAGAACTAGCCGCCATTCAATTCGATTGTCTTCTTGACATTGATGAACCAATTTGTCCTAGGTTCGTGTTAGAATTCTATGCTAGTGTGACCGGTTTTAGTGATGAAGATGATGATGAATTTTGTCTTAGCTTTAGAATCAACCAAAATGACTACACCATCACTTTAAGTGAATTTGCTAGAGTACTAGGAATTCCCAACCGAGGAACTTGTGTCTACACGGATAAGTGGTCACCACCGCCTTTGATGCAATCAATGACCGCTCTCTTCCCTACATAACCCGCTTAGCCGATAAGGATGTCATCCGTGAACACCTTTTAACCCAAAACGGATACAACCCGAGTAACCCGAAAGGGAAAAGAGGTAGACCGAGATCCATATGGAATGGAGCTCAATGAACTTAAGCACGAATTTAAGAAATGGGAGGAGTTACTTAGAGCAAACGTCATTAGCACCATAGGAATAGGGATCACATAAACGCTTGTCTTTGCCACATGCTTTACAACTTGTCCACCCGACAACCATTCAACTTAGCCTACTACATAGCTAGGAGAATGATTGATATTCCAACTCAAGGATCCGTTGCTCTTCCATACGGATGCTTCTCACCCGCCTCTATAGAAACTTCGCCCAATTCCACCAACCCCAAAAGGGATGCACCTTCACTATGATCTCATCCTCACATCTTTGTACCTTTGAGTGATGCTCGAGTTGCTAAGACTAAAGGCAAGAGAGCTAAACCTCCAACTCCTTCATCATCATCATCAAATAGCTCCGAGGATGGTCTTCCAAGCTCTCGCCTTCCACCTCAAGAGTATTACACATCTCTTCCCGAGATTGAGAATGAATCACAGAATTCAAGCAAACTAAGGGAATGTTCAAGTGCCTTGGTAGGATGATGAACAAGATTTACAAGAAGTTGGACAAATAAGGGTACTTTAAGGAGTGTTTGGAACAATGCATTATCGTTAATGTTTGATACTATTTAGTTGTTTTTATTATGTAGGATGATAATATAACTTGAAACAATGGTGTATGCTAACAATCTCATGCGGGGGATAGCACAAGTATGCTATCAATTTTACCCATTTTCACTATATTGTGAAAATCAATAAGCCTTGCTCAAAATCTATGCTCCACTATGTTTACATATGTGTTATTTACTTTTCCTAACTAGAAATGTTTAGTATAACAGTTTTGAGAAAAATTTCGTGTTTCGGAAATTTCCCGACACCTAAAAACGAACTCATCCAAATTTCAAGACTCCACGGATCGACGGCACCATTATTTTGGTACCGTCCTTTATGTATTTTGGTACCGCCATACCAGAGACAAGTGACCGACGGCACCCTTTTTGGGTTCCGTCTGTATGATTTTGGTGCCGTGGATCCTCCGTAATTTTCTCAATTTCGACTCTTTCGTGATTCCAAATTATCTTCCATCACTTATAAATCAATCTTAACTAGTTTATACTGTTATTAGAACTAGTATTATTCACTAAGGTATATAAGAAATCCATTTCCCACCAAAATTCAAAATTTGAAAAATCCACCCAAGGAGCCCTTTGGCATAAAGGAAGGAACCAAATTTTGGTACCTTCAAACCGTGGGTAATCAATATTAGGAAATTCCACTCACTAGAACACATTTATTGCATATCTTTTCTTCTTCACTCCATCTTCTTTGTATGGATTGACTTGGGTGATATGACTAGCATTCAACCCACTTCCAAATCATTAGGAACCTCATCTCTTCAATGGTTCAACATCAAATCAAACCATTTCTCAACAATTTCTTACCTCTATAAATTGAAAGGCTTTACCATGATCATCCTCACACCTTCTTCATTCTCACTACTATCTAGCAAATCAAAACCCAAGTTAAAATGACTAAATCATCACCAAAACCTTGCAAGAAAACCGCTAGAATGAGCGTAAGGCCTTGTTGTTTTGTTAATCTTAGCTCATCATCCGAATCTTCACCACTCACCATCTCATCTCCCATTAGAGATGATACACACCTTACCTTAGCTACACCCACTTCATCACACATTGTGATCACCACTCCACCACCATCAAAAGCACCTACTTCACCTCCACCGCACCCATCCAAACATCCAAAACACCTCACCACCTTCACCAAGGTCTCCCACTCACTCCCATGGAGTTATTTTCAACTCCACCAACATCACCAAATCCTTTCCTAGAGGACTTGGAAGACTTGCCTCCTAGGCCAAGTCATCCACCACCATTGCCATCCTTTGGCACCATTGAGCGAATCGCTCATGAATCACCTCGGTCATCCATTGACCCAAACGCCCATTAGGGCCAAGACCTCTCCTTTTCCACCCCATTCACAAGGACATTCATGGTCCTTTATACGGGATCATCCACTTCCATCATCAATGTCCCTCATATTGAGGACATTCCGAGAGCATGTGGGATGACAATCCCACTAGAGAGGAGATTCAAGCCGAACTCCACAACCTCCACCAATTCAAAGGCATGGTGGATTCTCACTTAAGTGAGACAATGCAAATGCAAAGTGCTTTGCTTGCATCCATCATGACCACTCCAAACATCCCCAACACCACCAACACATCCACCATTCCACCACCACAACCTCCGCAAACTTTCTACCCTCCAAGGCATGGTTGCTCAACTTGTGAGCAACGGGTCAAACCGTGGAACGGACCCGGATTATGGTCCATGACTTCCACGAAGAAATGAGGTTCATCCTCAACCACATTCTTGAGCGCCTCAACGCTTTTTCCCATCCACCATCACTTTAGGATGGTTTTAGAATAGTCTTTTATTTGTTTTTTTTTTTAGGATAATTTTTATTTTCTTGTACTAGAAACACATCATTGTGTTCTCTTTTCATGATCTTTACTCATGAAAATTTTAACTAATGAATGTTGTTTATTATGTTGTTGGTGTCATTACATAGTGTTTGGAAATGCTTGTGAATGATCATTATTACTAACAATTTTTTGTAGCTTTATTTTCACAATCCATGTATCTTCCCATTAAAGCACCCAATTTAGGGGAGCTTTGAACAAGGGGAGATAATAGCTCGGCTCATTACATTCAAGATAGCCTCTTCTTTTGTTGAGACAAAAGGGGAGAAAATATAGAACTTGAAATTATTTATATTTGACTTTTCCGAAAAGTCAACCGCATACAATTGACTTTCTAAAAGTCAAACAGAACCCTCATTGATAATACTTGACTTTTCTTAAAAAGTCAAACCGCATACTTTGACTTTCCGAAAAGTCAACATCATGCATCAACTAGTGAATTCTTTGACTTTCATAAAAGTCAAAATTCATACACTTATATTATCATTTCCTTTTCAAGTTCTAAAACTAATATTTTTATAACTCTTGTACAAACTTTGTTTCTTTTATAAAATAAAATTTATATTTTGTCCTCAACAAAAGGGGGAGATTGTTAATACAAATATCGTCATTAAACGTTATTTATATTTTTGATCTTTGCCTAAGTTTTGTTAACGACAAAAGTAAATTTAATTTATAAAAGCTTAAAGCTTGTCAAGTTTATTAGATATTAAAACAAGCTTTCTCAAACAATATATTCATCATTCAAGCATTTACATTTATGATTAGTAACATCTTGATATGACTCTAATCATTATGTATGATAGTAGTTTGTAGAATGTGTTAGGTTCTTAAAACCAAACACTACTTAAGCATTTGCATATTTCTATTAATAGTAATACAACATTTGACATCATGTATTACATCATGGAGATCATTGGAAGATTCCATTAGATATTTTGTGAAGATTTGTACTCTTCATATCTTGCACAATCTTACTTAGATAGAGTTGACTTTAGGCAAGATTTGATATCTTGACTGCCGATCAAGGGTACCAATTTGGTACACGGCGGAACCCTTTAAGGGTCCGCGGTCCGTGGACGCCCTCGTCCAATTTGGCTATAAATAGCAATGCCAAGCCAAGTAGTTTCTCATCCCTTTCTAACATACTCTCATACATATCTTCTCTCTAACCTTTCTAACTCGGTTTCATATCATATTAGTGATCTCTTTGTAGCAAAGAAGATCAAGTCATATTCAAGCTTCAACGAGAAGTTGGAAGTCTTGTTTGTTTAGTGTTGTATGATCTAGTGTTGATCCATACTTCATTGTTGTATCAAACCATCATAATCTTGTGAGTGTGAGTGGTTAGTATTTTAGTCCTCAAAATACATTGTGTGTGGGAGTAGTTGTACCCTTGGAAAGAACTCGACATCTAGCTTAGTGTCGGAAATAGTGTGTTTAAGTGTAAAGGTTTTCTCCACGGTGAAAGGAGCTTGTTGACTAGTGAAGTTAAACTCTCGAGTGTGAGACTCGGGAGTGGAGTAGGCAAGGAAAAAGAGTCCTTGTAGGCCGAACCACTATAAACAACTTGTTGTGGTTTGATCATTTCTTTCCTTATTTACTTATTACATATTGCTTGCATATTTCATTAACATACTTAAGATCAATATCAATTGATCTTTCAATAAGTTTCAAAACAAAGTTTTTAATCGGAAACTATTCAACCCCTTCTAGTTTTCTACAAGTGTCAATTATCTTCTTGACACCGAACACACCGCTTTGTTGCAAATGTTTAATATATTGCTCGTAGGAATCCACCTAAGACCAACAGTTTTAAAACCTCCACCCGGTATCCACCTAAGATTAGATCTAGGAGATGTTGAAACTTCTTTTGAAAAGAGTCTTTGTCCTATACTGATCCACCTATTAGGTTTCCGAAGTTTGTTTCTCAGTTCAACGGGTCGATTTCTAATTGTCTGTTGAGTATCGATTGGTTCCAAAACACAAGCTGCTTTAATCACACAAGCTAGCCACTTGTGAATGGCTAACCGAAGAAACTTAAACCGCTCGTGAACCAATACAATGAAGATCGAGAATATAATGAATTACCGGGTCGTTATGTCCCACGGAGACTCAATGGTGCTTAAACACTTTCAGACGATAGAATGATCACCAAGGATAGTGATCGCAAGGATTCGATGGATAATTATACCTAAAGAAAAGTTTATAAATTACAATGACTTAAATACAAATTAAGAAAATTAAAAGATAAAATATATTAAATAAACGCTATCACTATTTTAAAATTGATGAACGTTTAAAACCTAAAACTTACGCTTAAATTAAAAACTACGCGAACGCATTACTAAATAAAACGTGAAAATAAAGAAGGAAAATACCTACGGATATGAAAAATACATTTTACAATCCTAATTATATTAGAAAATTATTAGAAAAGAAAATTATTTTTACGACTAGTTATCTAATTATTATTAATTAAAACTATTTTAAACTATTTATTAATACTCTAAAATAAAAGAAAATATGAAATAAGGCTAGAAAAATAAAATTATGACTTAGAAAAATCTAAAATATGATAAAACTTATTTTAAAACTGAAAATATATTTTTTAGACTTTTTATATATTTATTACTAATTTAAAACTATTTAAAACTAATTAAAATGCTAGAAATTACAAATTTAACTAAGAAAAATCTGGAAAAATATTTTTTTAACTTTTTATATTTATCTTAACTTAAGAAAAATGAAAATTTATTTTTTTGAAACTTTTCTGAATTATTTGCAATAAAAGCTATTTAAAAATGAATAAAAACTGTTTTAAATAGAGAAAAATATCAAACAGTGACCAAAAATTATGAAAATCTCAGGAAAATTCTAAAATGTTATTCTAGTTCTATGAAAAATATAAAATATGATGCTTATGTGAGAGAAATGAGGGCTGCAGTGTAACTGTATAGCAAATAAGCATTTGAAAATAAGCAAATAAGCACAATAATCCACCAAACTTCTACAGAGACTAGATTATACTCAAATTAGCTATTATCAACTAAATATAGCTACTTCTAACTTCAAATAAGCAGTCTACTAAGGTATGATGCTAACTGATCTCTTCTACCCAAACAACTACTGACCATCCTGTTTGAGCTCATCCACAGGCTTATCAGAGAAGCTAATGTGAAAATCAGATAGGTGGTCTTCAAGACCACCAAGCAAACTACAATTGGACCAAATTTGAGCTTCTAATAAGCTATATAGAACCTTGTGCAAGGGGCTGCAAGGTCTGCAAAAACCGGTTTACATGTTTTGACTTTTTGAAAATAAAGCTACTATGTTTGACTAAAATGAGATTTAAGATCAAATGTAGGATCGATGTTGATGAATACCGATGAAATGCAACTATAACAACCTGGTTTATCAAATTCTAAACCTATATGTAATGATTTCAAGAACTAGTTTCAACAGATTTAAGCTCAAGAACAGCTTTGATGAAATGTTGACTTTGAATGAAAATGGATGCAAACAAGGATGATATGAGTGAAATAAACTATAGTAAGCCTAAAACAACCTAACTATCACAAGATTCTATCCTCTAGCACAGCTTTAAGCACTAATCCAAACACCACTTTAAATACTAATCATAAGCATAATCGATCCGATCGCTAAACTAGATATTGCAAATAATCAAATCGAGTTTAATTACTCTAAGTACAGCTAATTAAACAGGTTTGAACAGGTTATGACTACAAATACAAGTACAAGCAAAATATGCAAATTGATGTGTAAATAAGACAGATACTCACAAATGTCAAGCATGTGTTGCAAGCTAAAACCAGAACCAATCTACTCTAACCTAGTCTATTTCAATCCCTCCAAGCTCTGCATCACCCAAATTCCAAAACCAAGCCCCATTGAGCCTCAGTTTGACTTTTGTTGACTATAAATGAAAATTGTTTGAAACTGTTTCCCAAGCTAATCAAAAGCTATAATAAGCTTAAATTAACTTGTTTGAATGAGAAAAGAAGCTATTGGAAGCTTTAATATAGGAACATGAGTTTGAAATTTCCAACAGTAATCACAAGAACAAGAATTTTAACCAAACTTTGAAATTGATTCTTAAAAACAGATTACAATGATAACATAACTTGAGTTTGGATCATAGAAACAAAAGATTAAAGAATTTAAGCTAAACTAAGACATTTATAAAAAAAAACGACATAAAGAAAAACTTTAAAACTAACTACTTCTTCTCTTCTCTTTCTTCCTCATCTTTTATACACCAACTCTCTTTCTTGTCTCTCTCTGAGCTAATCCCACATATAATCAGGGCCATTGGATTACTTCAAGTAATATTGGCCGTTTGATTGGTTTTGGCGGGAAATGCGCTTTTGACCTGTTGGGGTTGAGTGAAGGGTTAGAAGAAGCATTAAATGTGTTTTGGAGGGATGTTGAGGTGGAGGGAACAAGGAGGGGGAAAATGAGTTGGAGTGATGGGAGGTGGTGTGTTGCAGGGATAGCAGTTGAGGAAGAAGACTTTTGGCGCGCTGGTTTTGTTTGACCAAGATTTGACCGGTGCTAAATATAAAAAGGAGGGGTCAAAACAGGCAGGGGTCCAATTGGGATGGCAGGGTCAAAAGGTTTATGATAGGGTCTAAAATGGTTAAAGGGTATTAATAACCAAGGACCTATTGTGTAATTTCTGAAAATCAAGGGACCTAGGCTGCCAAATCTGCAAAGTTGCTCCAAGGGACTAAAAGTGACAAGTTTCAATAGTATAAGGACCAAACTTGACAATTTCCAATTTCCAAGGACCATTTTTGCCACTTTTCAAAGTTGAAGGACCTTTTCCGCCATTTGACTAAAGATTCATTCAAGGACCGTTTTTGACAATTTAAAATATTTCAGGGACCTTGAATGATATTTTTCTTTATTTTGATATACCAGTGGACCTGCTTTTGACAACTTTTGAAACTTGGGGACTAAAATCGCCAATTTTGCAAACTTGATACGTTTTCATCCGATTTTGATATTTTTACATTTGAAACACATAAAACACGATTTGTGATATTTTTATCATTTTGATGCAATTAAAGTGTTTTCGGATGTTTTCGATCTAGATGGTACAAAATGATGAGTATTTAGAGACTCATCAATCCCCATACTAAGATATTGCTAGTCCCTAGCAATGTTTTGAAATTTTAATGGATTTTAAAGAACTCTTTACCAAAAGCCATTACTTGGAGTAGCCAATTGTTTCAGTTCAAGTAAGAACCTTGGTACAACGATAACCAAATGATTTTGAGCAAATCATAAGTCGTAACGGATTTGATTTGTCTTTACCGTGCCGCTTTGCTCTAGACTAGCCAACTCTTCACTTTTAGGATATGGTGAGTGAATACCATACAATTTTGGGCAAATTGCAAGTCGTAAAACGGATTTGATATATCTTTACCAAGAGCCGTTTGCTCTGGATTAGCCAATCCTTTTGTTTATTAGACATGGCGGATCGATAACCATAAAGTCGAGTAAGTCTGAACACTTACTCCAAAAAATTTTGGCCAAAACGGGAATTGGGTGGATAATATATGATAAAATTCGTGAGAATTCCCCCACACTTAGAAATGAATATTGCCCTCAATATTCAAAGTACCCATGATTATGCCGAAACAAAGAACGTAAAGGGAAATATTACGGCCATTATTTGAAAGAGATTTTTTTTTTTTTTTTTTTGAAAACTTATATATACACAACATGTGGGCAACTCCCCACACTAGGGTGGTACACACGGGTGAAAACCCATGTTAGCTCATCGTTTTTGATTACCGAGTCGCTAGCTTGACTCGACCCCAATTCATTGGTTCATGGGAAGTAAAGTGGAAGAAACAATCTCCATCGGACTTTCATTCAAGATGTTTGTATAAACATTGAATGTGTTGAAAGTTCCACTCGATGAGATATAGATAGAACCGCTCAAAAATGATAAATGAAAATGCCAGATCAAAAATAGTGTCCTCATTCCAGAGGAGAAAAGGGAATGAGAAGTCACACCATATGTGAAGAAAGAAAGAAAATCATGATAAAATCATGACTAACTCCTCATTATCGGAAGGGAATTCATGATTTTTGGATCATGAATCTCATCGATGAGGATAGAATCGTCATCACATGATGGAAGAGATAAGTTAGAATACGTGAGGTGGGACAAGTGGTGTGCTCGAAAAGTGCTAGCAATTTCCACCACTTCCGTGATGGTCTCTGATCGGCCTCGGACATTTCATCGAAAAGAGGATTTACTTTCCCAAAAGTGTAGTCATTATTAAATTCAAAAATAGGATTTGAGAAAATCCCAAGTAACCTCGTAAATGTCAAGAGAATCACAAAAGGCAAATCACAATCACTATCGGATATATCCTCAGACTCACTTGGGATTGGGACGAAGTTCTCAACATTAGACGATTCCGTTTCCGGAATTGTGCCAAGATGCTCATCCTCCATTATGAGAGAGTCTTTGGAAGCAGTAATAGGTAAGATAGATGTGATAGCAATAGACTGAGGGAGTTGAGAAATGATATCGTTCAATTGAATAGCACTCTCCTCGTTGTCCTCATAATATTCCCTCATTTGAATAGTATCCTCATCATCATCGTCATCATATCGGATTCTTATATTCATCTGCTGAAGCTTACATACCATTCTTTTCATTTGTAGTTGCTTTGAATCGATTTCTTGAACTTTTGGAAGATTACACCTCGTAATCATTGAAATGTCAGAAAGGCTCTAAGTCCGAGTACTAGGATTAGGTGCTCGTTCTTGACTAGTAATTCTCCAATAGTTTTATCATGATGATATTGATGAATGATGGAATACTGTGGGGTTGGAATTTGTCAAACCGGAGAATTGGAATTGTGAAAATTTTGATTCATCGGTTGACATTCAAAAGTCGCATGAGGACCCCGCAATTCTCATAACAGAGATAATTGGGAAAATAACTTTCACCAAAGTTCGATTGTAACATGGTTCGGCTCATAGACAAGCGGGACCGTGGTGGACAATCAAAACCGTAATGAGAATCATTCCACAAAACTCGCATGAGTAGGATTCAGATTGGGGCTGGAGGTAGGTAGGAAAAATCGGGTGTTTCATTATTTGAAATGGGATCGGGATTACCGACAAACTTGTCTATGAAACTCACATTGGTACATCACCGACAATTTCCACCGTTAAATGGACCTCCACACCAGAACATGTCGAAACCATGACATAAAGAATTAAACGGATAAGAGGATAATAGATGAAGAATTAAACGGTTATAGAGGATAAGGAATGGAGAATTAAACAGATTAGAGGATAAAGGAATGGAGAATTAAACAGATTAGAGGATAAAGGATGGATATTTTTGGATTTTTGAAAAACATGCTATAAAAACAAAGAATGAAAATATTTTTGGGTTTGATAACACTTCAGGAAAAGTGTTAATGAACTTTTTGGATTATTGATAACTTTACAAAAGAAAACTGTTTACAAAAAGGTGGTATATGTGCAAGAATGGATCTGAAAAAGGTTTAACACACGCTAAAGCCTCCCGTGGCGCCAAAATTTGATTGGTTACGAAAACACGGTCGAGCTTAATCACACAAGCTAGCCACTTGTGAATGGCTAACCGTAAGAAACTTAAAACTGCTCAGGAACCAATACAATGAAGATCAGAGAATATAATGAATTCCCGGGTCGTTATGTCCCACGGAGACTCAATGGTGCTTAAACACTTTCAGACGATAGAATGATCACTAAGGATAGTGATCGAAGGATTGGATGGATAATTATACCTAAAGAAAAAGTTTATAAATTACAGCGACTTAAATACAAATTAAGAAAATTAAAAAGATAAAATATATTAAATAAACGCTATCACTATTTTAAAATTGATGAACGTTTAAAACCTAAAACTTACGTTTAAATTAAAAACTACGTGAACGTACTAAATAAAACGTGAAAATAAAGAAGGAAAATACCTACGGATATGAAAAATACATTTTTACAATCCTAATTATATTAGAAAATTATTAGAAAAAGAAAATTATTTTTACGACTAGTTATCTAATTATTATTAATTAAAAACTATTTTAAACTATTTATTAATACTCTAAAATAAAAGAAAATATGAAATAAGGCTAGAAAAATAAAATTATGACTTAGAAAAATCTAAAATATGATAAAACTTATTTTAAAACTGAAAATATATTTTTTAGACTTTTTATATATTTGTTACTAATTTAAAACTATTTAAAACTAATTAAAATGCTAGAAATTACAAATTTAACTAAGAAAAATCTGGAAAAATATTTTTTTAACTTTTTATATTTATCTTAACTTAAGAAAAATGAAAATTTATTTTTTTGAAACTTTTCTGAATTATGTGCAATAAAAGCTATTTAAAAATGAATAAAAACTGTTTTAAATAGAGAAAAATATCAAACAGTGACCAAAAATTATGAAAATCTCAGGAAAATTCTAAAATGTTATTCTAGTTCTATGAAAAATATAAAATATGATGCTTATGTGAGAGAAATGAGGGCTGCAGTGTAACTGTATAGCAAATAAGCATTTGAAAATAAGCAAATAAGCACAATAATCCACCAAACTTCTACAGAGACTAGATTATACTCAAATTAGCTATTATCAACTAAATATAGCTACTCCTAACTTCAAATAAGCAGTCTACTAAGGTATGATGCTAACTGATCTCTTCTACCCAAACAACTACTGACCATCCTGTTTGAGCTCATCCACAGGCTTATCAGAGAAGCTAATGTGAAAACCAGATAGGTGGTCTTCAAGACCACCAAGCAAACTACAATTGGACCAAATTTGAGCTTCTAATAAGCTATATAGAACCTTGTGCAAGGGCTGCAAGGTCTGCAAAAAACTGGTTTACACATGTTTTGACTTTTTGAAAACAGTTACTATGTTTGACTAAAATGAGATTTAAGATCAAATGTAGGACTGATGTTGATGAATACTGATGAAATGCAACTATAACAACCTGGTTTATCAAATTCTAAACCTATATGTAATGATTTCAGTAACTAGTTTCAACAGATTTAAGCTCAAGAACAGTTTTGATGAAATGTTGACTTTGAATGAAAATGGATGCAAACAAGGACAGATATGAGTGAAATAAACTATAGTAAGCCTAAAACAACCTAACTATCACAGTATTCTATCCTCTAGCACAGTTTAAGCACTAATCCAAACACCACTTTAAATACTAATCTGCAAGCACAACTGATCCGACTGCTAAACTAGCTATTGCAGTCAATCAAATTGAGTTTAATTACTCTAAGTACAGCTAATTAAACAGGTTTGAACAGGTTATGACTACAAATACAAGTACAAGCAAAATATGCAAACTGATGTGTAAATAAGATGATACTCACAAATGTCAAGCATGTGTTGCAAGCTAAAACCGAACCAATCTACTCTAACCTAGTCTATTTCAATCCTCCAAGTTTCTGATCACCCAAATTCCAAAACCAAGCCCCATTGAGCCTCGGTTTGAATTTTGTTGACTATAAATGAAAATTGTTTGAATCGCTTTCCCAAGCTAATCAAAAGCTATAATAAGCTTAAATTAACTTGTTTGAATGAGAAAAGAAGCTATTGGAAGCTTTAATATAGGAACATGAGTTTGAAATTTCCAACAAGAATCACAAGAACAAGAATTTTAACCAAACTTTGAAATTGATTCTTAAAAGCAGACACAATGATAACATAACTCGAGTTTGGATCATAGAAACAAAAGATTACGTAATTTAAGCTAAACTAAGACATTTATAAAAAAACGACATAAAGAAAAACTTTAAAACTAACTACTTCTTCTCTCTCTTCTTCCTCATCTTTTATACACCAACTCTCTTTCTTGTCTCTCTCTGAGCTAATCCCACATATAATCAGGGCCATTGGATTACTTCAAGTAATATTGGCCGTTTGATTGGTTTTGGCGGGAAATGCGCTTTTGACCTGTTGGGGTTGAGTGAAGGGTTAGAAGAAGCATTAAATGTGTTTTGGAGGGATGTTGAGGTGGAGGGAACAAGGAGGGGGAAAATGAGTTGGAGTGATGGGAGGTGGTGTGTTGCAGGGATAGCAGTTGAGGAAGAAGACTTTTGGCGCGCTGGTTTTGTTTGACCAAGATTTGACCGGTGCTAAATATAAAAGGAGGGGTCAAAACAGTGGGGTCCAATTGGGATGGCAGTGGTCAAAGGTTTATGATAGGGTCCAAAATGGTTAAAGGGTATTAATAACCAAGGACCTATTGTGTAATTTCGAAAATCAAGGACCTAGGTCGCCAAATCTGCAAAGTTGCTCCAAGGGACTAAAAGTGACAAGTTTCAATAGTATAAGGACCAAACTTGACAATTTCCAATTTCAAGGACCATTTTGCCACTTTTCAAAGTTGAAGGACCTTTTCCGCCATTTGACTAAAGATTCATTCAAGGACCGTTTTTGACAATTTAAAATATTTGGGACCTTGAATGATATTTTTCTTTATTTTGATATACCGTGGACCTGCTTTTGACAACTTTTGAAACTTGGGGGACTAAAACTGCCAATTTTGCAAACTTGATACGTTTTTCATCTGATTTTGATATTTTTGCATTTGAAACACATAAAACACTGATTTGTGATATTTTTATCATTTTGATGCAATTCTGAGTGTTTTCAGATGTTTTTGCAGTCTAGATGGTACAAAAATGATGAGTATTTAGAGACTCATCAATCCCCCACACTAAGATATTGCTAGTCCCTAGCAATGTTTTGAAATTTTAATGGATTTTAAAGAACTCTTTACCAAAAGCCATTACTTCTGGAGTAGCCAATTGTTTCAGTTCAAGTAAGAACCTTGGTACAACGATAACCAAATGATTTTGAGCAAATCATAAGTCAGTAAACGGATTTGATTTGTCTTTACCGAAGCCGCTTTGCTCGGACTAGCCAACTCTTCACTTTTAGGATATGGTGAGTGAATACCATACAATTTTGGGCAAATTGCAAGCCGTAAACGGATTTGATATATCTTTACCAAGAGCCGCTTGCTCTGGATTAGCCAATCCTTTTGTTTATTAGACATGGCGGATCGATAACTATAAGTCGAGTAAGTGCAGAACACTTACTCCAAAAAAAAAAATTTTGGCCAAAACGGGAATTGGGTGGATAATATATGATAAAATTCGTGAGAATTCCCACACTTAGAAATGAATATTGCCTCAATATTCAAAGTACCATGGTTATGCCGAAACAAAGAACGTAAAAGGGAAATATTACGCCATTATTTGAAAGAGATTTTTTTTTTTGAAAACTTATATATACACAACATGTAGGGCAACTCCCCACACACGGGTGAAAACCCATGTTAGCTATCGCTTTTGATTACCGAGTCGTTAGCTTGACTCGACCCTAATTCATTGGTTCATGGGAAGTAAAGTGGAAGAAACAATCTCCATCGACTTTCATTCAAGATGTTTGTATAAACATTGAATGTGTTGAAAGTTCCACTCCGATGAGATATAGATAGAACCGCTCAAAATGATAAATGAAAATGCCGGGATCAAAATAGTGTCCTCATTCCCAAGGAGAAAGGGAATGAGAAGTCACACCATATGTGAAGAAAAGAAAGAAAATCATGATAAAAATCATGACTAACTCCTCATTATCGTAAGGGAATTCATGATTTTGGATCATGAATCTCATCGATGAGGATAGAATCGTCATCACATGATGGAAGAGATAAGTTAGAATACGAGGTGGGACAAGTGGTGTGCTCGAGAGCTAGCAATTTCCACCACTTCCGTGATGGTCTCAGACGGCCTCGGACATTTCATCGAAAAGAGGATTTACTTTCCCAAAAGTGTAGTCATTATTAAATTCAAAAGAGGATTTGAGAAAATCCCGAAGTAACCTCGAAATGTCAAAAGAATCACAAAAGGCAAATCACAATCACTATCGGATATATCCTCGACTCACTGGGATTGGGACGAAGTTCTCAACATTAGACGATTCCGCTTCCGAATTGTGCCAAGATGCTCATCCTCCATTATGAGAGAGTCTTTGGAAGCGGTAATAGGTAAGATAGATGTGATAGCAATAGATCGGGGAGTTGAGAAATGATATCGCTCAATTGAATAGCACTCTCCTCGTTGTCCTCATAATATTCCCTCATTTGAATAGTATCCTCATCATCATCGCCATCATATCGGATTCTTATATTCATCTCTGAAGCTTACATACCATTCTTTTCATTTGTAGTTGCTTTCGAATCGTATTTCTTCGAACTTTGTGGAAGATTACACTCCTCGTAATCATTGAAATGCCGTGAAGGCTCGGAAGTCCGAGTACTAGGATTAGTGCTCGCTTCTTCAAATAGTAATTCTCCAATAGTTTTATCATGATGATATTGATGAATGATGGAATACTTGGGGGTTGGAATTTGTCAAACCGGAGAATTGGAATTGTGAAAATTTTGATTCATCGGTTGACATTCAAAAGTCGCATGAGGACCCCGCAATTCTCACAACAGAGATAATTGGGAAAATAACTTTCACCAAAGTTCGATTGTAACATGGTTCGGCTCATAGACAAGCGGGACCCGTGGTGGACAATCAAAACCATAATGAGAATCATTCCACAAAACTCGCATGAGTAGGATTCAGACAATGTGGAGGTAGGTAGGAAAAATCGGGTGTTTCATTATATGAAATGGGATCGGATTACCGACAAACTTGTCTCCTAAACTCACATTGGTACATCGCCGACAATTTCCACCGTTAAATGGACCTCCACACCAGGAACATGTCGAAAACCATGACATAAAGAATTAAACGGATAAGAGGGATAATAGATGAAGAATTAAACGGTTATAGAGGATAAGGAATGGAGAATTAAACAGATTAGAGGATAAAGGAATGGAGAATTAAACAGATTAGAGGATAAAGGATGGATATTTTTGGATTTTTGAAAAACATGCTATAAAAACAAAGAATGAAAATATTTTTGGGTTTGATAACACTTCAGGAAAAGTGTTAATGAACTTTTTGGATTATTGATAACTTTACAAAAGAAAACTTTACAAAAAGGTGGTATATGTGCAAGAATGGATCGAAAAGGTTTAACACACGCTAAAGCCTCCCGCACAAGGCCAAAATTTGATTGGTTCGAAAACACGGTCAAGCTTAATCACACAAGCTAGCCACTTGTGAATGGCTAACCGTAAGAAACTTAAACCGCTCAGAACCAATACAATGAAGATCGAGAATATAATGAATTCCGGTCGTTATGTCCCACGGAGACTCAATGGTGCTTAAACACTTTCAGACGATAGAATGATCACTAAGGATAGTGATCGCAAGGATTGGATAGATAATTATACCTAAAGAAAAGTTTATAAATTACAATGACTTAAATACAAATTAAGAAAATTAAAAGATAAAATATATTAAATAAACGCTATCACTATTTTAAAATTGATGAACGTTTAAAACCTAAAACTTACGCTTAAATTAAAAACTACGTGAACGTATTAAAATAAAACGTGAAAATAAAGAAGGAAAATACCTACGGATATGAAAAATACATTTTACAATCCTAATTATATTAGAAAATTATTAGAAAAGAAAATTATTTTTACGACTAGTTATCTAATTATTATTAATTAAAAACTATTTTAAACTATTTATTAATACTCTAAAATAAAAGAAAATATGAAATAAGGCTAGAAAAATAAAATTATGACTTAGAAAAATCTAAAATATGATAAAACTTATTTTAAAACTGAAAATATATTTTTTAGACTTTTTATATATTTATTACTAATTTAAAACTATTTAAAACTAATTAAAATGCTAGAAATTACAAATTTAACTAAGAAAAATCTGGAAAAATATTTTTTTAACTTTTTATATTTATCTTAACTTAAGAAAAATGAAAAATTATTTTTTGAAACTTTTCTCAATTATTTGCAATAAAAGCTATTTAAAATGACTAAAAGCTGCTTTTAAATAGAGAAAATATCAAACAAAGGACCAAAAATTATGAAAATCTCAGAAAATTCTAAAATGTTATTCTAGTTCTATGAAAAATATAAAATATGATGCTTATGTGAGAGAAATGAGGGCTGCAGTGTAACTGTATAGCAAATAAGCATTTGAAAATAAGCAAATAAGCACAATAATCCACCAAACTTCTACAGAGACTAGATTATACTCAAATTAGCTATTATCAACTAAATATAGCTACTCCTAACTTCAAATAAGCAGTCTACTAAGGTATGATGCTAACTGATCTCTTCTACCCAAATAGCTACTGACCCTCCTGTTTGAGCTTATCCACAGGCTTATCAGATAAGCTAATGTGAAAACCAGATAGGTGGTCTTCAAGACCACCAAGCAAACTACAGTTGGACCAAATTTGAGCTTCTAATAAGCTATATAGAACCTTGTGCAAGGGCTGCAAGGTCTGCAAAAAACTGGTTTACACATGTTTTGACTTTTTGAAAACAGTTACTATGTTTGACTAAAATGAGATTTAAGATCAAATGTAGGACTGATGTTGATGAATACTGATGAAATGCAACTATAACAACCTGGTTTATCAAATTCTAAACCTATATGTAATGATTTCAGTAACTAGTTTCAATAGATTTAAGCTCAAGAACAGTTTTGATGAAATGTTGACTTTGAATGAAAATGGATGCAAACAAGGACAGATATGAGTGAAATAAACTATAGTAAGCCTAAAACAACCTAGCTATCACAGTATTCTATCCTCTAGCACAGTTTAAGCACTAATCCAAACACCACTTTAAATACTAATCTGCAAGGACAACTGATCCGACTGCTAAACTAGATATTGCAGTCAATCAAATTGAGTTTAATTACTCTAAGTACAAATAATTAAACAGGTTTGAACAAAGTTATGACTACAAATACAAGTACAAGCAAAATATGCAAACCGATGTGTAAATAAGATGATACTCACAAATGTCAAGCATGTGTTGCAAGCTAAAACCGAACCAATCTACTCTAACCTAGTCTATTTCAATCCTCCAAGCTCGCATCACCCAAATTCCAAAACCAAGCCCCATTGAGCCTCGGTTTGACTTTTGTTGACTATAAATGAAAATTGTTTGAATCGCTTTCCCAAGCTAATCAAAAGCTATAATAAGCTTAAATTAACTTGTTTGAATGAGAAAAAAGCTATTGGAAGCTTTAATATAGGAACATGAGTTTGAAATTTCCAACAAGAATCACAAGAACAAGAATTTTAACCAAACTTTGAAATTGATTCTTAAAAGCAGATTACAATGATAACATAACTCGAGTTTGGATCATAGAAACAAAAGATTACAAATTTAAGCTAAACTAAGACATTTATAAAAAAACGACATAAAGAAAAACTTTAAAACTAACTACTTCTTCTTCTCTTCTTCCTCATCTTTTATACACCAACTCTCTTTCTTGTCTCTCTCTGAGCTAATCCCATATAATCGGGGCCATTGGATTACTTCAAGTAATATTGGCCGTTTGATTGGTTTTAGCGGAAATGCGCTTTGACCCTGTGGGGTTGAGTGAAGGGTTAGAAGAAGCATTAAATGTGTTTGGAGGATGTTGAGGTGGAGGAACAAGGAGGGGAAAATGAGTTGGAGTGATGGGAGGTGGTGTGTTGTAGGATAGCAATGAGGAAGAAGACTTTTGGCTACCGGTTTTGTTTGACCAAGATTTGACTGGTGCTAAATATAAAAAGGAGGGGTCAAAACAGGTAGGGGTCCAATTGGGATGGCAGGGTCAAAAGGTTTATGATAGGGTCCAAAATGGTTAAAGGGTATTAATAACCAAGGACCTATTGTGTAATTTCTGAAAATCAAGGGACCTAGGCTGCCAAATCTGCAAAGTTGCTCCAAAGGACTAAAAGTGACAAGTTTCAATAGTATAAGGAACAAACTTGACAATTTCCAATTTCCAAGGACCATTTTTGCCACTTTTCAAAGTTGAAGGACCTTTTCCGCCATTTGACTAAAGATTCATTCAAGGACCGCTTTTGACAATTTAAAATATTTCGTGGACCTTGAATGATATTTTCTTTATTTTGATATACCGTGGACTGCTTTTGACAACTTTTGAAACTTGGGGACTAAAGCGCCAATTTTGCAAACTTGATACGTTTTCATCCGATTTTGATATTTTTGCATTTGAAACACATAAAACACCGATTTGTGATATTTTTATCATTTTGATGCAATTCGAGTGTTTTCGGATGTTTTTGCAGTCTAGATGGTACAAAAATGATGAGTATTTAGAGACTCATCAAGTACACTTAGGTTTTCGTTTAGTACTACTAGCATCGTTCTGTAATACACTAGAAGGCATCACACAAGGTTGTGAACCTAGGATTCCGTCCTTTTGAAGTAGTGCCATTTTCCTAGCTTTTTCTAGACCATAGTTCTTGTACAAGTCATTTGTTGAGGTTTAATAGAGACATAAGCATTTCCCTTAGGCCAAGAATGTGGAGTGACTGGTTTTGACAAATCATTATTCTCAACAACTTGGGAGGCAAACCGTGGTTTTGAAGATTTTCATCATTCAGATTTAAATGCAGTTGGTTGTCTAACAACTGATTGGTTTCTGATAGGTGGTAAAGACGGTTTCCCCAAGGTTGATGGTTTTGCAAACTTAGTATCTACACTCTTGCCAGTTAATCTTCTTAATTTGTTTTGTAAAGCAACATGAGCAAGACCCTTTGCTTGAATTTGAGCCTTTAAATGCTCATTTTCTCTTACTAATGTATCCACACGATTATTTTGCATTTTAAGTTCAAGAGATTTGCAATGTGCCTCTAGTTTTGAAAAAACTTTTTGAAATTGAGCAATGGTCTTTTTGAGAAGAATGTTTTCAGATTTAAGAATTTGGTTTGACGATTCGCTTGTATTGTTTGCAAGTAAGGGCTTAGACATGAGACAGCTTGTGCGGACATTGTGCAACACATCGTCAACCTTTCCTTCATTTGTGAATTCAAAGTTGCTCGGTTTGTTTCGCATTTGCGGTAAATATGAACAACGAGATTGTACCTCAACCATCTCGTCTTTGTCAAAGGTTGGCTCAGGTCATAGGTGGAATGATATCTTCCTCAACCATTTGTTCTTCATCAAAGTTGGGCTCGGTGTCATAGTTGGGTATGATATCTTCCCAGATCTGCAATGTCATCCTGCTTTTCAATGCTACAACCTCATTGTCCGTGACATCGACATTTTCAGATTCTCATCATTCTTGACAAGCCTTTGAGCATTCCTTCCTTGTACATCAACTCTTTCACCTTGCATGACTGCTTGATTTCGGGGATCAGATGAAGTCTGACTCTTTGAATTCTTAAATTGTGAGAACATCTTAGTCAGTAACATCATTCATTTGTTTAATTCCACAAATGCATTTACATCTTCAGAATCATCAGTAGCAAGGTTTGGTGAAGAAGGTTTTAAGCAGTAGATGGAAGGTGAGGAGATTTGTGAAAGCATTAGAGACATTGATATAGTGAATTTTAATTTTTCCCTCCAAAAATAATTATGAAAAATTTTCTCCCCCAAAATCTGAAATTCACTATAAAATGCAATTTTAAGGTTAGAAGAAAATTTTGAGTTTTGAAAATTTTGACGCAAAATTTGACCGAAAAAATTTGAATTTTGGCCAAAAAAATTGAATTTTTTACCAAAATTTTCACAGTTAAGCCAAAATTTAAATTTCGCGTAAAACTGGAAAGTTTAGTCTCCCCCAGAAATTAAATTTTACTCAAATTTTCCCGCCAGAATTTTTTTTTTTTATTTATTTATTATTATTATTTTTTTAATAAAAATGTGTAGATGTGTTATGGATCGTTAAGGATAATTAAGGTTGGTGTTGTTTAGGTTTAGATAGATATTAGCGATTTCCTAAACTCACAGAAATCCAAAGTAGCAGAAAGCCTAACTCACAGAAATCCAAAGTAGCAGAAATCCTAACTCACAGAAATCCAAAGTAGCAGAAATCAAAACATGCAGAAATCCTAAGTAGTAGAAATCCAAACTTGCAGAAATCCTAATTAGCATAAATCCAAACTTGCAGAAAAACAAACTCGCAGGAATCCAAACTCGCAGGAACTAAACTCGCAGGAAACAAACTCGCAGGAACCAAACTCGCAGAGACCAAACTCACAGAGAACAAACTCGCAAAGAACAAACTCGCAGAGAACAAACTCGCAGAGACCAAACTCGCAGAATCCAAATTCAAACTCGCAGAACTTCAAAAACAAACTCGCAGAACTTCAAAAAATTTCCAAACTCGCAGAACTTCAAAACCAAACTCGCAGAACTTCAAAAACAAACTCGCAAAACTTCAAAAAATTTCCAAACTCGCAGAAGTTCAAAACCAAACTCGCAGAACTTCAAAAAATTTCCAAACTCACAGAAATTCAAATCCAAACTCGCAGAACTTCAAAAACAAACTCGCAGAACTTCAAAAAATTTCCAAACTCGCAGAAATTCAAGGCTAACTCGCCAATATTCAAGTCAAACTCGCAAGAATGCGTATTTCAGTCCAAAAAATCCATAAATTTCAATCTAAAACACGGTTTTAAGCACGGATTTTGTTGGGATATGAAAGTGCTGAAGATATCAAAGTACTAAAGATATGAAAGTCTTGAAGATGCAAAGTATTGGAAGAAGTAAAATAGTCAAATCGCTAAAGACAGAGTCAAAGTACTGCAAGATAAAGTCAAAGTATCTTGCTAGAACAAAAGAATTGTTATATTCGCTTATGGAAAGTATTGTATTCCATGTTTAGATTACTTGTCGTACAAGGTTATCAATTGTAAACCGACTAGGATATCCTTGAGCCTATAAAAGGACTCCTAGATTGGCATTAGATGTACGATTTCGGAAAAAGAGTTTTAGAGTTTACGAATTAGTGTTTTAGAGAAAAGTTCGATTATCTTAGAGTTGATTAGAGTATCGCATAATAAGCGATTTAGAGTTTATAATAAAGTTATTCTTCTTAGCTTTGTTAAGTAAATTCGCGTACTTGATAAAGATTGCTCGGTGTTTCTTTGTTAATAACTTAGGATTTATCGAGGTTATTAAACCTTAACAAGCTAGTTAAGTTAGTTTGATTAAAGTATATCGATCCAACAAGTGGTATCGAGCTTGTGTGGAAACTCGACTAGGAAGAAACCCTACTTCAACAATATTCAAAGATGTCGATCAAGTCGCTCCACCACCCTCAATCACCTCACTCGAATTCCAATAATCAAAAGGGAGAATATGATCTACGGTGCATGAAGATGAGGCAAGATATTGCCATTACGCACCATGCTCGTGGAATGTAATTGTGAATGGGAATGAAGTTGTTCCGAACCTGCTCATGTTCTGGACAACCTATAGCACCAAAGGTAGTCTTACCAAGAAGAACACTAAGGAATCAAGAGAAGGCTCTAAACATTCTCTTGTCTCGCCATTCCGATGGTCATCTTCTCAAGTTTCATGATGCTAAAGATGCTAAGCACTCACGGTCGCTCTCAAGACCAGATTGAGGAATGAAGCCTCTAAGAAGATGCATGTAAACTTGTCAAACAACAGTTTGAAACTTTCACGAGGGAGAAAGAGAGAGTCTTGATGTCGCATATGATAGGTTTGAATCTCCTCAACATGTTGGAGTTATACAAGGCACAAGTATCATTGAGGATGCTAATTTGAAGTTTCTAAGGAGTTTGCCATCTACATGGCATGTGATTGCTACTATGATCGAGGACAACAAGGATTGGACGTTATGGACTTTGATGATCTCTATCATCAATCAAGGTGTATGAACATGAGATGAGTGGTCAACCCAATTCCAAATCTCACAGATTGCTTTTCTATCATCCGAAAGAAGATCGATGCTTTCAAAGCACCGCTTCTCCTCAAAGTCTTGCTTCTCAAAGCTGCTGCTTTACAATCCCCCATCATATGCTCAAGAGCCCCACCATCTACCACTTTGAACTCGGATGAAGTTGTGTGCTCTTCTTTGCACAACAAGCAAGTTTACCGTCACTTATGAAGAGGATCTAGCACAGTTCAAGAAGATGCACTTGAAGAAATTGATATCGGTGGCAAGTTGCTTTGATCACCGCAAGGATCAAAAAGTACATGAAGAAGACAGCAAAAATATTGATTTCAAACCAAAACAAGGAATAACTTTTGACAAATCTAAAATTGAATGCTTCAATTGTCAAAAGATCGGTCACTTTGCAAGGAGTGCAGTTTGCTAAGTATCAAGCAAATGTAACATCCGAGAAGCCTAAACTTGAGCTCAAGGAAATTCCAATAATCGAAACAAAGGCTTTGGTTGCTCAAGAGTTATCGGTTGACCGGAGTGAAGAATTTGATGATGAACCGGTGACTTCTTGTATGGTAGCAAAGGAAGATACAATTGAAGACACAAAGGAAGCATTGGACCGAGCATCTTTTGATGAAGAATCAACATGCCGCTTTGGAATCGATGATGGCTTTGGAGGATTTGATTGGAGCAAAGAAAGTGAAGATGATCCTGTTCTTCTTGCTATGGTGGCTACTTCACCAACTCGGTCTCCTATCTCGAGGTATGCTCAAACTGTTATGAGTTTTATCTAAAACGCTTAACAATTATGTGATTGAAAGAGATAATTGTATTAGGGCTAGGTCCGAGGTAGCAGGATATCAAATCACTTTAGAGTCTATAGAAGCTAAAATCATAACACATGAAAATAATGAAATGGCTTGGTGAAAAGTATGAACAACAGGATTACCGCTTAAAACTTAGTGAATGGAAACTAAACCGTAAAATTGTTTGAAATTGAGAAATTAACTAAGGAAAGAGATGATTTGTTAGCTAAGTTTGTTTGCTTGGGAGAGTCTAGCTTGTCCCATGTTGCTTATGTTGAAAAATGAGAAGGGCTTACATTAGAACAGCTTAGGATTTGGAATGGACTTTAGTAACATAGATGAAAACCAAACTAGTGATCGGGATGATGGTGTGTTTGAGGACATAACCACTAGTGATGATGAGCTCATTAACTATGTAGATTCATCTAGTAATGAGGGCTCGATGAAGTGAACCACCTCCGAATATAAGAAAGACAATGGTTATCATCTTGTTCCTCATCCCATTAGTCATCACCCTCTAGGCCCGATGTTTCTCGTTATGGAGTAGATAGTCTAGAGTTTAGGAAGAAGCTTGTTGCTCAATCTAGGTCCGAGAAACCCAAAGAAACTGTTGAAAACAATGTTCAAAATCCAAAGAAGATTTTTAAACCAAAGTATCGCTCAACAAGCAAGACTTACGCAAAACCTTTTCAAAACAAGATCTTGCTAAACCCTTTTGGGATAATTTTGGTCAAAACAAATTTTATCACCATCAAGAAGGCAAAACAATTTTGGGCATAGACATAGAAGAAATCACTTTGGTCATATGGGTCAAAATCGTGTTTTGTGTGTTATAGTCCTACTCACTTAATCAAAGATTGTGACAAACACTCGTAATATCTAAGCAAGTTTCCAAGGAATAAGTCTAACAATCGAGACCTAGAGAGCACAAACTAGTTTGGACTAATTCTAATAGGGTTAATCACGAAACTTCACATCGATCATAGATACCCACATCGAGAAGACCTTCAAGATCTTACAAGACTTTCCAAAGTACTCCTCGAGAGACAAGGCATTGAAAACCATACTTGGGATAGAAATTCTAGGAGATCTCACTATCAACCTAGAAGGTATCACAATTCATATAGGGATCTAGATCACAGAACCACCGTTAAACCGAATGGGTTAAAAGGGACAAGATCACGAGAGACATACAAGACGCTCAACAAAAAGTGAATCGAGATGTTTTGTGACAAAAGAAAATGCTAAAAATCGGTGAAAGAGATTTATGTTGAAAACCGTAAAATTTTGAAAATCCACATGCTAAAATCAAAAGATAATTTTGGATCATCATTTGAAAGATAGTGGAATTACATACTCAAAGAATTTGAGTTTGTAACTTCTCAAGGGAACACAAGTCAAGAATGGCTTGGGTTCCTAAAAGTTTCTAACTCTTTTCTTTGTGTACAGGCGCACCCGTAAGAGGAGCTTAAAGATCATCTTATTGTGGATAGTGGTTGCTCGAAGTATGACAGCGATAAAGAGATCCCGTCGATTTTAGAAATATTAGTGGAGGAAAAGTTGCATTTGGGAATGATCCCAATGGAGGAAGGATTACCGAAAGGAACAATTAAAGTCGGCGTAATTGATTTTGAGAATGTCGATATGTGAAGGAGCTAAAGTTCAACTTGTTGTCGGTCTCTCAAATTTGTAATAAAAGCATCTTGTGTTATTCATCGACACGAATGTCTCATCCTTTCTTCCGACTTCAAACCTGTTGATGATGACTTGGTAGTACTTAGAGTACCAAGGACAAACGATGTGTATAGTTTAGACATGAAGAGTCTAAATTCCTATGGAAGAGCCACATGTTTGGTGGCTAAAGCAACATCTGAAGAGGCACATCAATGGCATAGAAGATTGGGCCATGTTAATTTCAAGAACATCAACAAACTGGTCAAAGGCAATTTAGTTAGAGGATTACCTTCAAAGACTTACAAGAATGATCAATCATGTTTGGCATGCAAGAAGGGTAAACAACACAAAGCTTCCTGCAAGAAGCTTGATGAAAGAAATATTAGAGAACCATTGGAGTCATACATATGGATTTATTTGGACCGTCTCGTGGCAAGTTTAAATAAGAAGAACTCTTGTTTGTTATTCTTGATGATTGTAGTAGATTCAGTTGGGTTTTCTTTTTGGGCTTTAAAGATGATACCTTTGATGCTATTCAGACTCTAATAATAGCACTTGAAAACCAATTAAGACTCAAGGTTAGAGGTATAAGATGTGACAATGGAACTGAATTCAAGAACAAGCCTATGGATGACTTTTGTGCAAATAAAGGCATAAAGAGGGAGTTTAGTATTGCTAGAACACCACAAAGAAATGGTGTTGCGAGAGGAAGAATAGGACTTTGATTGAAGCAACTAGGACAATGCTAGCGATTCCCATCTCCCTATTCAATTTTGGGCGTGTCGGCATAAGTCGCATGTTATGTACTCAACAGGTCTCTATCACCAAACCACGTATGAAGACACCCTATGAATTGTCGATGGGCAATAAACCCAACATTCGCTTTATGAAGCCTTTTGGATGCCCTCTTACTATTTTGAACACCATTGATAACTGGGAAGTTTGATGGCAAGTCCGAGGAAGGTTACTTATTGGGATATTACACTAACAAGAAAGGCTTTAGAGTCTACAACGAGTTACTAAGAAGATTCAAGATTGTCTTCATGTTGAGTTTCTAGAAGATCAAGACAATGAGAAAGGAAAAGGTCCCGATTGGATGTTTAATCTTGAGATTTTATCTCCTTCGATGAATTATGTTCTGTTAGAGAAGAAAATCGACCTTTGCACAATGAAGAAGATATTCAATATGTTGTTCATGATATTCATATTAGACCGATGTCGTTCTCGATAAAGATCCCGCAAGTCCAAAACAAAGTATCGATGTTCCTAAGCAACGATCGATTCTCCAAAACAAAGTATCTTGTTGCTCCACAATCCTCATTATCTGCGAGGATCAATCTATTCAAGAGGAACTTAATCGATGCTTCTTCAAGATGTTTTAGCACATTCTTACACCGATGAACAAAGGAGAGCTTATGAAGAGGCAAAGAAGAAAAACAAGATCAGAGTACTCTCACAAGATTGACAAGATTTTTGCTCAAAGCATCACGCACTGCTGACAAGATTTTAGATGATTTGGATGATCCTAGCATGCCCGGGTTAGAAGAAGCGATGATGAGCTTGAAGATGAAGGTATTTTCACAGATTCCAATGAAGGTGCCGATTATACTAACTTAGATGATACATATGAAGTTCCACATCACTAATCTTATGAATTCATAAGAATCATCCAACTGATCAAATCATTGGTCCTTCTACTCGGAGTTATGACAAGACACAAAGCTAAGGGTTTCACAAAACCACACAATGCTTTACTTAGCTTTGTGTATAAACAAACAGCTAAATCATAAGGACCATCAAACACGCTTATTTACCTGTTTCATCTCTCAAGTGGAACCCAAGAATATTGCTCGAGCTTTGACTAAAGAGAGCTATGCAGAAGAACTTCTTCAATTTAAACTTCAAGAGGTTTGGGTTTTATGTGATCTTCCGATGGGAAGAGAGTTATTGGAACCATATGGGTTTTAGAGTCAAAAGAGATGAAAGAGGCAATGTTATCAAAAACAAGGCAAGATTAGTTGCTCGGGGTTATAGATGGGGAAGGGTAGATTATGATGAGGTATTTGCTCTGTGGCAAGGATTGAAGCAATTAGAATCTTTCTTGCTTTTGCTTCTTATATGGGTTTTCGTATACCGGATGGATGTCAAAAGTGCCTTTCTATGGTACTATTACGTAAGAGGTGTATGTGAAACAACCTCTAGGTTTTGAAGATCCTAAACATCCAAACAAAGTCTATAAGGTGGTTAAGGTTCTTTATGGTCTTCATCAGCGCCTAGAGCTTGGTATGAGAGGCTCTACATTCTTATTACAACATGGATACGGGAGGGAGCTATAGACAAGAATTTGTTTATCAAGAGAGACAAGAAGGATATCATGTTAGTTCAAGTTTATGTGGATGATATCATCTTTGGGGCTACCAAACAGGTCCATGGTTAAGGAGTTTGAGCGGTGATGCGTAAGGAGTTTCAAATGAGTTCAATGGGAGAGTTAACATTCTTTTAGGACTTGAGTTAAGCGGTCAAGGAAGGAATTTTCATTAGCCAAGACAAGTATGTTACGTATATACTTAAGAAGTTTAATTTTGATGGTATGAAGGTCACATTACACCTATTAAATCTATCAATTCATTGGGAAAAGATGAAGATGGACACTGTTGAAGTCAAGTTATACTGATCTATGATTGGCTCTCTTATGTATCTTATCGCATCAAGGCCCGATATCATGTTTGCGCTTGTCTATGTGCAAGATATCAAGTCTCACCAAAGATCTCTCATCCGAATGCGGTAAAAGAATTTTCGGTTATTTAAAACAACAACCTAAGTTGGGGTTGTGGTATCCTAAAGAGTCACCTTTTCACTTAGAAGCTTTTTCGAGATAGTGATTATGCGGTGATAATTATGATAGAAGATCCACAACTGGTGGATGCCAATATCTTGGAAGAAGGTTAGTCTCCGGCAATGCAAAAGCGATAATTGCACCAACATCATCTACTGTCGTCAATATGTAGTCACCGCAAGTTGTTGTGGTCAAGTTTTGTGGATGCAAAATCAACTCTTGGACTATGGATTCAATTTTAAGAATACTCCTATCAATATTGATAATGAGAGTACTATTTGTATTGTGAAGAATCACGTATCATTCCAAGACAAAGCATATTCAGATTAGGCATCATTTTATCGAGATTGCTATGAGCATAGGCTCATTAATGTGGTTAAAGTTCACACGGATGACAATGTAGGTGATTTACTCACAAAAGGTTTTGATGTGTCACGATTCAATCACTTGGTCGTGAGCATTGGAATGATTAACTACTAAGCTATGTTTAAGGGAGGACTATAAGGTGTTAGGTATAGTCCGTGTATTGCTTGAGGAGGATGCTTGTTTATACTTAGTTTATATGAAGATATTTGGCAAAGTCTTGTTTTCCCGAAAATCTTGCTTGAAAGTCTTGCTTATGTGGAAAGTCTTGTTTGTCGACAAAGCATCTTGTTCCAACGGTAATATTGATGGGTAATTGGTAGTAACGGTAACTTTGTTATTTAGGTTGTGATTTTCAAATCCCACCTATAAATAACTACTTTCGATTTTCCTCTCATATTATTACTTTACATTGTTTCCATACTTATCTCCTAATCACCATCTCTTTATTATTCGATACAATCTTTATTGTGCTCACTTTTTCAACAATGGTGAATCGTTTAACTGTTTCGAAGCACAATATGGTGGCTAATTTGGACAAGATTGAGGCGAATGTGGCTTTCTATGATATAATTGATTATCTTACTGGGTCGCCTATTAGTTATGCTCTTTTAGTTGAGCCGGATGTTATTGAACCGTGGATTCAAGAATTTTGGGCTAATGCTAGAGATAATATGGAGGAGGATGAATACTATATTAGATCCACAGTTGCTGGAAGGACTATTAAGATTACAGAAGCCTCTATTCGAGCAGATTTATTATTTGAAGATGAAGATGGGGCTATTCGATTTGACAAGCAACTGATTTGGGATACTTTTCGGAATCTTGGTTATGAAGGTTCTTTGACTGAACAAACTTTCAAGAAAGCATTATTCATCCTCAATGGAAGTTCTTGATTCATGTCTTGCTCCATTGCATAAGTTCTAAAAGCACTTGGGAGCAGTTTGGGTCAAATATAGCATCCGCGTGGTTGGCTTAGCTACTTATAGAATGTTTAATTTTTCAAGGCTTATTTTGGATGGGATGCTATCTCATATCTCCTCCGGGTCAACATGGTTGATGTACACACGATTTGTACAGTGTTTTCTTGAACAAGCAATTGGGCGATGTTCCAAAACACGCTACTTTGTTACCTCATCATTGTGCAACAAGCCAAAATTTATACATTCATGGCTAAGCGAGTAATTTGTTCAGAGGTGGAGATATTCCATTAACTACCACAATGATGGAAGTTGTACAAGCCGTGCGTGATGCACTGGAGACGATGAAGAGAGTGAAGGTCTTGATTACGCACAAGTCTTGCTTCACAAAGTGTCTTGCCTCCCAGTCTTGCATCCGCAAGCATCGCTTCTATTGAAGGTACTGCATCTTTACAGGGTGATGTTTCTCCAAGTCCTGAGGTTCAAGCAGAGATTGAGAGAACACCTACTCCATCTCCACAACGTTCAGTTCCTGTTTCAGAGGCACATTCTCATCTTCAAGGTGATGCTCATACTATTCCTCGTGAAGGTTTGACTTTGGATAATTATGCTTTGACAAGGGAGCTGGCTCGGTTGAACAAGACTGTTGAGAGTCAAGCTAAATCACTTAGGAAGTTAAGGCGTAAGTATATTTGGTTAAGGAATTTTATTAAACCCTATATTCAAGGTTTCAACTTATGGGTTAAAGAGGAAAACAAACGTCGTAAAGCACTTCGAAAGGAATTGAAACGAAAGAAAGTTCCTAAACCATCTTCTGTCAACTTGGGGAGGAATTTAGAAAAGGATAATTTGAAAGAAGATGTTATGAAGAAGAAAGAATCTGAAGAAGATATTACAAAGAAGAAAGAATCGTAAGTCTTGCGAGAAAAGATTATTTCGGAGGAACAAGAAGAAGAAGTGAAAGTTCAAGGTACCGATGATCAAGGTCTTGAACATCAAAGTCTTGATTTTCATGATATATCTAGGGAAGAAGTAATAACACCAATAACTCCAAGGGTATTGAATTTTGAAGAAGAAGTCGGTCCTTCTACAACTCGTTATAGAAGAAGAGGAGGAACCTAAATTCAAACCTATTCATTCTGCGAGTGATGATGAATTAATTGCTACAATGTTAGATTTGTCACAACCAAGAGGAGGAGTTACTATTAGAGATGTACAAGAAGAAGAACAACCAAGAACCGATCAACTGCAATTGATCCAAAAGACAAAGGAAAGGTATTCGGTTGAAACCAAGAAAAGAAACTTACTTTGGCGTAACTTAGAGCAATTGAAGTTGCTAGGAATGAAGTCACAGACCAAAAAGTTCAAGAAGAGTTAAATACTAAATATAAAGAAGAACAGAAGCTCAAGAAGCTCATAATAGAGAAGTAGCTCGAAATTACATGAGGAATTGAATGTCAAGCTCTTGAACCATTACTGATCACCTACACTGTTCGATATATGCAAAGAAGACCTAATTTAGCTAAAGAAAGGAATGCAATGATGGCATATTTAAAAAGCAGAGGATTTAAAGGATTGCGAAGCTAAATTATGTGGATATGAAAAGATTATATGATCTTTGAGAGAGAGCTTATAAGAAAGATGTTGCGGGCATTAAAGACTTTATAGAAGAAGCTTATTGAATTTGAAGTTGAAAGGAAGAAGAGCTTAAAGAGAAAAGACAAACTGAGTTACAGATGTTCAATTTTCAAAGAAAGAAAAGGTTGAATTAAGATCCGAGACTAGTGATGAATTGAAGAATTATCTCGAGTGGTAGATTTTGATTATACAAATGAAGATAATGACATGAAGATGAACATATCAAAGATTAGTGTTTTCAAAGTTGAGAAATCCAAGAATGGAGATTACATGGTTTTCATAAAGAAGATGAAAGTTTCAAAGTTTTCAAAAGGCTATGGGATTTGTTTGCATATTATAGATAGAGTAGACCTATTCTACTTATATCATGTTGTGAAGGCTTATTTTGAAGATAATCCATTAGAAGGGATTGGTTTGGTTTACATGGTGATCTCATAACCATGTGGAAACCGATGAAGAGAGTAATCGATGATATTTGGAAGGATCAAGAAAGCCGGAAATTGTTTCTTTGGAGATTCTTTGAAGAACTGGAGTTCATGTTTTGGAGCTAGAAAATGGAACAATGATACACATGTTTGCAGAAAGAAGATACCCTCTTACAGTTGAGCTCATGAGAAGAATGCTAGAGCATGGATTGGAAGTAGAAGAGGCTAATGAAACCGCTTGCATGGTTGTCAATTTGTTTATAGACCGGACTACCATTCTTGAGAATGATCTATAACGGTATGAATTTTATTTGAATAAATACTTTTTGAAATATCGATTTTTATTCAAAGTCTCAGCGATCGACAAGATACTTTCATCAAAGTCTTGTTCTTTGAACTAAACCAGTTAAAAGAATTTTAGAAGAAACCTTTTGCTAAGTAATAAATATTTTGAAATAAAGGTTGAATAAATGGTTTTGTGATGATAACATCAATAGGTTATCAATCCACCATGGTTGCAAAAGGATTGACTAATCCATGAGCAAACGGCTCGTAAAGATATATCAAATCCGTTTTAGTTGACAACTTGCTAATAAGTTGGATGGTAATCAACTCACCATATCGATAATGTGAAGAGTTGGCTAGCCCACAAGAAAATGGCTTGTGGTAAAGGCATGGAAAAACCATTATTGGTAATTAGTTCACCATTAGATAAAAGAACTAACTAGTCCGTAAGGTACAACTTTGGTAAAGACAAAACAAATCATTGATAGTGGTGGTTTGCTAAAAATCATATGGTTATCAATGTACCATGGTCTTACACACCAAAACATTTGGCTACTCCGGAGATAATGGCTTTGGTAAAGAGTTCTAAATCCATTAAATTTTCAATGATTCACTTGGAAGTGATGAGAATAGTATGCAACTTAAACCGAATTATTGTACAAACTGTCATATGTTGTTGTGTTCTTTGAAAAGATGGAGATTCTTTGGATCTTTCGTGAAGAGAACAATTCTAAGAGATACTTTGACAAGCACGATATTACAGAGATACAATCTAAAGACTAAGAAACAATCCATTTTAAAGATGAAGTCATTAAAGATATATTCACAAAGGAACTTGAAGTCAAGCAAGTAGAATTCAAGTTAGGGGAGGATTGTTGGGATATGAAAGTCTTGAAGATATCAAAGCATCAAGATATGAAAGTCTTGTAAGATGCAAAGTATTGGAAGAAGTCAAATAGTCAAAGTCTTGCTAAAGACAGAGTCAAAGTACTTGCAAGATAAAGTCAAAGTCTTGCTAGAACAAAAGAATTGTTATATTCGTTTATGGAAAGTATTGTATTCCATGTTTAGATTACTTGTCGTACAAGGTTATCAATTGTAAACCGACTAGGATATCCTTGAGCCTATAAAAGGACTCCTAGATTGGCATTAGATGTACGATTTCGAAAAGAGTTTTAGAGTTAACAAATTAGTGTTTTAGAAAAGTTCGATTATCTTAGAGTTGTATTAGAGTATCCATAATAAGCGATTTAGAGTTTATAATAAAGTTATTCTTCTTAGCTTTGTTAAGTAAATTCGCGTGCTTGATAAAGATTGCTCGGTGTTTCTTTGTTAATAACTTAGGATTTATCCGAGGTTATTAAACCTTAACAAGCTAGTTAAGTTAGTTTGATTAAAGTATATCGATCCAACAGATTTATATTAGATCTAATCAATATTAACCTAAATTATCCCTTAAACTATCCCTTGGCTCTGATACCACTTGTTAGGTCACCATTCTATCACATCAATATGTATTTCTAGAGAGAGAAAGTTTTAGAGAGAGAAAATGGAAGGAACTAATGAAGTATTATGAAATGATAATTGCAATTAGAACCAACACCCTCTCCCTTCAAGGGAGGGGTTATTTATAGTGTTTACATAAGTAGGGGTGTTTCCCCTTAGTTCTAGACGAACCTCTTATCACAGCTCATGGGTTTACTACATGAGCTGTAAATCTAAATACAAACATTTATAAACCATAATTGTTAACGACCTATTACAAATGAAATGACCTACACTTTATAATAAGACATGTTCCTAACAATCTCCCCCTAAGGGTTGGTCATCATTTGTTGTCTTGCTTAGGTCGTTCGACGTCTTGAACTTCTTTGGCGTTTATAACTTGAGACGTCTTTTAATCTTTGTTCTTTGTGATCAGATATGTTGTTGTCTGCCTTTCATCAGCATCTTTGTTTTTAGTGATGAAAGTCATTTCCAGCATGCTCATACTTCTGATGAAGTTTGTGATTCATACATTTGAAGCTCTCATTCTTTAAATTTGATCTTTATCTCATAACTTTGCAGATTCTTTGACTTTGGTAGAATCTTTCTTTGTTAGGTCACCATTCTATCACATCAATATGTATTTCTTTCCATTCAGAGATCAAGTTTTAGAGACTCTGAAAATGTGGAAGGAACTAATGAAGTATTATGAAATGATAATTGCAATTAGAACGGAGACTATGCATCTTAACACCCTCTCCAAATAAAAAGTCACTTCTTCTAATCGGAGGGGTATTTATAGTGTTTACATAAGTAGGGAAATGTTTCCCTCTCCCTTCAAGGTTCTAGAAGAACCTCTTATCACGACTCATGGGTTTACTACATGAGTCAGAAATCTAAATACAAACATTTATAAACCATAATTGTTAACGATCTATTACGGATGAAACGACCTACACTTTATAATAAGACATGTTCCTAACAGATTGTTGTTGAACACCACCGAATTTCGGAAACGCCAAAGGACCCAAATAGAAGCTATAACAATCACCTCAAACGTTATCTTCTTATCACTTGATCTTGATGAATCAACCAACCCGTCATACCACTCCTAAATGTTATCCCCAACTAGAATCGTTACATTACACCAACTTGACATTTTTCTTACAAAATGATTAGCCACTTCGCAATCCCGAAAAAAATGTATGTTTGTTTCAACATTTTTATTACATATCGGGCGCTTCAAAGAATCTATCTCTCATCCTCGTCTAGAAAAGCTGAACCAAACTGGAAGTGTATCCAAACGAAGTCTCTAAATGAGGATATTAGCTCATCCATGCACCAATTTACTCTAGTGTGTTACAGCCATGGTTCTAAAAGGTGCACCATGGCGGTGCTAAGGCGTGAGGCGTAACCTCCACATTACAAAATAGACCAAGGCATTGTCTCTAGGCGTGACGTGAGATGAGGTGTAGAAAGTCGCGCTAAGGCACTAGGGATGGCGCCTTTTTTCAATTCAACTAAGACGAAGAAGGTTTTTTTGAAAGAAATTAAGAAGATTACATGCAAGGTTAGTTTCTTGATTTAATTCCTTATGTATAACACTTTTTGTAAACTCAATATATTAAAAATATTTAAATATGATATAATATATAAATCTATAAATATTTTCATATTTTGTGCCGCTTTAATTCAAGCCTTAAAAACGCCATTGCTTCGCCATAGATCCAAAGGTGTGAGGCTAGGCCATGCCTCCACGCCACGTCATACGTTATTTATAACATTGGTTGCCGTTAATGCATGACGCATGTTATTATCATCAATAAATTTCCTTGTAACACCAACCAAGAACAATCCTCCTGCATCCATATTCCACGCAAATGAGTCTAGATAATTATGCAATTGTTGCCCACTAATTAGCGCCATTAAATCATGAAACTGTTGTTGCTCTTGACCACCTCTCAATTCCCTACGCCACTGCCAATGCTATGAACCATTTACAAATCTTGAGCTAACAATGCAATCCGAAACCATGTCAAGCTTATACAGCCCGTTAAACTTAACTCAAAGACTTTGATTTCCCACCCACACATCCAAAATAAAAAAGTTCATTACCTTTACCAATGTTCTTCTCCAAGGCGTTCCAATTAATAATCTTCTTTGCATTCATATCCCGTATTACCCCTACTATATTTGCCCAAGTACCATTCGTCTTAAAAGTACTATCTTGACTCATTCCGACTTGATCACCATGTATACATTTGATGATCTTAACTCACATAGCCATTAGGTATTAGCTTGGAGATCTTCATCGAAACCGTGGAATGAACAATAGAGAAAAATAATCATGCACATGCAAAACTTAGAAATGTAACGAACATGCATTTGGTGTTTTGAAAGCACGGTTTCCAATCCTGAAAAAGATAACTCCATATCCTTTGGTTAAACAAACGATATTGTTGTTGCATGTTTTGTTGTTCATAATTTTATTCGGAAAGAAGGCTTAGCGATGAGTTTCTCTCACTATATGATCATCGTGAAGTACGGGATGGTGGCAATTTACATGACGATAATGGTGCTTGATGATGATGTGCAACAATATGAAAGTCGACTGATCAACAATGTGTGACTAGTTTACGAGATCAAATTGCGGCACAATGGCTCTGAATATTTTGATTTTAAGACATTTATATCTATGTTGCTAGACTATGTTTAATTTATAACTCATGTGCCTTATTTATATCATTCAAGCATTTTTTTAGAACAAACAATACTATTGTAGTCATACATTTTCGCCTCAAATTCAAATTCATATGTGCGGCTTAAGTTCATATACAAATCCTCTTAATAAATACTCTATTCGTCTCATATTAATTGTCATGTTTTGACATTTGCAATCTTTTTTTTTCAACTTTGACTTTAAATATTTTTTTTGTGTTATACCCCCTCCATTCTAAAATTATTGTCCCCCGACAAAAAACACACAGTTTAAGAAAAATATAACTATTACTGCTTTCTTTCTCTCTTACTTTTTGCAAAATGACAGTTTTACCCTTAAGTAATAATTAATGTCTTCTTTAAAGTTTTTAATATTACTTTCAACAAAGGGTAATATGGTAAACTCGATCAAACATCCATATCTATTTTTAGTAGTGGAAAACTAAATTGGGACATCCCGACAAGGAAACATGAACTATTAATTTGGGACGGAGGGAGTATAATACTTGATGAAAATTATACCAAAAAATACATTTAAAACCAAATTCATATATTTTCCATCAAGTATTGATGCAGGTTTTACTGACCATGTCTTAATATTTATAATGTCTCGTTATACCTATGGTCTACCCTAGTGCACTAACGGGCAGTGTACCCGGTCGTGTGTAGTGTAGTAATCGGTAAAGCCGATGTCGTCCCAAGAGCTATGTGTGATGGATTATTACTAAGTCTAGGTGTCACAGATTAATAATAGTTTCGATAGGGATTTAATTAATTAAACTACTAATGCAGAATAAAACAAAATAAAAGCAAATAAATGATAAAGGGAAATCAATAGAGGAGAGTGGTGCTAACCTAGTTAATCCTCCTAGCTATTTATGTCTACGTCTACTTACTTTCAATTACTTCAGGTGGGATCAAATTTGAGAGGACAACATTTGGTCAATTCGCCTAACCTATCGACAAAGATGCCACCACGGAGAAGTCGGTGTCCACTCATAAGTCCTGTTGTTCCCGGTCCCTAAGCCAAGTCATTAAGTACCACTACATGCTAGATTTATAATAGTGAATGCCCGGCCGTTAGGAACTTAGACACGCACCCCTAATTCTTAAGTTCATTTAAGCGATAGGTGATCGGTTGGTCAAATCGCACAAGTAGAAAGGGTCGTCGGTTGGTCATATCTTACCCTTCCGTCTCGGTCCGCTCACCTAGGGTCAGTTGGTCATATCTCCTAGGCAATTGGCCTCTATCGCCATTCAAAACTACCGAACCAAGGGTGGCTACCAATAAACTATGCATGCATACACTTAGAAATAATTGTACGGGAGTAAAGTAAATGCAAACAAAACAATTAAGGAATCATAACTAGGCCAACACCAAGAGGGGCTTAGCCGCTCATATTAATCATGCAAACCAATTCAATATTCAAAGGTACGAAATACATGAATTGAAAGTAAAGAAATACAAAACGCTAATGCTTATCGTAGGGGTGATTTCTCCTCGAGACACTCCATATGCTCCTCTATACCGCCTTGAGCTTTTCCCACGTTCTCGAGTGTTGTGTGTGGAATGGAATGATTAGAAATCTTTGGAATTAGTGGGGTATTTATAGGCGGATCCGGGTACTGAACTAAAATAAGAGTTACGCCGTAACCTTCTATTTCCTCGTATTTTGCACTAGATCTGCTGTTACTGGCGTAACCTTATGAGTGGTTACGTCGTAGTCTTCAATAAACTTCGGTTACGTCGTAGTTGATGCGATGAGTTACGGCGTAAGTATCGGGCGTGGAACCTCATTTGACCTAATATAGTTACGTCGTAACCTTTGGGAAGAGTTACGCCGTAACCTTCGATAAGTTGGTTTTACGAGTCACGCAATAGTTACGGCGTAATGTGAAGAGGCGAGTTACGCCGTAACTTCTTCAAAGTAGCATCTTGTGATAAATCTTTAGATAATTCTCCGGTTCCGCGTCTCTTTAGCTCCAATGCTCGTAATTTACCTGAAAGTGGAAAACAATGGAAAGCAAGCGTAAATCCATATAAATGATATAAATTACAAGCGTTATAGGGGGAAATTGACACTTAATATTCAGGACTATTTGATGTTATCAAGTATTATATAACATAAAAAGATATAGTTAAGGTCAAAGTTGAAAAAGAAAAAAATGAGATTATCTGTGAAAGAAGGAACTAGACATTCATTTTTTCACGAGACTTCAAAAAGTCAAGCAGGATAATTAATATAGGACAAAGAGAGTAAAACATAAATATCATGTCAGATATCAAATGGTAGAAAATATCATTTTTCCTAAAGCAAGCTTAGGAAGCAAAATTTTTTTTTTTTAAAACAAAGATATTATAAGTCACACGGTGGAAAACACCAAAACAAAAGAAAGCTAAGTATCTAGAAGTCCATTAGGGCAAATAATCCAATTGGCCCATGAAATACGATTTTTTGAAGCCTCATTCAAAGTCCATAAAAGCGTCATCCTTTGAACCACGGGAAAAATATCTTCATGCAAAGCACATGACTTCTCATCCGAGGAAGCATGCAGAATACGATTTCTCCAAGCCCAAACACTTCATATAAATCTCAAAGAAATTGCTTGAAATAACTTGGCTTTCCATTTATAAAGGCTAGGAATCTCATTTAAGATGTCATCTAAATAAGGATTGCATAATGGAGGAACTTCCCACCAGCTCCAAATAAGCTTTATCTTGGGACAAGAAAGAAAACAATGTTCTTTTAATTCTACTTCTGATCCAAAAAAAAAATAATAAGAAGAAGAAGACGAGTCTAAGAGAAGAAAACCACGACGTGGCAACTTTTCTCTAGTTTGGAGGGGATTCAAGGCGACCCTCTAAGCACATACATTAACTTTGTGAGGAGCCCATGAGTTCCAAACAAAATTAAGAGGGTCAACAAAGGTGTCGAGCATCTTTTTAAATAAGGAACATAAAGATCTAACGAAAAATTACATAGAATTTTTGATGTTTCATACCCATTCATCCTCTTTAGAAGCATCAATAACAAGACCATCAATAAAGTTAAGAATAGAGGTGATATCGCTCGGAGATCACCACATCGATTACATGTGCCGTGCTCACTTAGTGGCCCAAGCACCGTTAAAAGTTGTCTCCTAAACATTTGGTGTTAGATTTCTTTGTTGTTGTTTCATAATACTAGCGAGTACCAGCGTAATGCGACGACAGTCTTCTCTGTGACTAAATTTTATGGCGGCGGGTATACTCGACCTTATTGCGATGTTTTAGATGCGTGTGAGAGATATGAAATGGTTTGTGTATATTTATATAGTGAATACGATTATATGTTTTAATAATCATTCTTGATAATAATGATTTTAGCGGTTGCACATTTTTAATAATAAATTTGTAAATGATTTGAAAATTGTATTTAATTTAGTGAAAACGTCTGCATTTAATTTTGAATAATGAGATGTATTGAATTTTAAACCTTCCTCTTATAGTAAGTGTGTAGTCTTATTTTTTTAAGACTTCTTTTTTAAGAATGACCTAAAATGCATTATAATGTAGTTAAGATTTTAGTTAACTGATAAAAATTTGAACAAATTAAAAAGATTGAACACTTGTACCTTTCAAGAATTTAAGCATATTACCAGGGATGTCTTAGACTATAAAACTTGCATGTTTCTTTTTGTGTTTGGGCTCTTATAGTTCATCAGTTCCTTCTTTTTAATTTTCTTACTGAGAGATACATAGGATTATGAAGAAAATTCCAATGTAAATTGTCAAGGTCAATGCACAAAATATTGGGTGAAGTTCTTTTGTATAAAGATTTTGCATATAACATAAGTTTGTACTGTTTATTTAGCTAGCATAAGAAAAAGAAGCCTTCACATTTTCAATGGCTACTAACGATTTAGCTACGTTTATAAACATGGAAACAAAAAGGTCGACCAATTTCTGGGTATACGTAACTGTCGATCAACAGTTAACATCCAACATAATACCATATTTTAAAAGAATGAACCATAACAGACCAAATTAGAAGGTGACAGTTATGTGAATTTGCTTGATGGATTACTATGACAAGAACATCAAACACTGAAAGTTGAATAACAAAACATCAAATATGATGCACACATCTCAAATCATACAACAGAAATTGACTCATTAACCATTGACAATACGAGGAGTGCATACGCTACAAGTAGAAAGAACTGCCCAATTTATTGGCAGCAAGAAATAAAGGTCATGAGACGTAAACCTGGGCACTTACAGAACATTCGTACATGGTGACTTTTGTCACTTATATCGATTCATCCATCCTCTTTCTCCAGTTACTGGAGAACCAATGTACCTATGGACATCTGTTAAACATATATTCCATTATTAATTTCAAGTTTGTAAGTAAACATGCAATATGTCATGATCGCTACTTGTTAGAGGTGGCAATTTCAATTCATATACAGGCAAATTGATCTATGTAGCTAAGATGGAAACCAGTTGAATGGGTCGAAGGTGTTGAAGATAATACAATATGCCATAAAACCGCAAAGGAGCTAAGATGGAAACGGATTATGTAACGGGTTTAGATTTATAAAAGTATCTTTTTAGTACTGGTCAAATGGGTTGGGTTGACCAAGACTTTTATTATTTGTCTGTCTTTTTACCATGTATCAAATAACTAAAGCCATGGATATGATTGCAGAAACTAGGTTACTTTAATGTTGAACCGTCTGAAATGACACATACCCATATTGACCCATTTATAGGACTAATCAATTACCTATCGTGCGCAAAATAGCATACAATCACTAACCCACAAAACCAAACTACATCTTACCTACATCAGAATAACATACTTATTACATTAAAGCAGTGCTGTAAAACAAGGATTACAAGGCCGAGTAAACGGATTACTTGCTACAAGGTCGATGACCGATTAATCGCTGATACTCATTAGAAGGTCAATAGTTGATCAAAACTGGGTTGAGTAGTTCATATGCCTTAAAGGTCAAAATGCATGAAATCTCCTTAAATAGTTTTATTAAAAAGGTATAGATTATTATTGATATAGTTTTAATTTATACACATTAAGGAAGAAAAATATATTGGTGCCATTAGAAAAAATATTGGTGGCATTAGTTTACGTGAAATCTCTTTTATATTCTTACTTTTTAAATTTTAGAAATAATTAATGATTTAAACTGATCAGAAATGCTATATTAATGATCTAACTGGAGGTATTAAGATATTTATATACACTTTGGATCTCAGTATTTCACAAATTTGATCAGTTTCCTTATAGTTAGATCCTTTAGCTTCACCTATTTGGTCCGTTTAAGATGAAACAAAATAGGCAAAATTGGCTAATTTAGGTTAATGGGTCAAAATTGCCACCTTCAGCTAAAATTTCAAAAGAAAAGCATACATACAACCCGTAAAGTAACTAAGCATTAATGTACAAAGAAAAACGAAAATGTAGCACTTACCAAGCGATATTGTCCCAATGAAGGAAACCTCCGTGGCCTCGAGCATTTGTAAACTTGTATGTTGGACCAGATACTGCACAAATGACCATAACTTAATTCACGTTTCATCTAAAAAATCTAGAATAGAACTATATTCTTCTGTGTCAAAATGTCCAGAATTAAAAGCTAAAATTACCTTCATATCCCTCAAAAACTGGATCTTCTGCTAGCAGAAGCGGTGTATCTAAGTCAATGAATCTGTTCATGAATTTACAACAAATTAGTTCAAGAATTTAAGGGTAACTAAAGGGTTTAATTGCAGAAAAAGAAAAGAAAACTTTTGTCCATATCCTAATTAAGGTGACCAACTTTGTTTCCAACAATAACAACCCTTAAAACTATATATGAGAATAGGTTTCGGTAATCTTCAAGCTTGGCAACAGGTAACTTGTATCTCGGCGGACCACGTCAAATGTATCAACAAGGTCAAAGGTATTGATATGGCAGAGTCAGATCAACAATTTGTGCTGACTTTTACAGATTCTCTTTACATCATCAAACTGATGTTTGAGGTGCTGACTTGTTATAAGTGCAAATAAAGTATAATACTCGAGATAAGAGGTTGCACAAAAGTTGGTTACCTTTCAATTTATTCAATATAATAGCTGAATGAAACAAGGAGGTTAAATTAATTTAGTTTAACTTACTTAAAGCCCCCTATGCCGGCAGCAAGATGACCAGAAAAGCCCATGGCAAGTCTAGTTTCTACCATACCACCAATCATCAAATCCAGTCCTGAAGCTTTTGCAAAATCGATAATTTCAAGAGCCCCTAAGACACCTACTTTAGAAAGTTTAATATTAATGACATCTGCAAGTTGTCGCTTGGCTATTTCTCTGACATCAGCTAAACTTCTACAACTCTCATCAGCAGCAACTGAAACACCATATTTAGTTTTGGCAACTCGAGTGACATGACCTAAACCTTCCCAATCATCTCTGTGAACCGGTTGCTCAAAAAGAATAGGCGTCACCTGCATTTCTGCATTTATGTAATAGGAAACATGAGAGATGATCAAATGAGTAACCTGATACATAATACTTAACTAGAAAGGAAACGGGTCAAATGGGATGAAAGTCATCCAAAGTTTTTACATAGGATCCATGATAGCATTTGTGGTATACAGTGTGGTACATAAAGAGTTGATGCTTAATAGCATTTGTAGCTTTTATAAGAACGTGATACAGAAGTCCTAAACCTTACACGCTACAACAAGTAGGTAAACTTCTTAAGAGTTCACTTTCATGTAGTTGACCATCATTCATGTGTAAGTGAGCTGCAAATTATCTTAATAAGGCATGTTTGTAAGTCTGTTAAAACTAATTATTATGATATGAACTCACATCAGCTGGTTAGAATGTTTGAAAACATATGATTATGATGTTAAAACAATTCAGGGTTTACATAATCAGATTTGGATACTAACGTAAGAAATTGGTGTGAGAAAACTAATCATTAAGATAACAATAAAATTAAGTACACTAACTATTCTGAGCTTTAATCAAATGATTATTTGATTCTGGTTAAAGTCACCATTCTCAGTTTTAAAACACACATCTAAACGCCCTTTATTCCATTCTAATCTGAGATACCTTTATTTCATTCTAAACATCCTTTGTTTCATTGTAATCAGATGCTAACTGCAACAGTAAAGTAAAAAATTTACCTATTTACTTGTTTTCTTAATCTAATCTGAGAAACTTTTACTATTAATTCACAAAATGTCTCTTCTTTTCAGTTACAAAATGGATGGTGATTACCTGATTTTATATCTTACAGAAATAACCTTACCATGTAATTTGTCAAGAACTTGAATCGCTTCTGAGGAGGTGTAGCCTTCATTAGCATCTAAAATAAACAGACAATGAGGATGGGCTGCACGTATAGCTTGAAGCACTTCAATATCGGCATTTAAATCTTTTCCGACCTTAAGCTTCAAAGTCTTGAACCCTTCTTTGTAATACTTGGAAGCCAACTTACTCGCTTCGGCTGGGGAAACAATAGGTATCTACAATAACACAAGCCTCAACGATTAATGTTATGTTATTAATATAAGATATTAAGGTCTACAAATATATTAGATTACTAGTAAAAACAAAGTTCATAAATATTAAATTACATGGATAGAAACTGAACTGTTATATCTGTGGTTATTGTATTCGACACCCCACCAAAAAATCTCCATAAAGGTGTGCCTATGCTGGTTGCAACTGCATCAATTACAGCCATTTCAATCCCTGCTCTAACCTTCAAGGCATATAGCAACATTGTAAGAGCAAAGTTAGAATATAAACACGAAAATTGAAATCCATAAACATGCATAAGGATTCTTCAGACCTTAAAATATCAAAAAACTAGATATGTATCGTAACTTATTAAGAAAAACTATAGCTTCTCTCTAAGCATAACTATAATTTACCAAAACATCCTCGGATGCAGAAAATGGGTTATAATGTTGCAAATCTGGCATCAATTTGGCACCAATTTGTTTCTGAGAATTAATATATCGTCCTAACAGCAAGATCAGAAGTTCATGACACTAGACAAAACATATAGAATCAAAAGAGATGAGGAGAGAGGATGTAGAAACACTTTTAGCTCGGTTGTATTAGCTGATCTTTTCAACCAGAAAGATTTTCGAGTTAAGCATTTTCATATTATATCAACAAGACATAAGGGGTTGTTTGGGGTGTGTTTTAAAAGTGATTATTTTGAAATCAAGAGTTAGAGTGAAATTATGGATGATAAGTAGATAACTTTATGATCTCATTCTCCAAATATATAAGCTTTTCCATTTCAAAATAAACATACATTCTATACACCCGGTCCATAATATTGTTCATTTACTTAGATTGAAGGGGGCACTATAATCTGCTTATCGCTTTCTAAACTAACTAGTTTAGAACTCCTTAGTTTGACTCATAAATAAACGTTGGCCTATTTAATAAGTAATTAGTACCAATCACTACCCACCCCAACAAACCAAATCCCTTTAACTTTTCATGTCCACCCTTGACCACAAAATTTGAGATTCTGCAGATGCACCCTAATTTAGTCCCTGCTCCCCCCTTACTGAAACGTTGGGCAGCCTCAAGCGCGTGACTTAGTTGCTTTCCACAGGGGAAGACTTTGTAAATATTGTTATGTTTCCTAGTATGGGCGGACACTGTCAGCCTCAACATTGACTTCCACATATTGTCCATGACATGTATTAATCATTAACTTTTCATTAGCGATACGTTTAGGCACATTTCAATCAACGCTCATCTCTCACTCTCTATCATTATTCCTCCCTAAATTAATTTCTTAATGACTTTTACCTAATTAGTCAACGCGCTCCATTTCACATATTTCACACACATCCTTCAATCAAATACACTTCTAAACAACATATAGTAGACATCAAAAAGTTATAAAAACACAAAAACTTACAGAAGCAAGATCATGACCAGGAAGAAGTTGACCAACATGTCTCAAAACATCACCCAAACTCATGCCACCACATTTCTTCAAAGCCTCACAAACTTCACCACTTTTAACCAAAACCATTTCCTGATCTTCAGCTGTCACAAATGGCAACACAGGTGACTCACCCCATCCACAACACCCATTACTTAACTCCACTCTTATTGCAACATTTTCCACCTTATCAATCCTTGATGTTGCTATAGTAAAAGGTGATAATAATGGTACATTTAATGGCCTTCCTTCTGCTTTATGTATATCCACACTGAAACTTTCCATTAATGTCTTGAAACCCATGTTAGATTTTGTTGTGGCACTTGTGGCTGTCATGGTTGGGCCTGTGATCATGGGTTTTTTGTATAGTTTTGGTGAGAACAAGGTGAACCCTATTGAACCCATTTGATGTTTTGATGAAAATGGCAAGTGGGATGTTGATCAGTGTGTGATTTGTGGGAGATTATTATAGGATATATGAGAGAAAGGTGCCGCTTCTGCCATTGTTTAATGTCTAAGAAACATCAATTTGTTTGATTATGGGAATTGTTTAGAGAATTGTGGGGTCGTTCATGTGATTTGTTTATGTGTTGGATTCTTGGACGTTTGTATGGTTCTGTTTGAAGTTCTTATGTCTTCTACAAAGACATGTTCCAAGACTTTCTATACTTGGAAATTTGAGTATATTACGTAAATGGTCCATGTAGTTGAATCAAAAATGTGAATGGCGTTCCTAGGTTTTGAAATTACGCCTTTTGGTTCCTCATAGTAATGATCATTAAGCCAAGGTCCGTTAAGTTCCTATGTGCATGACACATTCAAGTATTTTAGATTTTAAGGGTTATGTGAAAATAAAGTAGAAACGAACTTTTGAAATTGTACCAAGTTAGAAACAAACTCTTTTATTAGTGGTTGACGGCAAACGGGCAACAAGCTGTGTCGCTAGCCTTTTTTGAATTGCAAAATTATTTTGTGTGAAAACTATATCTGTGGATCTAGGTGTCATAACATTACTATGCATAACTCGTTGAACACTGTTGAGGAACTTCACTGCCTCAGGCGCACCGAAACCAAAAGTATCAAACGCGAAAGGAATAAAAACATGCTAATTTTTAATGCACGTTTTCTCGTGTTTTGCCACTTTGCACGAGGCGGCTTTCTAAGCAGAATGTCATACTGTAAAACCCGGGCTACTCAAACCCACAAGAGGAGAAACCCCGGTTAGATCCACACACGCATGTTTTCTTCCAACCCATCCAAACACCAAAACGTCTACCGGTCTGAGTGTGGATCTTCCATCCAACGGGTTGGTCAAAAATTTCACCAGGTGCTTCTTTCTTGGCGAAGATCCCAACACACCTACAAATGTTAAAAAGGACATCCATAACCATATCGTGTATGTACTTGAAGCCCGGGAGCTCTTCAATGAAAAAATGTTCCCCAAAGGAATCCAAACACGCTTTACAACAAACTGGACATATCTCATCAACCGAAAATAAAGGAATCATAAGGCGATACTTAAGGATAGTACGATATTCTATCGGTTACATATGTTGACCTAGCTCGTCTATAGGGATAGCTAGTAGAAAATCCTGAGCATGTGGAGCCCGTAGACACTCAAAACCGCTTTACATCTCACACCATGTCAAAGTGAACTTTCATATCCTTGACAATTTCACTAAAAAGTTCACTCACCAATGTTTGTTGGGGTCTTGAGGGGAGATGGCCTTATTAGTGAAACCACTAAAATCAAAGCTTGGAATCGTATCACGAAGAAAAGCCATAGCACAAACATAGTCATCATCCATACCACGTATGTCACTGTCTCGTAAGATGTGGTCTTGTAGCACCCAAGATTGAGCCCGCGAGGCCACAAAAGCATAAGAGGAAACCACGTTTGCCGAGTACAAACCCAAACCACCAAATTGAATGGGTAAATAAGCGAGTCACCACTGTAAGTCTCCAAAGAAAGGCCCTCCACAAACCACTATATTCTCAATCGACCCACGCAACCCTTTGTCAAAGAATAAGGCCGCTTCCTCTATGTGTACAGGTTGACAAGTCCTTAAACCAAAAAACGTTGCGCAATATCAATACATGATCGAAGCAAAAGGAGCTCACTATGCGGGTCACGTTACTATGGAAGAAGACTCATCAAATCAACAGCATTCACAACTCTTTTCATAGCCAACTCACTAATAAAATTCGTGTCTCCACTAAGAGCTCCCACAAGAAGCTTCACACCAAATGACGGCCTTCGAATATCAACATGGAATAAACCCTCACAAAGCTTCATACCATTACACGAGGGTAAAAATATCTATGTTTTTTTATATTAAGTTCAAGACCCAAACCTGGACCACTTACCCTTATAATGTCTAACACCCTAGCCACCTCTTCTGCATCTCCAATAACTATCTCATCATCAAGATACTAAGCATGAAGAAGAATCTTTCAATTGTCTCGGATCTTATGTACTAGCGGGTGCAATACAAGAGTAAAAAGAAGAGGTCTTAACGAGTTACCTTGATGCACCCATTGGTAGACCCGGATATATGTGTCTCCTATAAAATGACCTCGTTGCCGCCGTATAAGAAATCCACCCATAAAGAAATAGAGGACACCTCACCCTAACCTCGTGGAGTAGTGTTGATCTATCCACAAGGTTAAATGCATTCGATAAGTCCATTGTAAGCATCGCAAGAGACCCATCATTGTTATATTCATTCAACACCCTATTTGCGCTATGTAAAATAGCTTCAACACACCGACACTACGACTCCAAACTAAAAATCACTAAGGTACTTGACATTTCTTTACCCACGCCTTTCATAGCAACCTTGAAACCAAACTTCTCCAAATAGTGCCTCTTGCAATAGGCGAATCAGGTTATCTGGTTTAAGGATTGGCATGAGAGGAGCAGATGCAACAAACTCGCTAAAAGATGCGGATACCTTCCCGCTAACCATAAATTAACGACTGAAGTGATTGCCTTTAAGAGATCTGCAGAGGTAGCAGACCCCTCTCCACATAAATCATCTATAATATGTTGTGCCCTCAAACCATCTCTTCCGCATGAAGTACCTTTAAGGAACAATTTAATACACCCAAAGACACAATCAATCTCTGCTATAAGGGAAGACTCATAAAATGTGTTGCTCGACATGGATAGATGTTGCTTGTATAGATGCTTAGCCTCCAAGGCTTTAATGGTATCATCACAATATGGAGTAACACCGGAGGAGGATAGCACTTTCACTGCTACCGTAAAATGGCCATCTGCAATGTTAGACGTTGTTCTCTCCTCCAGAAAATCACCTCCGCCCTGACCCAAGGACCCCAACCCAGAACCGTCCAACATAATTGTAACTAACGTTTTAATACCATCATCTTTTCCCAATGTTGCTAGAGACTTCAAGATAGAACTTTGTTGGAAGGATTTTCTATTCCCGGATCTACGTTCTTTTCTATTCTTGGGCCTACACACATACAATGCACAATGTGGAAAAAGTAACAACCTAACCCACGCAATAACAGAGTCTGGGCAACCACCTTGTAACAAACTATTTTTAACGCCTGATAAAAGACTAGACGACAAGCATGAGGGATAGATTTGACAGTAGTGATAAGCAATTTAAAAACACGATCAAGAAGATCAGCATCTAAAACTAACCAAGTAGTTACTTTTGTCTCGGACTACTTATTAGACAGCTTTGAAATGACAACAATGTATCCACTCATGTCGTCGGACCCTTTAGAAAAGCGGATGAGACCATCCGGGTGATGACAAACACGACTCACATCATGTAAAGTCATACATGCCCCACACAACCATTGGTCAAATGTCTTCAAAGTTTCCTTCAATGCCATAAGTAATCCATGGTCCTTAGAAATAACCTCACGTAAGACACATTTACGTTCACCGGTCAGAAGGTATAACCTCTTGAGATGAGAAATTAAACGAACAATTCCTTTATTGCCTACTTCACCATTCGGGCAACAATGAAATCCTCGGAATGGACACGGCCAAATTCCTTCCAAAGAGGTAGAGGAGGGTGTCATTTTGTCGAACAATTTTAGTTATGATAATTGGGAATAAAAGGATGGGTTTTGTGTTTAGAGATTTATAAGAATTGTGTTAATACAAATAAGCCGTAAAAACGTTTATTTATATTTTACGATCTTCTAATGTTTTGTCGATAACAAACGTAAAATCATTTTAACGAAACAAATAAAATACGTAATTGGTTTGAGCCAATAGTTTACTAACACACTTACATTTTCATATAAATCACTAAACAAGTAATAGTGTTTTTCATGTTATAATAATGCATATATATAACAGCTAGTTTTTACATATTGGGTAGATATATACATACTTAGTATGTATTATAATGGGTAATAGAATGGGTAGAAGTTTAAGTATTTAACACATTGACTCAATACATTGAATGTAGTTGGGTAAAACCCAAAGTCCATAACCCATACCCATGGAGCATAATCCATAACCCATGATCCATTGCATGACATCATGCATAAGTCATAATGGGTATTATCCAAAACCCATTGAGCTAACCCATAACCTTCCTCTTTCTTTTGAGAATTCTCAACCTTCCTCACTTAACCTTCCTCCTTTTGTGGAACCTCAACCAAACCTTCCATCTCAAGCCATTTCATTTCTACCACCACCATTTCCTAGCCATGACAAAGATTGTTATCATTGTCAACATGTTGAAGGCTTGATACATGAAGTACGTGAAGAGCAACGTTTCATGTTTTATCACCTCCTCGAACGTTTCGACAAGGTCAACAAACCTAAACAACCTCGAGCTTAAGGATTCAAGTGGTGTCCTAGTCTTAAGCTTAACTTAGATAGTTTAGGAATCATATTTCATGTTTAATTCATTATCTTAGTTTTAGAGATATGTAGATCATTTCTCGTATTGTTATTGAATGAAATTACATGTTATATGTCGTATTATCATTAGTGCCTTAATACGTAACTCACTTTTGATGTTAACTTCACTTTTTACATCAACATTGTTGTCTTGAGTATACAGGGAGACGGATCCCTCATCTTAACCTAGACGGATCCCTCCAAAAAGGGAACCATGGGATCCGTGCAACAGAAGACTTGTTTACTACTAACTTGAGTCTTATTTGCAGGAAATTATGCTCTATATACTTGTTTTCTAACCTTTGTTTTGTAGATTTTTAATATACACATGAAGACTTTGACACCCTTAGATAGGGGAAGTTTCTTGTCAAAGCAAAACATTGCAAAATCATTTGCAATATCATTCACATAGGATTACATTACATGACGTCCTCCTTGCAAAGGTGCAATCATCAAGGGGGAGTATATTCGTCACAAAGACGAAACCATTTGCAAACATAATTGCAATGCACTAGTTTAGTATTTCTACTTACTTGACGCCCTCACAAAGGGATGGACTCGTCAAGGGGGAGCTAAGACGAGAATACTTCTCCGAACTTACTCTCTATTTTTCATCTTTTTGTTTCCTTTCACATGTTTTTCTTAAAACAATGTGTTAGTTTCTTTTCGACGCTCTTTTTGTTTCGATAAAAGGGTGAGAAGAGAGTAAAACTCAATTCAAACTTTTACAATTTTAGTTTTCCTTACAATAATTATGTTTTGTCATCAACAAAAGGGCAGATTGTTAATACAAATAAGCCGTAAAAGTTTATTTATATTTTACGATCTTCTAATATTTTGTCGATAACAAACGTAAAATCATTTTAACGAAACAAATAAAATACGTAATTGGTTTGAGCCAATAGTTTACTAACACACTTACATTTTCATATAAATCACTAAATAAGTAATAGTGTTTTTCATGTTATAATAATGCATATGTATAACAACTAGTGTTTATATATTGGGTAGATATATATATATATATACTTAGTATGTATTATAATGGGTGATAGATCGGGTAGAAGTTTAAGTATTTAACTCATTGACTCAATACATTGAATGTAGTTGGGTAAAACCCAAATTTTATAACCCATACCCATGGAGCATAATCCATAACCCATGATCCATTGCATGACATCATGCATAAGTCATAATGGGTATTATCCATAACCCATGGAGCTAACCTATAACCCATTGACTAGATGCATTGCGTCTCTAGATACATTGTATCTAGATACATTGTATCTACTTGGATACCCATGGTAGTATGCATGGAATGCACAAGAAAAATGATTTAAGTAAAATGAACATGTATCTTCCCCAAAACAAGTATAAAGCGGTAAAAGTAGGGCTATGAAACTCACCTTGGCAATGTGCAAAATGAAGACTAAAGGAATTAAATCAAGGAGTGATTGTGCACGGCTCCGACACGCAACCTAATTAATACGGCAATTTAGTCTTCATGTTTAAGACTCGATAAAGTTTAACTAACTTTATAAATTTTTAAATGTTTTTGTTGTTGTTGTTGTGGCATCATTTATTTTAGAAAAATTTTACAAAGATTTGGATTGATCTCGGCTTATGAGGGATGACATGGAAGGAAGTCTTGAAGAAGGAATTACGACTTTGGTTTAATGGGACCAAATGAGAATACTTGGAAGTGTACACGCAGAAAAAGATATCAAGGATGAACAAAACTTCGGTTTGAGGATAACCGAATGACGATGCACGAAAAAAAATAATTATATATGATTTTTAGACATCAATGGATTATGTAATCATTATTTCAAATGTATGCTTAACGTACAAACACGTATAAATATCACTATGTATCACATTTATTGGTTGACATAAAAGTATTCAAAAATTTAAGTAATGACCTTACTTAATACTTTTGTATTTAATATAATTTGATGGTGTAAGTTAGGGTTTTATATCAGACAGGTTACCCAACTTTCCCACTTTGTTCGCCTAAGTTACCAAACTTTCATTTTGTTCACTTAGGTTACTGAACTTTAGTTAAGCATTCAACCTTCATTTTTCAGTGTAATCAAAGTAACCCAAATGCATTTTTTAGGTAAGTTAAGTAACCCAAATGCATTTTTTTTAGGTAAGTTAAGTAACCTAAATGTCTCATTTTACAAATTCAGTAACCTGAATGTCAACTCCGCGTAGTCCAATACCCTGTTTGAACAAAAAAAAAGTTTGGTAACTTAGGCGAATAAAGTTGGAAAGTTTGGTAACCTATCTGTCTATAAACCCGTGTAAGTTATGAATAAAGCTTTTCATTGACGGTTATTATACAAAATATAATAAGTTATATTGGTTATTATAAAATATGACAAGTTAATTATATTTTTACAAAAATTGGACATGACCCATGTACACAAATAAACTAATGAGTTGATATATACATATCTTGGCATAAATAAGGTATGACTCGACTAGATGTCAAAGTTTTATATAGAAAGGTAAATCGTTTTATTTTGTTCAAACAAGTTTTATAATTGAAAGGGGTTTTATTAAATCTAAATAATTAATGTACGTAATGTAAATTAATGATTTCAAAAGTTATGTTTCGTTAGTTCGATTTAACCCATAGTTCAAAGTGGTGTAAAATATCAAGTTTTTGATTATAAGTTTTATATTAGAGTCTTTATATATATAGTGAGTTATGTAAATTAACATAAGTCGGGAAAACGAACATGACGAGTATATCTCCGATTTAATTGATTTGGTACTACAACTCTTGGACTCAGGAACATGGAATATCGCCCTGGATGGCTGCGAAATATCGAACAGACTAGAATTCAGTCGGTTTAGGCCAATATACAAAGTATTAGATGGACTATCAAAGATCATGGGCTTCTCAGCCCAATGGATAGAAAAAGAATTAGGATCCCTTTATAATTGAACTTATGGTTTGAGGCCCAAAGAAGAGTTAACACAATATTAGTATTGACAGATAAATGTCATGGTGCAGATGTATTTTGACGTGGGGAAATTACTAACCAAGACGCAAAGTTAAGAACTGAACTCGTATGCTTAGTATAACGAGACTCATCCGAAGCAACAAGAACATGCATACCCATGAGAACTTCCCAACCCATAATATCAACCATTTACTTGAATAATGTTCTTAACAGTCGGATACTACCCAACTTGAGTTTAGGGTCTCGACACAATCACACTCTCGCGAGTTTAGTGACTGTCCGAGACAAGGGGACAACAAAAGTTAACCCTTTAGTTATAAATGAGCCGAGACTGAGGAACAAGGAGTTTAGCCAAAAGAAAATGATTAGCACATTAACAAGCTTTATCTTATGTTTATTAATAACTATGGCTTATTTCACTTTTCAGAAAAAAGGAATATCATGTTTGTTTTCTTTTGGGTTTTTCGTCAACAACAACAACAACAATAATATGTATGCCAAATTAACATAACCAAATCAATCATCAATACTAACCAACATCACTCCCAATATATTTTAAATATTCGGAAATGAACAAGAAGAATAGAATTCGAATTGGACAATTAAGATTACAGTTTAACAGATTCAAAAGGACAACTATTGTATGTTCTTACATTAATCCTTGTGGGTCGGATGGGTGTGAGCACCGAAAATCCACAAGCTCAGTTGGAGGAGACTCGGGATGATTTGGGACAATTAACTCCTGGGGTAGCTCCCTTATGCCATCAACTACAAAACCCCTCTATCAATTTTCAAAAGCCCCATGATTCATGAAACCCTAATTTTTAATCTTTCTTTTATTTTTCTTGTGTTTTTGAATACAACTTGTGGAAGAATTAGACTCATTTGTAGGTGGATAATTGAGACACAATAACATTCACTTTCTTGATCTAGTGCTTAGGGCATCCCTTTTATGGCTTTCGTTTTCTTCCACAGCCACGCCTCCAATCTTCATGTGATGTCTAGTTTTGTAGGGCTTTCATTTAAGGATAGTAATAAAGGTGGAGATGACAGGTGTTTCATCTAGTGCTAGGTTTTGAAGACTTGACCTTGGGTAGGTGCTTGCGTATGGTAGCAGCAAAAGTAGGAGGGGACAAATTGTTTCATGTTTATGGAGAGTGCGAATATGAGGAAGAAGAAAGGTGTTTGCAGGTTTTCCATTTTTGTGTTTTGGCTTTTCTGAGTTTTTGTCGAACAAGGAGAGAGAGGGAGACAATAGGGAGGCGTGGGTAGAGGGTAGGAAGGAATGAAATCAGATTATGTGGGGATAAGGTTTACACTTATTTTGTTTTATTATCATTAAACATAGTATAGATTGGACCCCGTGTTTTGTCGAATCCTCGAGTAAACGTACCTTCCTGGTAACCGAAAAATGTAGAAATTATATATTTGGAAACGATTTCTTAAATGTAATAATATGACTTTATTATTACGTTGAAATTTGATTATAATTGTTTGCCGTTATTAATTTGGTGTCAGTATCGTCTTGATCCAAGTGGCTTCCTAAATTCATGAGATAACCTCGTTTTCTTTACGTAAATTATCATTTAATGTTAAAATGTGTATATTTCACTTATATAAGTATTTGTTTTAGTTTTGTATACTCTTTATGCGGCGGTAGATTGGAATAACTAATGGATTAAGCTTATGTATGCTTAAATTTTGGTCGGGATAATAATAAATTTCACATTTATTATACGGATATAGCGGACAAGCGGAGTCTTATTTCTAAGGAAACGAGATGACCTCTCAGTTTTAAATTTTAGATATTGGCATTTTGTTAGAAAATAATTGATTTGAATTTTTCTGACGTGATGAATATCATTATAATAATCTGAAATTTTACGGGTTGTTATACATGGTCCAAAGTCTAGGACCCATGACCCATAACCCATGGATAATGAGGAGCGTCTCACGGATCCCTCAGAATACACTAGACGGATCCCTCAAGCAAGGGATCTGTGGGATCCGTGGAACAATAGCATGTTTATGTCTATAAATAGTGAGTCATTTCTTCATTGTAAGTTGCCACTTCCACACATACTTTCTCCTAGTATTATAAACTCTTTAACCTCATATCCAAAGGATCTTTCTATGTAGTTTGTGTTTGTTTTTGTGTGATTCTCTAGGCTCCTCTTAAAGGCGAGATCACCACCTCTTGAAGTCGAGCAAGCTCAAGTCCATGAGTTGCCATGCTTCGTCATCATCAAGACTACTGAAGTTTTCTTGTTGATAGTTCTTTCTTCCTCTCTAGAAGTGTTGTGTCTAAGGCATTAGTGAAGGATGCCAAAAGGGTTAAGACGAAGGCATTAATGAAAGGTGTCGAATGTCCGTGTCAAAGGCACTAGTGAAGGATGCCAAAAGGGTCAAGTCGAAGGCATTAGTGAAAGGTGCCAAAAGATCATTTCAAAAGCATTAGTGAAAGATGCCAAGGTTGTACAATCGATATGGTGCATCGATGTACAAATAGAGATAGGTTGTGTCCAAGGATATTGATATCCTTGATGATGTTGTAATAAGGAGTGGGTCTCCTTTGGGATAGATATTGTGTAGTGTTGGGTAGTAGTTCCTCCTTTGTAATGGACCTCGGTATCAAGCCTTGGATCGGATAAAGTGTAAGCGACGTTGTGATAGGTTTGGTTCTACCTCGTGGAAGAACCCGATGTCTAGCCTTGTACCGGAAAAAAAAGTAGGCGACCTTGTGAAGGCTTCTCCGCCATAAGGATTTTTGTGTCGTGTAGTGATTACGAACTCTCGAGTAGGTGACTCGGGGAGTGGAGTAAGGCAAGGAAGGCGTCCTTGTAGCCGAACCACTATAAACACTCGTGTCGTGGTTTTGTGTTTCTTACTCTTTACCTTTGCATTACATATTTACATATCTATCTATCAACATCCAACATACACATTTAAATAGATTGACATAATTCGATCTAAATATTTTTTAAACGAAGTTTTAATCGGTAAAGCTATTCCCCTTCTAGTTTTTCACAAATTGGGTTTTTTGTGTTTTAGATTTTGCAAGGTTTAAGGTTAAGAAAAGAGAAAAAAAAGTGAGTAAAGGTTATGAAATTCTCTTTGTGGCATTTCGTTAAATACGTTGTGGGCATCATTACTTTAGAAAAGTTATGAAAGTCTTTTGAAAATGGATTTGGCAATTTTTGATTTATGGTTTTTCGTGTTGAAAAAGAGAGATACAAACTACATTTTTTGGTTTGGAAATATATATGAAACGGGTATGATCTCATTTGTTGATTGTATTTAAGGTTGAGCTGTGAAAATCATCATTATCTACATAAGACCATTCTGTACAAAACTCAGCCCACTTTCATTGCTTTGTTTTCATTCCAGATACCCCCTTTTAATAATTGACATCTCATTCACATTAGATACATTTTGAACACGGAATCTACCGTTACGAAACTCTCAGTAAGGAGAAGATAACCAAATGTATAGTGTTCAAATAGATCACCTGAGTCTATAATTATTTGTGTCTATAGTTTGTGAAACCACAAATTTGCACCAAAATCTTCATTATAATCTATACTATATATATACAAAAAGCCAAAAAGTGAAATGTAAAAGGTTAAAAATAAAAAAGGAAATGTTGAAACGTTTCAAAAAGAAATTATTAATACACATCCAAAACCTGGTTGATCTGGGATGCTTCAATCCCGACGGGTTGACCCGGTTTAATTTGACGCTTTTTTTACCCAACCCGTCGGGTTGACACGGTTTAAATTGACCCATTTTTCGATTGGAACGGTTCAACTGGTTGAACTAACGGGTCGAACCGGGTTTCAAAATATTATGTTTATCTCCAGATCCTCAAACTTTTATTATTTTTCGTTTATAATGTATAAACTTTTTTTTATCACTAAAACTATCTGTCACTATAAAATCTTGTTAATATTTCACAAATATTCGTCTAGTCTAGTAAATATGATAACCTAGTACCAGCTCTGCAGGGAAATAAATTACTACCTAATATATATTTAACGTTTATGCTATGTAGGTATTTAGATATGTTAATTACCTTAGAGGAAACTGTTACGTAGTATATCACAATTTTTTTACAAAATGACTTGTTATCAATAAAAACATATTAATCAATTCTTTTTCTTTCTTTTTAAATTATCATTTTTTTATCTGTCACATATTTTTTTGAAAAAATCTTTTGTAATTAAAAATTTTATGAATGTAGCATCCGCATAAATAATTGCCTAAGTTGAAGATAAGATAAAGACATTTCAGTCATTTATAATTGCAACAAATTATATTGTGATTAAGATGTTAATAAAAATATTAATCCGGTAATATTCTTACTTTAACCATAAAACAAGAAGTTTGGTTTGTTAGAATATAATATACAAAAGCTCGACTTTTAGCTCGGGAAATTGAAAGTTCGTTTTTATTAGTATACCTAACTCTTTTTACCTGTTTTATCTTGATATGTTTTATCTTGATGGGCTCGGGATTTAACGGACCTTGACTTAATTATTGTTGGTGTTAGGTAGAAGAATATTATGCAAAGTTTGTTTTATGGACGCCTAGTGTAATTTCTAAAGCCTAGGGAATTATCCATAATTTTGGTACAACCACAGGGGCTGTATACAATTTACTTCACAACTATTGATAGACACAATTATTGTTAATTTTTTCCTATAAAGGTTAGTCACTAATAAAATTATAAAAAATGACTATAAAAAGCCATAAACAAAAATGAAGGTTTTTTCTAAAGTATAATGGCCCCACAATTAACTAATTCCCATCTTTAAATTGTTGCCATTTACAAATTCGTATAAATTTTGTACTGCGTGTCTTTTAAGAGTTTCCTCTTACTCTAGAAAATATTTAAGTACAACGAATATGGATAAATCTCATATCTTAGACTATTATACAGATCGTAAAGCTAACATAACAAAGCAACCTACTTCTATAACGAAAAAACGACTAAAATTAGATCACATTTGACTCAACACTACATCAAACATAAACTATTACTTCTTTCAATCGCAAACTTTGATATCTCAAGCGTCACAAAAAGCTTGTTGATCTTCAGTTATACCATGTGCATTGTACTCATCATCCTCATCATATGGATCATAATGATCATCCACTCTATCCTTCTATTGTTCATACAAGCTCGTGTGTTGGAATCACTCCTAAACAGTATTTCAAGTATTTATATTTCATATGTAATAGGTAGCTTCATTATGGCCTTTATGTTTGTTTAAGGTCAAGCTTATGTAGAAGGCCCATAAGCTTAGGCCCAAGCCCACATAAGAAAGGATGGGAACTAGGGTGTTGCCTAGCTTCCTCCTATAAATACTCTTGTAAACCCTCATTTGAGGGTTGGTTGTTCAAGTTATTCTCTTCACATACACTCTTTCTTAAACCGTATTATTGTTAGCGTGTGTTTGTGTGTAGCTTGTTCAATCGCCTCATCTCCTTTCTTTATAACTTGTGTTTGTAAAACTAGTGACCTAACGATGGGTATCAATCGCCAAATAGTTGGGTGTACTCGTTTGTTTTTGAAGTTTTGGTTTTGGGTCTTCTGCGTAAGGTTAACGCATTCTTTAGCTCTTTTAAAAACTTGTTTTTGCACTTTTAATCCAAGATTCTTGTACTTTCAACGTTTTAAGGTGTTAAAATACTTGTTTTGGCAAAAGTTTCAAACTTTATCGTGGATCATTGTTTTGAACTAGTTTCTATTCGTGTGTGTATTTCTACGCATAAGCTGTTTTGAGTGCTTTGGATCATCAAGTTTCACACTTTTGTGTTATTTTGGTGTTATTGAAGCTATTTCATCACACAAAAGCGGTTTAGAAACAACTTTGGGCAAAATCAAAATTACGATTAATCCTACGCGTATCAAAACCCTAAAATTACGCGTAAGAGTTTCCTTGGTTTGATCTTCAATTTTACGGTTTATTCCGTGTTTTCTTACTTGGATAAGTGCGAAAATCGTCGACTTTGGATATCTTTTGCACTCAAGTGTAAAAGATCATTTGAGCAAAAACCTAAAATTACGCATAAGCATAAGCTTCGCGTAGAAATTCTACGCATAAGATTCACTTTACGCGTAAACTTAGGTCTCGCATAAGGTAATCCTCGCCTAACTTTCTCGCCTAACTTTTGTTTACGCCTAACTTTAGTGCTTTTATCCTACTTACGCGTAGCTAAAACCTCAGCGTAACTCCTTATTGTTCGCGTAACTTTTGGTGTTTTACGCATAAGTGCTACTTGGTTCTTGTCTTTTCTCGCCTAAGGACACTTCATCAATAAAGGTTCATTCGACTACAAAGATCCATTTTACCACACAAGTTTATCATCATGTCTCAACCACCATACTCTAACTATTTCCTCGCACTTATAATCATCAACAACAACAACAATTAATTCCACAACATCAACAATGGAATCAACAACAAGCTATTTATCAACAACAATTTAATCGACAACATACTCCACAACTTGGTGCAATTCCACAACCACAAATGGTTCAACCACCACCAAGCCTTCAAGTTCAAACCTACACAACGATTTCAATCAACATCCATCAAGGAACACTATGAAGGAACCCACTTGGTTTGCAAAGATGTGTGAAGCTTTAGCGACCAACAATCAATTCATGAAGGCGGATCACTTGATAGACCTCCAATGCTCACTCCGAAACTACGATCAATGGGTGATAAGGTTCTTTAGGTTTTGTGATCTAAAGAAGCCACATGGAAAGTTCTTAAAGAAGGTTATCTTGGAAGGTCCATTTGAGATGCCTCGCCATTGTGCCGGAGATCCAAGCTGCTTTGTTCCACGAGATGAACAAACCAACATTGCTCATTGCGATTTAAATCCTCTGAACTTCTACACTATGAAGTGATGAACTTGCAATGGAATACATCCTCTTGGGATTACCAAACCCAATTCTTCGTAGTGTTGATGCTCAAAAGACGCACAAAAATGTGGGATCATATTCGTCTTCTTATGGAAGGATGCATACTCAATCGGGAGGATTTAGAATCCAAAATTTACTTGGCTTATGAACACTTCATGATTGAACACGGAGAGACACTAGAGTCCTATCATCATCGATTTTCGAAATCATCAATGATTTGGATAAACACAACATCATCATGTTAAGAATTGCGATGAATACTAAGTTCACGAGTAGTCTTGGTCACGAATGGGAAAAGTATGTCATCTTTCTCCGTCGGCGCTAAGAATATGCATCATTCTACTTATGGATTTGTTGTACGATTACTTGAAGCCTCATGAAAAGGAAGTTGATCGGGAAAGGATTCTCCGTGCTCAACTTGCTAAGCAAATCACATCCGGATAATCAACAACTTGCCTTGTATGCTCAGCGAATTATCCTCCGACCGACAACTCAACCAAGCGCTTCAAACACACCTTCACGGCCGCAACCTCAACAAAATCAATTGGTTCCATACGGCAACAATGCTCAAGCATATGTCGGTGAAGCGGCGAGGAAGCAGATCCGTTCGAAGCATTGCAACAAGGATTTGTGATGATTGCTAATGCTTTTGGCGTTACACCAACAAATCCAACAATCGTATTCGTTCCTCATCTAACACACGGACTCAAGTTGTTGTGAACAATGGGCGTGTTGAAGTTTAGAATCGTGATTATGGTGCGTCGGATGGGCGGTGGTCAAGGGTTTAATCTTGTGGGTAGGAATAACAACGAGCTCAAGTGATGGAACATGGAAATGCTCGAGAATCGGTTAAATGGTCTTGATGCTACAAGCGCAATGAGAAGGACACACAGCTAATGCATGCCCAAAGCCAAGGAATAGGGGCGTGCTTATTTCAAAGAGGCTTTACTTTTGGCTCTTAAGGATGAAGTTGGTGGATCTTTCACGGACAAAACGAGCTTTATGGCGGTCTGAGACTCGGATGATGATATGGAGGACTTGCGAGCCAATGCATTGTTATGTTGATGGCTAATATGCAAGAGTTACACATGAGTGAAAGCAGGCCCGATGTGACAACGATGGCTTGTCTCGGTGCCGAACAAACCATCATCATATCTCGAACTAATATCTCCATCAAAATCTGAATCAAGCGCGGCTCAAAATGTTCAAAATGAGTCATCTACATCTCATTCGAAGATTTTCAAATAAACCCGTAGTTACATTTGACGATCCGGATGACCTTATGGTTTCCTTGATAATCAAATTGACTCGTGGTTATACTGATGATCTACATAATGATCATGTTGTGACTCGCGTTGAACAAGATGAACCTTTGCCCCATCGGATCTTGTTATGTTACTTAAAGATCAACAATCCAAAATTCTTTGAATGTGTTGCATTAAATCGGTCCTTAAAAAGTAAAAATGCCTTTGTTAACCAAGGATTTTGAATGTTTACAAATGCAACTCAACTTTTCAAAACTCAAGACAATAGTGAAAAAGGTTTTGAAGCCGCTTTTGCAAAATCTCATCAAAATGAAAAATATTTAGAGACGGATCGTGATCTAGCAGCCTCGAAGAATGCTTTGTTATGCGAATTAGAACAAGCTGAAACACGAACATAAAAGCAAATTAACGCTCTCACCTTGGAAAATCAAAAGCTAAAATTTGAGTTGTTGACTTGTCAAAAGCAGTTCTCCGTATACAAAAAGCGTTCAACGAATCGGGTAGATGACCTTCTTGAAGAAATTATCGACTTGCAAAACAAACTTAAAGAGTTTAAAGCATTGTTTACAAACATGGTGAATCGATACTGACTATTGAAAAGTTTACCTTAAAACCCAATCAAAAGGATATGGAAAAAATCTGGCGATTACAAACCAAAGCTTTCACTAAAACATTCAAACCAACTCACGAAGTTTCGGTCACGAATACAAAATTGATAATCTTGTCATGAGTGTTGTTGAATATCATCGTCAAGAGGAATTAGATGCGAAAGGCGAGTCGATCTAAATTAAAACCGTTGTTTACAACAAACCTTTTAATTATAAAAGCGCGTCACTTCGTCACACCAACGGATTCTTCAAACACACCTGGGGTTATCATCAAAACACACGAGTCTTCTATTGTTAATCCCAAAGCAGACTTTGCACAAACTTATGGTCCTTTACCTTCCATTAGTGAAGTAAACTCACAACACGAAAATCGAAAAATTCTTGATATTTTGACATTTTCATGGTGACCTCAAATTTTACAACATGAGATAGAATATCGATCGAAATCAAAGTTGAACATTTTCAATCGCCTCAGCGCGAGAACAAAGAGACATTTTTAGAAAAATCTTTTACCTAATGTTAAAACTTGAAAAGTTGTGAAATTGCACAGGAAAAGGATTTTCATAAGGAACTTGGGGTAATGAAAAGCGTTTTCGAGAAAATAAACATCTATTTCTAACACAAAGCATAAAAAGCTGTTGAGAAAAGATGTTGATCGACTCTTGGAAGATGTAATCTGTCTTGATATCCATAATGTTGTGTTACTTCATGCTTTGCCATTTTCATCGATTACATCTCTGCGATATTGTTGAAATCTGTTATAGCTGTTGAGAACACCGATAATGTTAACCATCGAGTCTTTAAAAGCGAAAATAGCGATTACACTTTGAAATTTACAATGCAAAGCGTCGTTTTCATTGGTGTGAAAAAGATATTCACAATCATCAACTTAGTTTTCAAAAGAAAATAGCTCGGTTGAGTGCAAAATCTTCGATCCTAAAATTGAGCAAGCTGGATGATCAAAGCGTGTCTTTGGAAAGTGAAATCTCAAAATATGAACAAGAACTTTTAAAAGTTAAGCAGAATATGGTGTCATATTTGATTTACTCAAAAGACTCGACTTGAAGCATCAAACGAACTTGATCACTATCTTGCTCACACTCGAGATGTCATGAATTTTCTTTGGAAATATTCGTTGTGAAAATCAAGATCGATTCACACCATCTCTAAGTTACGGAAAAGTTAGGAAAGTATGAACAACTTCCGCCTCATGTGATTAAGAGATTAGCACCAGTCACACTTAGTAATCGTGAACCTAGAATTCCAACGCCAAATCACAAGTTGCTAATATGTTTCCCTCTCTTGAAAGCAGGAATAGTTGAATCTTTTCCAAGCGTCCGCACTTCACGGGCTAGGAGCACTCAATCGAAGAATAGGAAGTTGCGACCTAAGAAAAGATCAATAAGGAATGCTAAAGTAGAAGAACACCCTAGGACTCGAATAAAACTCATGTTGCTTCCACTATAGATGTTGCGTCGGCAAATGTAATACAAATAGTGATGTAACGAATGCTAAACCGTTAAGTACTTTTGATATTGATCGATGCACCTTGTGTTATTTGTCGGCGTATGAATTCGATTGTCATGACAAATGTGTTGCTACAATCTATAATCTCGATTACAAAATCCTAAGAATCGGAATACCTCTAGGCCTACTAATCATTCTAAGTACGTGCTTGGTAGACCGCCTTCTTTAGATTCTAAGGCAACCATTGCTATCACGGTAGCTCACTTCACCTCCTAAGAATGTAGTACCACCTAGTGTTTTCACTAAGACTAAAGCAAAGAGTAGTTATAGATGGCGAAATGGATATATAACACACTAGGATTTAAATGGATGCCTAAAATTCTCAATGTGTGTATGTCTAACATACACCTTGGAACCCTCTAACATTTGGGTTCCACATCTACTTATTCCATCCGTATTAAATGCATGTGTAATGCGGTGATCTGAGATCATTCTCTGGATTGTTGATAGCGGATGTTCCCGACACATGACGAGCAACTTTAAAGCATTATCAAACTTTATTGCAAAGTTCATTGGCATTTGTCAGTTCGAGAACGATCACTTCGCGACTATCATGGGCTACGAGATTATGTTAATGGGAACATCAAAATCGGCGAGGGTTTACTATGTGGAAGGCCTCGGTCTTGTCTGTTTCGATGGGTCAATTTTGTGATGGAGATTTGGAGGTTGCTTTCGGGAGAAAACTTGTTTCATTCGTGATCTACAAGGAAATGACCTTATGTTTGGCTCGCGTAATTCTAGTCTCTACACTATCTCTATGCAAGACATGGTTGCTTCCTCTCCCGTTTGCTTACTTTCAAAGGCAACATCTACAAAATCCACGGCTATGGCACGTCGTCTCTCACATCTAAACTTTCAAACCATCACCAACCTTGCTCGACACAAACTCGTTGAAGGACTCCCATGATTCCGTATTCAAAGATCACCTTTGCTCATCCTGTGAACAAGGGAAAAGCACTCGTTCTCATTTTCCTTCAAAGGTGGAACACGACTCTCGACATGCGCTACATCTTCTTCACATGGATTTGTGTGGCCCGATCTGCGTGCAAATGATCAATGGAAACGCTACATCTTAGTAATTGTTGATGACTACTCACGATGGACTTGGGTCTACTTCGCTTCGTAGCAAAGACCAAGCTCCACAAATGATCATCACCTTTCTCAAAAAATCTGAGTTCGACTCCGCAACACCATCGGGATCATCGAGCAGACAAAGGAACGAATTTGTTAACAAAACCCTTCGTGAATTTTATGAGAAAATGGAATTGACATCAAACATCTATTGCGTACACACGAACAAAGCGGAGTTGTTGAAAGACAAAACCGAGCGTTAGTGGGCTGCAAGAACAATGTTAATCAATGCTAAACTTCCAGTTACTTATGGGCGGTATATATCTGCATGCTATACTCAAAACCGTTCTATGATCACAAAGCATACAACAAAACACCTTTCGAGCTTGTCACAACTATAAACCGAACCTCAAACATTTTCATGTATTTGGATCCCTTTGCTATCCAAATAATGATCGTGATGATTTTGGAAGCTCAAAGCCAAAGGCGATATTGGGTCTTTATTGGATCTTGTGACAATTCTAAAGGCTTCGAATCTAGAATCGTCGAACTAAGGAGGTAATGGAAACAATTCATGCTCATTTCGATGAACTCACGAAATGGCTTACGAGTATATGACTTAGAACCGGTCACAACCGTTTAAACTTCCTCAAACCCCATCATCGGTGAACAAAGCCCCGACTTACTCGTCAACAAATGGAAGGTTATTTGCTCCTACGTTACGTGGCGATATTGATGAGCGTGCTCGGTGTATCCATTGTTTCATTGCACAACACGATAATATTCATATACTTGATACACTGCTACAACAACTCTTGTTGAAGATGCACCTACACAGTTGACTCCAACACAGCAGATTGAACACACCGCTTCAACAATGATGAACCGGTGATGATATTACGAATGAAGTACCCCACTGCTGATTTTGATCCAAATCGTTCTTGACCCGTTTGCCAATGATCTGCTGCACCGGATGTCGCGGAATCTTCAACAAACCATTTGAATCCTCGAATCGCACAATGTATACCAACATCAACCCTCTACACATAGATGGACAAAGATCATCCTCGGCTAACATTATTGGCAACCGAATCAACCGATCGTTCTGAGACAACGTCTTCGCACGGATGGTGAACATTGCATTTATGCACTCACCGCCTGCTAATCGAGCCTAAAACATTAAAGATGCAATGACAAAAGACAAGCTGGATTGAATCCATGCGGGAAGAACTCAACCAATTCAAGCGTCTTGAAGTATGGGGCGGTTGAAAGACCAACGAGGGTCTCGTCATTGGTCTAAAATGGATTTGGAAAAACAAATTGGATCTTTGAAGGAATGTCATACGAAACAAGTCACGTCTAGTTGCTAAGGGCTATCGTCGGGAAGAAGGAATAGACTTTGAAGAATCTTTTGCTCGGTTGCTCGTCTTGAGGTGTTCGGATATTTCTCGCGTTCGCGACTCATATGAATATGATGGTCTATCAAATGGATGTCAAAGCGGCGTTTCTCAATGGACAACTTAAAGCGGTCTATGTCGACCAACGGATGGATTCGTTGATCACGAGTTCCCGAACCACGTCTACAAACCGAACAAAGCTCTTTATGGTCTCAAACAAGCCCTCGGGCATGATGCGATAAGCTATCATCTTTCCTCATTGCCAATAATTTCACCAAAGGCTCGGTTGACCCAACTCTTTTATACAATATCACGGGGCACATATCTTAATTGTTCAAATTTACGTGGATGACATAATTTTGGGTCTATACATAAAAAGTTTTCAATCGCTTTTGCAAAACTAATGAAGAAAAGTTTTGAATGTCCATGATGGGTGAACTTACATTCTTTCTAGGATTGCAAGTTCATCAATCACCCGTGGTATTTTCTTGAGTCGGTCCAAATATGCCCTTGAGCTGTTAAACAAATTTGGAATGACAACTGTGATACTTATGCCACACCAATGGCTCATACCAAGAAGTTAGATCTTTGATTTACATGGGAAATTGGTTGACCCTACCAAATACATGAGTATTATTGGGTCCCTCATGTATCTAACGACTAGCGAGACTGATATTGCCTTTGCCGTTTATCTATGCTCCGTTATCGATCGCGACCAAGCTGAAACCCACCTCTCTCGAGGCTAAAAGAATCTTCGATACATCAAGGGAACCATTAACTTGGGGATCCGGTATCACGAAGGATTACGGTTTTGAACTAATCGCTTTTGACGACGACCACGCGGGATGCTTAGACTCGAGGAAAAGTACTTGAGAGCTCTACAATTTCTCGGTGATAAAGCGGTGTCTTGGCAATCAAAGCGCGAGGATTGTACATCACCATCATCAACGGCGAATATGTAGCCATGTCCGCGTGTTGTGCTCAAGTCATTTGGATGAGAACACAACTCAAAGACTATGGTTACGTGTTGTGAGAATCCCGATGTCTTGCGACAATCGGTGCCATTGCAATCTCGTGCAACTCGGTTCGACACTTCGAAAACAAAGCACATCGATCTCGCTATCATTTCATCAAGGACCACGTGGAGCAGTGCAGTGCCGTTGAATTATACTTTGTGGTGCTTGAATACCAATTGGCGGATCTTCTCACCAAAGCCACGCCTCCCGCTAGGTTTAATGAGTTGGTCCACGGTTGGTATGAGGTGTTTGACTCAAGAGGAATTGGATGACCTCTTAAAAGCGATCTTAAAACACATCAAACACCAAAACATCCTTTGTAAATATTTTTTCAAAACAAAATACAAAATATAAAATCCGATAAAACAACAAAAATATTCTCCTAATCTATCTTTCTTTCAACATGGCAAGTACATTTCTTCCGTCAACACTTTAATCTTTCAAAATTCGATATTTTTCCGATCAAGTGTTGAGGGGAAAAAATAATCTCTTAAGCTGTTTCAAAACATCGTGTACTTGCATGTTATCATATCTCGGTTGATTTTGTTACAAATGGTGGTAAATTTTACGGTTAAATGACACCCTCGGACTAAATTTATAACCTTTCTTTATTTCTTAAGTCGGGGGGGAGTGTCGTCAAGTTTCTTTCCATAAAATCTTTATTTGGTAACCAAAATGGAAGTTAAATGGCTTTGTTTGAAAAAGGAAAAGGTGGAGGGACCAAAACTATCAAAATGATAAAAGCCATTTTAATAAATACACCTCCGCTAACTTACAACTCACATTTATTATCATCAAACTAATCCTCGCCTAAAATTCGCTCATCAAATCCGTGTTTGGATCTTCAATTTGTAAGTGTTTTGTGTTCTAACAAGATTACAAACAATGGTTTCAATTCGTTTTAAATATTAGCGGTTAGATATTAACCTATGGTCGATCTTGTGTTCTCTGCGTATGCGTATGAACACATAATCTTGTTTATGTGTTTGTGGCTAAAGCGATAGTGTCAAAATGTTTTAATAACATCAATGATACTTTTCTATCCTCAAAACGAACCCAGTTCACGAATTAAATGAGTTTGAAAATTAGGGTTTATCGTGGTTTTGGGTATTTTCAAATGTGAATGTTTTGGTCAAAAGATTGTTGGGTTATGCTCTTGTGTTGTTGAATTAATGATTTCCAAGGTTTCTAACCACCCAAATACACGAATTGACTAACAATTTGAAATTAGGGTTTAATGTTCATAAGTTTTGGGTATTTTTGATTCTCAGCAAACTAAGTGTTATAACTTGGCCTATAGACTCTCAACACATCTTAGGACTACCAGAATCAGTTTTATGCATGTTCCATGGCTAAATCTCATACGCGTAGAATTAGGGTTTAGTCTACGCGTAAGATTTTCTACGCTTAACTGACAAACTCTCCAAATGTGTTTTGATCTGTCATAAAATGAATGTTATGTGTTAAACATTGATAATATGATACTTTGTTTTAGGCTTGCTACACTAATATTCGAATCAAGGTTGTTGTTACTCTCGCATAAGGATCACCTACGCGTAGCTTGTTATCGTAAGATTAGTCTTCTGCGTAGCTTCTACGCATAAGGTTCTACATTTGGGACTACGCGTATCACGTGAAGGATATGCGTGGCGATGACCTCTACGCATAAGGTCGACTCTTACGGTAGCCTTCGCGTAAGTTTAATATATGCCTACGCATAAGCTTTACGCATAAGGTCTCCTTTTCTTCGCGTAATACTTCTTACGCCTAAGTTAGGATTCTCTGGCGTAAGTTTACGCCTCGCATATATCATTCTGCTCTCGCATAACTTTACCAATCCTACGCATAAGCGAGATCATACCTTCGTTATGAATTGTTACGTGTACAAACTTGTAAATAAACTAATCATATCATCACGAATCCTAAAATGTCACTAATAAACTGAAATCATTTGATATGTTGTGAACAATAAGTGTTAAAATAAACTTTAAAACTTAAAGTTAACTAACTCACGAAACATTTCACGACGTCATTGGACTATTGAATATACAAGTGACTTAGGACTCGTAACAATAATTGACCTTGTACATTCAATAACTAGACAATAAGACCTTACATTGACTAACATTATGTCTTCGATATGTTGGTTCTTTTGGCTAATGTTATTTCGAGATCACGACATGGTGAACAAATGAATGTGGATGCATCGAAGTTCTCTCCATTCACGATATCTATCCTCATGGCTATCCAATGAAGATTGGAAAGAACAATCTCGTGTTGACTTTGACACCTCACTTGCTCGGAATCTTCGTGTCTAATTGCTATTGATATTCGAGGGCTCATCCGTGTCGAGAATATGCTCACTCACTCGCAACTGTTCACGAGATCTACATCCAGCAGTTACGGAACACTATGGAAAGGGTCAAAGGGCGGATGATGTAACGATGACTCTAAACCACAAACAAGTCACCATTACACTGCGGACTTAAGGCTGCTCTCCTAATTCTGAAGTCAATCCAGCCAAACTATATGCCACACTGTTGAAGAGCTAACTCTCCAATTCTTAATCGATATCGGTTATGGCGAGGCTACGGGGTAATCACCAAGCATTCTCACGTAGAGCTTAAGAGTATTCCTCAACCACGGAGAACTCTCTACATGATCATCACCAAGTCATTTACGGTCGTGGCGGTGGCTATGAGCATCCTAAGCTCATGGAGCGCAAATATTTTGGGCATTGGTCAACATGAAACACATCGCTATCGAAGCTACGATGCGGGATGACATGATGTCATTTCTCAACAAACTTGGCTCAAAGATTCCCTACATCCGATATACTAAATTATTGATCTAGAGCACTTGGACTTCATCACGATATTCCCAAGAGGCTCGATGACCCGACAATCACGATATGTTGGCGGAACCTATTATATCTGTCGAAATCAAGGAATCGTCTACAAAGAAACAAGGTCTTTGTGTTGCGGATTTCCTTCTAGCGAAGATGTCGAAGCTCGAAATGTACCAAAGGTATCCGGAAGCGGTTAGACAAGGCAAAGTTGGTCATCTCGACGAAAAATCTTACGGAACACTGTAAGAAGAACCGAAGAGGAAATGCGAGAAGCGCAACAAATCTTGTGAGTCAAAGGAAGTTTCCTAAAGGAATCCTCCTTACAAAAGGATTGTTCCGTAAAGGAAGCCGAACCTATTCCCACACTTGAACCACAAAGACAACTTAGGGCGAGATCTACGAAGATCTTGATACAAATGAAGAGTTTCATTACTCTGCAAGAATGCAACGAAACACACACCTCGATGTAGCAAAACCTCAAGTCCTCCATTGTCCAAGAAAAGGGAAGACTCAAAGATTGTACCCTATCTTTGAGAGCTCGAAGAAGAAGAAGAAGAGCAATTGGATAAATCATACAGGAAGAAGTTTCTAGCGTCGGACACCTTTAAAAGGTGAAGAATTTGCTAAAGATCAAATGGGTGGCCGGAGGATCAAGCGGTCTTGCCCACTCCTCACCGGATCGATACGGTTAATCGACCCGGTAAGGCATCCGGTGCCACCACTCTGCAACAACAACGATGCAGTGGAGGATACTATCGTATATGATTTTGAGAAACCGAGACACCAAGTGCGAGAAAGAAAAGTCTAGAGATGGCGATGATGATTATCGAAGTTTCTTACAGACAATCCAACACACTCAAAGGAAAACCTCGAAACTCCTAAGGACACAGAAGTCTCCTCATGTCTCCTCATCATCGGACTCTTCATCTCATTCATCACAACCACCATCTAAGAAGTCAACGGATCATCATCCAAATCGGTGAAGAAACCACCTAAATCTTGGATTTCTCGGACTCGTAAAAGAATTGTGAAAGGCATCCAACAAGTCGAAAGAAGGACATACTTTACGAAAACTTAATTGGTTTCTTGACCAAATTCGATGCTTAAATGATGAGAAAGACAAGATGGAGAAAAAATGGAATTTGTTGAAGTTCATGAAGAGTCATCGAAAGAGGAACTGAGCGAAATGATCGAAGGTTACACTAACAAGTACCTTGGATATCGTTCCTAAAGTCAAAAGGAACTGGAGAAGGCGACAAGAGATCATACCCACAAGTTTCTTCTCGACACTTTGTCCCGGTGTGACTAGAGAAGTATTTTCGGACAACTCACCCTAACATCGTCGCATTGGTTAAACATACAATGGCCAAAGAAGATCTCTCGAATGAAAGTTAATCGCTAAACTAGTGATGCAAATGTCAAAGCGATGCGGAGCGTTTACTTGGATGAAGCTAAATTTTTGAAGGTCTACTTGATTTTCAACTCGGATCATCATGCAAGGAGTCGACCAATCAAACCAAGCGGCCAAGAGATGGCGATGATAAGGATAAGGACTCTGCACCTAAGCGTCGAAGCGATGCGGTGAATCTTCTTCGATGCCACCTCCTCCACAACGGACTTCTTCTCAGCGAAGTCTCCTCCACCTCGCTCTTCCATCGATAAACCTCGGGACGATTCGAGTTACCACCCATGGCTCACAAAAGCAGGTGACTACTTTGAGTATCACGGGTGGTGACGATGAAGAGGTCCTTGAGCCCCTACAACCTTCCTTTTCTTGAGCAAGTTTTATAACACCCTAGGCGGTGAACCTAATCGTTGTAGTGTAGTAATTAGGGTAAGCCACGGGTATTGATATCGTTCTCTGGGGAATAGGAATGCTAGTGAGAAGTTACTACGCTAAGGTTGAGGTTGAGGAAGATTATTTTTATATTTTATATTTTTGTAGAAATGGAAAAGTGCGAATCTCGGGTATTGGATTTGGGGTTGGTATTGCTACCGATTACTCTACTATTATCTAATTATCTAAGCTAAGGTTGTGATAGTCTATGTCTAATTGATGTGTACTCGTATGATAGTTTAAAGATGTGTTTACTTAGGTTTTACTACTCCTTAATTATCTCCTATTGATGGTTGATTTGTCACGTCCTTATTCCTAGTTGCGTTGTGATTCTAAGGCTATAGGGCGTGCTTGTTTCCTAACTCTTTGAAATTACCAAAGGGTCTTGTTTACAAATCCTCTAGTGATTTATAGGCGCCTACTCTGGTTGTCCTTGAATACTTTATCCTACAATTACCTAGATAATTATATTCTAAAGTTCACAAAGAAAAGTCAAGCATTAAGTACACAACGAATAATCTAGCGCACTCTAGATCATTAGTCAACTAAGATAAGTATCAACCAATCAATATTCAATAATTAAGTTTCATATTCCTAAGCAAACACACAAATAAATTAGCGGGACATGGAGAACATGCAAGCATACACACAAATAATCAAAGACATAATTAAATTAATGAAGTAAATACTTATCTTGATGTATAATAGGGTTTAGAACCTAAAATCTGCACAAGAAAGCCTTGGTTCGGTTTTAGGTTTTACTCCAAAGACTACACACAAAAGCGAAAAATTCGGATTCTATATATAAGATTACATACTGCGACGGCGTCACCTTATGTTTAAATGGCGCGTCGTGTCGCCGTCATTAGGGTTTCGTCTTGGCCACGTAAACCTTGCGGCGGCGTCACCTATATTTGTGTGCCGTCCCTTGACTCTGGCGCCGTCTTGGCGCATCTAGGCCGTCTGAGTAACGACGGCCTACTCCTTTAGAACTGGCGTCGTCCGCGAAAACATGCAATTTAAACCGACCGTCATAAAATTCCTTCCGGCGGCGTCGCGGATATCTGATGGCGCCGTCGCCTTATGTTTCAATGACTTTGAGTGTCTCGATTCGACTTTGGCCATTTTCTTCGTATATTCGCCTTTTCGTCCAAATAAGCATCATTCCGACATTTTGCCTTGAGAGACCTAAAAAGTGAAAAGGCGATATTAAGCAATAACGGATCTGAAGTGATCGAATAAGGGCTTAAATGACCCCTTAAAAGGTACCTTTTAAAACCTTATCAAATATCCCTACACTTGGTATTTGCTTGTCCTCAAGCAAATGTGCTTTTGATTAATTTATAAGTTAGGGGTCATGAAGCATTCATTCAAAGCGGTCCACAACACATATAAGCCCATAAAAGTCATAACAAACACGGAAATACATACTAGCACCTCACATGGGGTGTTTGGATACTCGCATCTCTCGGGTGTATATATGAAATATAACAAATCGGAAATGGAAGATAAACACTCATTAACGGTCCTAGTACATAGATTACCATAGGCTTGAGAATAGATCAAACCTCCATCGCTTTGGCGTAAGCACCTAGGAAAGACTATCAAAGAGGTCTTTTAAAGGGTTGTAATGTTAGGCTTCGGTAGGAAATGAAGGGTTTGGTGGGATAGGCTATTTAGTGGTGGATAGTCAAAAATCTCTATGTTGCAAGTATCTGAAGAATGGCGTTGCTAAGCCAAGACTCGACACTCTAAAACTCTAGGCAGCGAAAATAAACAAACATAATTTAAAAGATAGATGTAGGATGGTAGCAGTATGGTTTTTTTTTTTTTTTTTTTTTTTTTTTTTTTTTTTTGCATACACTTTTACTCTACCATCCTCTACGGTACATCAAAATGATAGGGATTTATAGACACATCCCTACACTTGAGTTTTATTACTCTAACACTAATTTGACCCGAATTGAAAAGATCAAAACACTTGGAGTACATTATTATGCAAACAAAGGGAATTTGAGTTTAACGTTCTCTTCCTATATTTCATAAACTTTAACTTTTCCATGAATCCCAATCATCCCAAAGCGTATACAAAGGATATGACTCGACTTAGCAACTCATGCAAGCAACGGATAATTGAACTAAGGGTTTGGGTGATAACATAAATTGCACTAAAAGTGAGTGCAATAAAGGTAGGCTAAAGCGATTTGGGTGTATATTTGGGGTGGGGTGTAAACAATGCTCTTCATTGATATCCGGAAAAACGAAACATCACGAGAACCGCGAAAAGGATAGGCTACGAGGGGTTAACTAGGGGTATCGTGTACTAAAGATGAGTCTGACGCAAAGGGTGTGGGGAATTACTCAACCGATATGGAAGAAGTAATTATATTACGGTGTCAAACAAGGGTTTATCCTAATGCCTCTTATCATTTAGTTATTCCTAACTACACAAGTGTAGTCTCACTAGCGATCTCGGAATGCATCACAAAACAAGTTCTAGAATCTAATATACTACGGTTCACACTCTAAGCATTAAAGATGAATGCTTTAATTCCTACTAATCTAAGGCGATCCTCGCATTTTGGGTGGAATTTAGGTGGTAAGGTTTTGTGCTAGTCATGCAACTTCCTATCCATGAGGCGCTTTTGTTAAGACTAATGGCCCACTCTTATCGTCATGAAAAAATTTTAAATTTGGCTAAAATTACCTAACCTACATTTTCTCATGGTTTATTACACAAATACACTTGGACAAAGCAAATAGTCAAGGATAAGCATAGTTTCAAAGTTCCGTTTATTTTCCTCCTACACTTAAAGCGAACATTGTCCCCAATGTTCCCGAAATATCAAAGTTATGATAATAGAAGGTAATTAAAAGCGAAAAAACTAATACTCCCACGATTAGCTCGGTAGGATCCGTAAAAAGTGGTGGTTAAATCTTTTCCAAGAAGAGTTTTTGCGTGAAGGCTCCTTCCAAACTTGTGTAACTTCTTCTTGACAAACTAAACACACACACTAGAAGAAAACAAAGCGAAACCTTCGCGTAAAATCGTGGTAATAATATACATAAGACTCGATTTAAACTAGGATATAATGCTTGTGGAATGGATGTTTACGAATTTGTTTTGAAAGTTAAGATCGGAAAATTCCAAAATTTTACAAGTAGCTCGAAAACGAGAAAAAGTAAGGTGATGTTTTATTCCTTCTGGCCCGTCGGTTGCAATCTGACGCGTCGGTTATCTGACAAAAAGCGGTGCGATTTTACGGAAAAATTACGGAAAATTTACATCTTTAGAATCTGAAAAACTTACGCAAAAACATCCATTATGACTCGATACAAGCATTTGACTCGAACAAACAAACATATATATCTTTTAGTTAATTGTTATTCTCATGTTCACGTTTCTTATGAAAGCGTGTGTAATCCTCCTACACTTATCCTTTATGTAAAATACCTTTATATGTAATTAAGGCGAGGTTAAAAACAAAATAAAGCATTTTACAAATTCAAACATGAGGACAAACAATTAATAAAGATATATGACACTAACAAGCAAACAATTAAGCATGGGTTGCCTCCCACGAGCGCTTTTCTTTATTTAAGAGTCTTGTAGCTAGACTCGTAGTCCTACTCCTACGTGCCGATATAAGTAAGTCTATCCTCAACAATGTCGTAGGGATCAAACTTATCATTTAAGTTCCTAGTAATGCGTTCGGTTAAATATGCCTTTTCAAACATCTCACCATCGGGATCATAGATTTGTATCCTAATGTGCCACCTTCCATTACCATCGCTAGGCGTTCTATTCCAATTCCACATGTGTTCGGTTCTCAACTATCCATTTATTCATGACAAGATTAACGGGCAAGCATCCTAGGAACTCGGTCATCTTCCTAAATACTAAGGCGTCCTCGAGCGGGTTCACTTCTATATCCTAGCCAATTCTTGTTCTTGGAAAGTTGCTACACTAGCAAAGGCCTTATCTAGGTAAAAAGGTCTTTGGGGCCTATGATGTTCTTCTCAATCCAAGGTCCATATCGAGAAGGCTCTCTCAAACCTAATCTCTTGTGGGATTTCCTCATCCTTGTAATCTGAATGCCTTTTGACATCGTAAACCGATCTAGCACTCCCTCTCCTACCACTATTTTGGACATCTTACAATCGATGATGGCACTAGCGGTAGCTAAAATCCTCTTCCAACTAGTAATGGGCATGTCGGGTCCTTATTCATGTCTAGCACATGAAAGTCGGCCAAAAGAGTCAACTCTCCTACATGTACTACCATGTCCTTTATTATTCCAACGGACGTGCTATACTACCGTCCGCTAATCCTAAGATAGTTTCCGTTGGTTCAATTTTACCTAAGTTGAGGCTTCATGAAGGGACAGCGGGCGAGATTGATGCATGATCCTAAATCGGCTAAAGCATCGAGTGGCTTGGAAGTTCCAAGTCTACGGAAGAGTGAATAGCCGGGATCATCTAACTTCTTAGGTAAGTTGTTTCGCACAAAGGCGGACCCATGTTTCCCAAGCCTAAGTTCTAACTCATATTTTTCTTTTAAAGCATTATAATAAGGTGCATGAGCTAAGACTTCAAGAATTGGTTTCTCTTGATAGAGTTCCTTGTACTCCTCCTCTAAACTAGGTTTGGATTCTTGGCTAACGGGTTTCTCGGGGTAGGCTTTACCAAAGGTCTTAGGGCCTTGGTATTTCTTGGATGACTTGGAACCCTTTTGATAGCATTTACCGAGTGAACCGTTGGGTGAGAGGGGCATGAATGTGTGTTCTCCATGATGAACTAGAACATGAAGTCGATGCAATCGAATTCACTTTTGGGTTCTTTATGGTATCACTTGGGAGTGCTCAATTTCCCGCTCATTGAAGGCTTTTAAGAGGGCATCAAGCTTGGTTGTCATCTCGCTCTGTTTTTGCTTAAACTCGGCTTCAAGCTTATTCAATCGAGTTTCTTGGGATGACAAAATCTAGATGCAATTGCTTCAATATTGGGGTTCCGGTATTAGAAGAATTGAATCATTAAGCGAACTAGATGAGCTTTGGGGTGTGTTGAGTTTTGGTTCCACTTAAGATTAGGGTGATTTCTCCATGAGGGGTTGTATGAGTTTCCTAAGTTGTTTTGTTCGGGTTTGAAAGTGTACCACTTATCTCCCGCTCCGTCGATGCGTATGGGCGTAGTCATAAAAGCTTGTTCGGAGGCCTTGAGCAATCACGAGTGTCATGGGGACCTTTGCATAACTCACAAGGTAGAGTGATTTGATTCACTTGTCGTGAAGACTTAGGATTTTGTAGGAACTCATGAGGAATTTAACTTGATCTTCAAGTTCAATCATCCTGATCGGGAGGAGGCAAGGAGATTGCCTTGCGGTTTGGGAAGTTCACGGGGTCATCCCAACTTTCGTTGTCATAGAGGCAAGGTCCTCTATTATTTCCCATGATTCTTCAGCGGTGAGATCACTAAGTTTTCCACCGGCCGCTTGGTCAATGGATCGCTTAGTGGGAAAGTTGACATGATCATAAAGATTTGGACTTGGAGCCAAAGATCAATGCCGTGATGAGGACTTTATGAAGTAAGTCCTTGAATCGGGTCCATGCTTCGTAGAGATTCACCTTGGCGTTGTTGGAACATCAAGATGTCATTCCTAAGCTTAGTGGTTCTCCCGGTGGGAAAAATTGAGCAAGGCGAAAGTAAGATCATCGACTTGAGATGGGCCGTGGGAAGTCGCTCAAGCCAATTACTAGCTTGGTCCCGTAGAGAGGTGGAAGAGCCTTGCGCGTGGTCTCCCAGTAGTAGCATCAAGGTCGATGGAATCGACAATTTTGAGAAATCCTCGGATCTTGATTTGGATCTTGGAGCGAAGTCCATGGAATCACATCCGTTTTGCACCAACGGATGGTGTCGGATCGCGGGCCGTAGTTTGGGCTTGGTCGGGAAGCTCAATGGTGTTCCTATAACCTAGGTGGTTTGGTCTCAGTACTCACCAAATGCGGGCTCTTGGCGGTCGTTTGGTGGTGGGTTGATGAGTGGTGGTTGGTTGTCACCTTCCATGGTGAAAAGTGATGGGTGTTACGAACAAAGGTCACGAAGAAGGGGATAGACTAAGAAAGCTAAAAATGAGAAAAATTTACTTGATAGGAATCAAGCAAAGAAACCTAAGCGAGGTGGACTACTAACTAGCTATTCTATTCCCGTGGCGCCAAAAACTTGATAACGCTACAGCGTCGTTCGGGGTCAAGAAACTTCCTTTTCTTGAGCAAGTTTTATAACACCTAGGCGGTGAACCTAATCGTTGTAGTGTAGTAATTAGGGTAAGCCACGGGTATTGATATCGTTCTCTGGGGAATAGGAATGCTAGTGAGAAGTTACTACGCTAAGGTTGAGGTTGAGGAAGATTATTTTTGTATTTTTATATTTTTGTAGAAATGGAAAAGTACGAATCTCGGGTATTGGATTTGGGGTTGGTATTGCTACCGATTACTCTACTATTATCTAATTATCTAAGCTAAGGTTGTGATAGTCTATGTCTAATTGATGTGTACTCGTATGATAGTTTAAAGATGTGTTTACTTAGGTTTTACTACTCCTTAATTATCTCTATTGATGGTTGATTTGTCACGTCCTTATTCCTAGTTGCGTTGTGATTCTAAGGCTATAGGGCGTGCTTGTTTCCTAACTCTTTGAAATTACCAAAGGGTCTTGTTTACAAATCCTCTAGTGATTTATAGGCGCCTACTCTACGGTTGTCCTTGAATACTTTATCCTACAATTACCTAGATAATTATATTCTAAAGTTCACAAAGAAAAGTCAAGCATTAAGTACACAGCGAATAATCTAGCGCACTCTAGATCATTAGTCAACTAAGATAAGTATCAACCAATCAATATTCAATAATTAAGTTTCATATTCCTAAGCAAACACACAAATAAATTAGCGGGACATGGAGAACATGCAAGCATACACACAAATAATCAAAGACATAATTAAATTAATGAAGTAAATACTTATCTTGATGTATAATAGGGTTTAGAACCTAAAATCTGCACAAAAAGCCTTGGTTCGGTTTTAGGTTTTACTCCAAAGACTACACACAAAAGCGAAAAATTCGGATTCTATATATAAGATTACATCTGCGGCGTCACCTTATGTTTAAATGGCGCGTCGTGTCGCCGTCATTAGGGTTTCGTCTTGGCCACGTAAACCTTGCGGCGGCGTCACCTATATTTGTGTGCCGTCCCTTGACTCGGCGCCGTCTTGGCGCATCTAGGCCGTCTGAGTAACGACGGCCTACTCCTTTAGAACTGGCGTCGTCCGCGAAAACATGCAATTTAAACCCGACCCGTCATAAAATTCCTTCCGGCGGCGTCGCGGATATCTGATGTGCCGTCGCCTTATGTTTCAATGACTTTGAGTGTCTCGATTCGACTTTGGCCATTTTCTTCGTATATTCGCGCTTTTCGTCCAAATAAGCATCATTCCGACATTTTGCCTTCAAGAGACCTAAAAGTGAAAAGGAGCGATATTAAGCAATAACGGATCTGAGTGATCGAATAAGGGCTTAAATGACCCCTTAAAAGGTACCTTTTAAAACCTTATCATTGGTCCATAAGTCTCAACATGCGTGTTCGATTACTAAAAGTATCGTGGCCATCCAACATGTTGGTCTATCGTCTAAATGGGACTACACTTTTCTCGAAGATTGTGGTCAAAAGACAAGGCGAAAGGGACTATGCATTCTCTGGTGACTTTGAGAATTTGAACATCAACGATATTGAAGACATGTACCTTGCCAAAGTTCAAGGTCGCATGAGACAATTTCAAGCTGAAGTACAACGTGAATTCATCAAGTCGCTGCATCTTCATCGGGGCGCATAGTTATCAAAAGAGCGTGTTGAAGATCTTGACTTTCCGTTGAATCTTATCGAGAACCGTGTAAACTTCACTCCACCACAACTTGATCTTCCCGAGCATCAACCGGCTTACACAACTTCGCTCATCACCAAACCTTTGGTCGTTTACGCGGTGAACTTCAGCGAAAGCGCTTAATGGCGTGTGACGATCTTCACAAATTTGGGGATCACACTTTGAAGGCTGGTCGGGGATGGATTAACTATCGGTTGAAGGATATACATGAAAAGATTGGGAACCCAAGCGATGGAACTCTAAGGATAGAAGGGATGTGAGAAGGATCATCGAATGATTGATGAAAGGTTGTTCGAAGGGATCGGTTCGAACGATTGGAGAGCTTTGTTGGTGGTCGACCAAGATGAACATTACAAGCTTTCAGCATGTTTGCACTCTGGAAAAATCTTTGGACTCCTGGTACTCCTTGAATTGGTTCTTTCATATAACTTTGGATGATTGATTATATATGTCTAATGGCTTGTGCACATAACGATGTACAACCCGTAATTGTCAAGAAAGGACCACATGAATGCGCCTCGATGCCACAATCCTTATAAAAGGAGCGAAAGCTTCTTATTTTTGAGTAAAACCTATCAAACCTTTCACTTTTCAAGGTTGTGCTCAAAAGACAAGTACTTCCCATATGATTTTCAAAACCTCAACCGTTTATATCACTAGTTGAGGGAGTATTTAATTCAAACTTAGTTCACAAATTTTTCACAGTGGTCACTCTTCCTCAACACTCAAAATGGTCATATTTATTCTCAAGCGTTCAAAAATAACATTATATATGCCATTTTGAGGGAGAAAATTTGTGTGATAAGAAATATGTTGTTAAAATGCAAATGAATCATGTACCTCGGACTTAACCAGAATTGTGATACTAAAGCTGTTTGTAACTCGAAAAGACTTGTCACAGACGGGTAATAATTTCAAGCTAGTTCGCTAGTAATGTAAATGTGTCTCGCAAAGGACTTGTCCAAGTAGAAAGTACCATTCGAAACTCTTGATAGACATGAACTCGACGGGGTATGACAACCTTTCGAGGTTTGTCTACACCTTCAAGGTAGTTATTAGAGCTAGTTGTCACCTAAAAGGCGACAATGTAACTCTTTAACTATTCAACGTACTTAGTGTCTCATGGGGATTGTCTATCTTTAGTGGATCAATTCAAAAGTCGCGCTCTTTCCTCACTGTGCATTTAACCATTTAAACTATTAAGCACATGTGGAGGGAGTATTTATGCAAAACCTCATCTCTCACGATGGTTCAAACATGTTTTACATTTACAAACCCTTTGAGAGATATTTTCACATCTGACGGTTTTAATGGCAAACATAGGTTAGTCATGGGTTATAAGGTGACTAAGGTTAGGATAACTGTCTATGATCCGCCAGAGCCGGAGGATCTACCCAAGGACACTACCATTAGTTAGTGTTAGAAGTCCTTAGGAATGATTGTAAAAGGAGAAAATGAGAATCGGAGAAAGAAGGAGTTGAAGAATCAAAAGAAATGTAAAGTAAAGGGTGAAAAGAAATAGCCCTCAGTTATTCAACTTAGGGCGGACACGGATTCAATTCATATGCTCTTGGTTGTCACTTAGTGACACCGGTATTGAAGATTAAAGTCGTCATGGACCCGAAGGGCGCATGCACTAAACCTTTTAGCCACTCAAGTTTTCTCAACGAGCTTGTTTCATTCTCACGTGGAACCCTACATAAACTATTGGCTTTCTCTTGAGATCGCCGGTATTGAAGAAGGAGACCCTCTCCCTAGTCTCCGCTCAGAAAACCAAAACGCACTATTGAGTCTAGAGCCACGAGATCCATCAAAGATCTCTTAGGAACACTTGACATTTAATCACTTGATGATCAACAAATAAGATCATCGGTGGTTCATATCGAGTCCTTCACGGATCTTAGCTATCGTCGAGAACATTTATGAGAGGTTCACATCATGATCCTCGGTGATTGAATGGAAACTCCTGCCGGTCAACATCAAACGACCACGGCGAAGTCACCGGTAACTCCCGTGGATTACGCGGTGTGTCTCAAGCGGTCTCTGATCGTGAGGTGATGCTTGATGTACCTCGTGACTCATCTGACTTGTAGATGTACTTCGGTACATCGCGTTATCTCACTTGTGGGACTCAGGTTCGAGAGCGGCCTTTGTAAATTAAAGTTGTGCTTTCACACTATCTTTGTAACACTCTCGAAGTTCAAACTTGTAAGTGCGGAAACCGCTTATTACTAACCGTTTGAAATGTTTTCTTCTTATGGAAGCTCGAGAGCGGAATGATCGTCTTGACTCTTCTCATGCTCACGCCAACATCGTCACTAATGGAAGTTCTATTCTAAAGCAACACAACCGTCGAATGATTCTTCGTCAAACCAAAGAATCTACAAAGTTAAAGACTTAGAGAACTTCATCGAGATTGAATTCCAACGTCAAAGGCGTGTGAGCATGTTGAAGAATGACGTGGAGACACTTTGAGCAACGAAGCGAACTGAGGCGGTGATGCGGAGACAACAACATACTATCACTTTCACCACAAAGAACAATGATCAAATAACAAAGTTAAAGATGACGTCGAAGCATAACTGTTCAAAGATAACTATCTCTCTACCTTTGGGAGATGGTTCGAATCAAGGCAATTCCTCTCACAAGAAAGAAGAATGTCGGAAGGCGTCACAGCTACTATTACATCAACGCCTTCACCGTTTACATTCATATATACTTGAGGGAGATTGTTGGAATCACTCCTAAACAAGATTTCAAGTATTTATATTTCATATGTAATAGGTAGCTTCATTATGGCCTTTATGTTTGTTTAAGGTCAAGCTTATGTAGAAGGCCCATAAGCTTAGGCCCAAGCCCACATAAGAAAGGATGGGAACTAGGGTGTTGCCTAGCTTCCTCCTATAAATCTCTTGTAAACCCTCATTTGAGGGTTGGTTGTTCAAGTTATTCTCTTCACATACACTCTTTCTTAAACCGTATTATTGTTAACGTGTGTTTGTGTGTGTAGCTTGTTCAATCGCCTCATCTCCTTTCTTTATAACTTGTGTTTGTAAAACTAGTGACCTAACATCGTGGTCTCATATCCACTTCAACTTCCGGATGCCATAAAATTTCCTGTTTTATTATTAACTTTCTTCGCATCATCCTCGTTACCATCACCATTGTCCACGTCTTCTTGCACCTTGCTCATTCCAGTTTCCTTACCAATTCCTTTATTCTCCTCAAAGACGGTGTCAAATTCTTTCGATAGTAAATCATATTTATTAGACATTATATGCACATTTTTGGAAGACGAAACATTTTCCTTACCCCCTTTAGATATATTAACATTACCAGCATTAGACATGCTAGGAGCCTTAGAAGTAGTAGTGTTTCCCTTTCGTCTATATTGGAACTTAGAACCCACCCTTTGGCCAGCCTCTGAACCACCTTTCACATTGCCATTCTTACCATTATTACGCCTATTCACCACAACATGAAATCCATCATTCGGCTTCTCAACCGTTTGAGTAGCAACCACGAAAGTTTTTGGACGATGATCAAGCAAATGGCCAAATATCTTACATAAAGAACACCTTGGTGGTTTTCACTCGTATTCAACCCGAATAATTTATTTAGCAAATGCCGACCCATCAAGTAGAGGAATAGAAACTGTCAAGCTCGTTTTCAATTCATCTTCACCCGTACCTCAATTAAAGCACGAATGAAGCTACTCGACTCAAGATTCTATACACATTGTGCTTGTAAAAGAATCGGGCATTCATCATAATCGGACTTGATTCATTCTCGAAAACGCATCCAATGAAACGTCATGAAGTTTGAAAACACCAGAATATGGGTTAAATCTTCTTTCAACAAGTTTGTGTTAATCGTCCATGGTTTAAGGATAAAGGGAATGTTCCGTATCATCCATGGACCTCTTTCAAGACATTTTGTGAATAATATTTAAAGAAAAAGAAACCTTTTGCGTTCATTACCCTCACAATACCATATTTCACCCAAGCATTACGAACATAATACTCCACAACCGGGGTATGAAAGTCGTTTACCAATTAAATATTCATACAGAGTGTGTTCGAGCCGATTACTCACCTCATCGGAATCCTTGATTAGGATTGCAATATCAATACCATCACACATGTTATCAGCTTCCAAATGTCGAAATTAGCTTTTGTCTTCCTTATTTAAGAAGTTGTAGCACTCGCATACGAAACCAACTTTGTAGTAGAATCGACCATTGGTTCAACATTAATCTTAACACTAGACTTATCAATGCTAGTAGTATCCTTTCCTGGTTGGCTAGCATTTTGTTAAAACAAAACCTCGTTGATAAGTTGTTCCTATCCATTCGCGTTTGTTGTATGAGCCCAAACACTTCCAGCATTGACTTGTGTAGCCCCAAGAGTTGCGTTAGTAATTTACACATTAGACACAATAACAGTTTATGTCTCACCAAAAGGCTCCTTAATGCCTTCCAAACTCGAGTTCACGACCTCGACATCCCCAACACTAGTAATAACATTACTAGGAGCAGGTAGTGTGGTAGTATTCGAATCAAAAGTCGTATTAGTCCCATGATCATCACCACCTAACGAGTTCACACCATAATTATCGTATTAGTCATAGAACTTTTGGTATACTACCAACATGTTCAACACGATGGCCTCTTCTAGGTTTCACTGGCTTTCCATCAGCCCCCAACAACTTCCCATCAGTATTACGAAACTTTGAGGCAAGGTCACTCAACTTAGGAAAGCTAGTGTCTTTGTCAAAGTTCCTAGTTCGAGTATCCATAGTTTGATCGGCCAAACTATTGTCTTTTTCATTTCTTCTCCCACTCCTCCCAAATCCAAAATCTACTTTTCATTCTCAAACCATGCACACACAAACGAAACAAGAAGAACAATTAACGTCTAAATCTTTAGATGAATGGTGAAACCCTAATAAATTAGGGTTTAGACACGAATAGAATACCACCTATCTTACATGATGCAAATCCTAACTAATGTCAAGATTTATTAATAATGGAGCCCACTACAATTATGTTTTAGAAAATATTATGAAATGATTCTAACAAGGTTTTTAGGTGCCTCACGTTGCGTTGGATGGTTCTCGTTAGTGTCAATATTTGATGTAAGTTTCTCTTTATAACCATGACAATTCTAAATTGAACTCGCGACGTTGCTTATACAAATGATATGTTTCAACCACCAAAACAAAAATATAAAGTACAAAGTTGCAAAGGATAAATTTTAGAAAGTACTGTAAAAGTTTTGGTAATTATTTTTGCGGAAAATATTTAAATTTAAATTAGTTTAAATACAAAGTAAAATATAATAGAAAGTTAAAGGGTTTCACTGAATAGTAATTTTCAAGTAATTGATTATAAGTATAGATTTACTAGCTTAGGTTTTACTTTAATGGGTAAGGATGCGGTGAGAAGAAAAACTTAAAATGGGAAGAATGAGAAATAATTATAACAGCATATTTGAGATGCGTCGACGGAATTAGATGTATCTCTATTCATTTAAACGTCACAATTAGTTTGAAAGTGATTTTAATTGCAAACGATGCAAAGTAGTACTAGCAACAAATTTGACTTGCAGAGGACGAAAAATACATAGGATTTGTATAACTTGATGAAATGCATCTAATATATGTATATGCATCTAATTTTTAGCTACAAAATATATTGTGATGCATCTAAAAGATTAAGGATGCATTTAAATCAAAGCGATGCATCTCTAATGTGAAGTTATTGTTATTTCCAATTCTTCTTATTTTAAGGATTCTTCTCATTTGATCCTTAGTCTTACTTTAATTTGTAAACTTATTACTTGTTAAATTTGTAACTTGATACACGTAAACCGGAATAATATCAAGCTGGAGAACTTTATGGTAATGCATAAGCGAACAAAATAAAAAATGGAAATAAAAGAATTAGTTACAAGCAAACCATTATAACTAACGCTGAATCACTTGCCAATGTTTCCTAGTTCAACCAAATAGAGTGTAGATGCACTTGATGGATATGCTAGAGATACTAATTAAGTAATTAGGAGATGAGAAAACAACCATGTTACGAACTTGCATATTGTTTTGTAGATTCTTGATTCAAACTATATGAACACTTTTATGAAAAAACACTCCCATTAAAAGGTAAATGGATTTAGTGACGAGTTTATATGAAGTGGAAGTACCTTAATACATCTATACCAAAAGGCATAGCTACTTTCTTGGACTAGTTATAACCAAAAGTGTATTAAAACGTCTGTAAATTCAACATTTTAGCTAATTAATATAAGACTCGAATAAAAGGCTTTATTAATAAAGACTCGAACTAAAGTTTTTACTAACAGAAAACTATTTTTTTAGATTCCAAAGACGATTCATCTCATCTTTGAGACCCTGACTCCTCGCGTCCTCAACAGACAAATCATAATTATATATGGGATACACTATTGGAACCTCCTATGGGTCACATCCACGTGAATATTCCTTTGTCTTTCCCATTTTTCAAGATCTGTGTGATTTTGTCGGTTCGTTCAGTATTTACAGCTTTTAAGCGTTTGAACTTATTAAACTTTATATTCTGATTCGCGTTTTGAGGTTTATAGGCTTTTGATATAAACAAAATTATAAAAAAAAAAAAAAAAAAAAATAAAAAGAAAAAAAAAGCTAGGGGGTCCGAATAAAAAGCTAGTCTGCTTTGAATAACCCACCCTTATATATATTCCATTGTTTTAACTTAAAAACGTGGTTGTTGTTGTGGTTGTTGTTAAGTTACTTTATAATTATATGAAGCAGCCACTTGATGTATTGATTATTATTTATTGGAGATCTTTGGATTCGTTGATAATATAGTTATATGGAGCGGCCAATAAGATAATCAAATACTAGTATTTTTCATTTGTTGGATATATGATAAGTACATATTTGGTAGATTAACACTCGTAAATAGCATTCTATTGTCGTAAGAAAGATAGTTATCAAAAGAAAATGACAATAGTAAGTCAAATATTACTACACTCGGCCTTATTGTTGATGTTTTAGATATGTGTGAGAGATATATAAAATGGTTTGTGTTTTATATAGTAGATTCAGTTATATGTTTTTAATAATCATTATTGATAATAATAATTTTTAACGGTTACATTTTTTTAATAATAAATGATTTAAAAACTGTATTTAATTTAATGAAATATTTATATTGAATTTTAAACCTTCTTATTGTAGTAAATGTGTGAGCTTATTTTTTTAAGACTTACATTTTATAAATGGCCTAATTATATTATAATATAGTTAAGATACTTGCATGAGTTGCTTGGCTTATTATTTATAGGGAGGTGATTTCACATTCTTTAATTTAATTCGAACACTCAATGTACAAATATATAAAGCACATTGTAAATATTGTACAATTATGTTATGCTGTTAATACAAATATCGTCATTAAACGTTATTTATATTTTATGATCTTTACCTAAGTTTTGTTAACGACAAAAGTAAATTTAATTTTTATAAAGCTTAAAGCTTGTCAAGTTTAATAGATATTAAAACAAGCTTTTCAAATAATATCTTCATCACTCAAGCATTTACATTTTGATTAATCATATTATTGATATGACTCTAAACCATAATGTATGTTAACATTTTTAGATCAAGCATGTTTTAGTTTCTTAAAACAAAACATTACATATGTATTTACATTTTAACATATTTCTAAAAATAGAAAACAACACATGACATCATGTAGTGCATCATTGAAATCTCTAGAAGATTTCACTAGATATTTTGTGTAGATTTAGACTCTACATATCTTACACAATCTTGGATAGATATGGTTGACTTTGGTAAGATTTTGGTGATCTTGTTTGTCGGACCCGTGACACCAAATTTTACACGCGGAACCCTTTTGAGGGATCCGTGGTCCGTGGTGCTCACGATCATTTTGGCTATAAATAGCAAAGCCAAACCAAGTTGTTTCTCATCCCTTTCTAGCATATTCACATACATTCCTTCTCTCTAACATTTCTAACTCAGTTTCATATCATTATAGTGATCCTCTTTTGTAGCAAAGAAGATCAAGGCATATTCAAGCTTCAACAAATAGTTGGAAGTCTTGTTTGTTTGTTGTTGTATGATCTAGTGTTGATTCATACATCATTGTTGTACCAAACCATCATAATCTTGTGAGTGTGAGTGGTTAGTATTTTAGTCCTTAAAATACATTGTGTGTGGGAGTGGTTGTACCCTTGAAAAGAACTCGACATCTAGCTTAGTGTCGGAAATAGTGTGTAAGCGAAGTGTAAAGGTTTCTCCGCCGGTGAAAGGAGCTTGTTGACTAGTGAAGTTAAACTCTCGAGTGTGAGACTCGGGAGTGGAGTAGGGCAAGGAAAAAGAGTCCTTGTAGACCGAACCACTATAAACAACTTGTCGTGGTTTGATTGTTTCTTTCCTTATTTACTCTTTATATATATTGCTTGCATATTGATTATTATTCACTAACATATCTAAGATCAATATCAATTGATCTTTCAATAAGTTTCAAAACAAAGTTTTAATCGGTAAACTATTCAACCCCTTCTAGTTTTCCACAATTGGTACGAGCCTCGTTGCTCAAGAATTTCTAAAATATATTGTATTTTATAAACTTGAAACGATCCATGGATTCCAAAACTTTAAAGAAGGGCAATCTATGCAAAGACCACCACTCTTTGAAACCAATGGATTTATCTATTGGAAAAACCGTTTTGAAACATATGTAAAATCAAAAGATATAGATCTTTGGTTTGTTATAATTAAAGGAGACTTTAGTTCTACAACAAAAGATATTTCATTGATGATCAAAAGAAATTAATAGCTAAAAATAATGAAGCTAAAATGATGCTTTATAATGCTTTGCCTAGAAAAGAATATGAAAGAATTTTTATGTGTGAAACCGCTAAAGACATTTGGGAATCTTTGATTATTACACATCAAGGAAATTCACAAGTCAAGGATAACAAAATTGATCTTCTTGTTCAACAATATGAACAATTTGTTATCCACGAAGATGAAACCATTGATTGTGGTTTTGCTCGCTTTAATACTATTATTACATCTCTTAAAGCACTTGATGAATCTTTTCGTAGTAAGAACTTTGTCGAAATTTCTTAGAGCACTCCATCCGAGTGGAGAGCTAAAGTGACGACTATTGAGGAATCAAAAGATCTCTCAAAAATGTCACTAGACGAGCTAATCGGAAACCTCAAAGTACACGAAATGGTGATGGAGAAAGATTCGAAATCATCAAAGGAAAAAGAGAGAAAATCAAATCCGTTGCTCTAAAGGCAAGAACGGAATCAAGTGATGATGACGAATCTTGCTCCGGTAGTGAAGATGAGGAGTATGCCATGGCCGTTAGAGATTTCAAAAAGTTCTTTAGAAGAAGAGGAAAGTTCGTAAGGCAACCCGAGAAGAAAAGAAGCCATTCGAAAAGACCGAGATGACAAAAAGGGAAAAGGTGAAAGAAAGTGTTTTAGATGCGGTGATGCAAGTCATCTAATAGGAGATTGCCCCAAGCCACCTAAAAGCAAAACTCAACGAGCTTTTGTAAGTGGTGCTTGGAGTGATAGTGAGGATGATGAAGAATCAAGCAAGGATGAGATCGCTCTAATGGCACATGAATCAAACGAGGTACATTCCGACTCATCTTATTCTTCTATTGATGATGACACTTTGCAAAAACAATATAATCAATTATGTGAGCTTAGTTTAAAAATCATAACTAAAAATAAGTTTTAAAGACTAAAAGGAATTTTAGAAAATGAAGTCTATTAGTTAAAAGAAAAGGCAAAACGATTAGAAAAGGGAAAAGCAAATGACGATGGTTGCAAATCATGTCAAGAGCTTAGTCTTGAAATAGAAAAACTAAAGCTCACACAAGAAGTTCTAATCGAACATAACTCTAAATTTAAAAGGTTTAACAAAAATATTGCTTGTGCCGATGAAATAGTTAGAATTCAAAAAACACCAGGAAACATGAATGGACTAGGATTTAATGAAGTATTAATTCCAAAGAGTCAAACCAAAACGGTCGAAAAAGACAAACAAAATGTCAAAACTGCTGCAGTACAGCACGGACCAGACGGACCCAAAAATAGGGTTCCGTCCGTTGTACAGTTTGGTGCCGTGGGGACTGCAGCAGGACAGAATGTTTGTAATACGGACCGTAGTGAATTTGTCAAAGTAACAAAGAAAACCAAGGATAATGTTAAACTAAAACCTGCTGTTACATCAGGAGTAGGACTTGCTAGAAATGAATTTAGATCTAAAACTATTCAACAACGGTCTAAAACACCTATTGCCAAACGCCCCTTTCCTAAGAGCAACCACAACATACAACCCAACTATCAACATATCGGTTGGAATCAAAACTTCCCTAGACCATATCAAACTCCAGATTACATGCCATGGAACCCTTACCCATCATTTCCATATATGAACCAAGTAAATGGTATGTTTAACCCAAACGGACCCATGAGATATTGGGGACCAAACGCTTGAATTATTTGTGTCTTAGGTATGCTTGAAAGTTGGATTAGAACCTGATGAATGGATAAAAGATAGTGGATGCTCACGACACATGACGGGCAACAAAAACCTCTTCTCAACATACCAAGAGTATGACGGAGGTAATGTCACTTTTGGTAGCAATCTCAAAAGCAAAATCATTGGCAAAGGTACGATCGCTCATAACTCCCTAACTATTGAAAATGTTGCTCATGTCGATAGGTTAGGATTTAACCTACTTAGTATTAGCCAATTATGTGATAAAAAGTATAAAGTACTATTTGAAGAAAATGGTAGTAAAATACTAAAAGATGGTATCACCATAGCTAAAGGAGTTAGGAAAAATAACATATACGTCATGAAAATAGATAAAACATCTAATGACAAACTTTGTCTAACAACCTTAGATGATAACTCAACTCTTTGGCATAGACGCTTAGGTCACGCTAATATGAGACTTATCCAAAACCTATCTTCAAAAGAGCTAGTTAGAAATTTACCAAAACTTAAATATGACCAACATTTTTGCGACGCTTGCAAAATTGGTAAACAAACTCATAGTAGCCATAAGGCTAAAAACATGGTGTCCACATCTAAGTGTCTAGAACTTTTGCATATGGACTTGTTTGGTCCATCCGCTATAAGAAGCTATGGAGGCAACTTATACACTTTGGTCATAGTAGATGATTACTCAAGGTTTACTTGGACATTATTTTTGAAAACTAAAAATGAAGCTTTTGATAAATTTGAAATTCTTAGCAAGAAAATTCAAAATCAACTAGGTGTTAACATTGTGTCGATCCGAACGGATCATGGTCGTGAATTTGACAATGAAACACAATTTGGAAACTTTTGTGATACAAATGGTATAACACATAACTTCTCGGCTCCTCGAACACCTCAATCTAATGGAGTTGTAGAACGTAAAATAGAACCATTCAAGAAATGAGTAGAACAATGCTTAATGAACAAAACATTCCTCAAAAGTTTTGGTGTAACACCATTGACACTTCTACATATATTTTAAATAGAGTCTTAATACGTCCTTTCCTAAACAAAACACCATATGAATTATATAAAGGAAAAAAGACAACTTTAGGATATTTTAGAGTGTTTGGATGTAAATGTTTCATTCTTAATACTAAAGACTATCTCACCAAGTTTGACCCAAAGTCTTATGAAGGTGTATTTCATGGTTACTCACAAACTAGTAAAGCATACATTGTCTTAAACAAAGAAACAATGAGAGTCGAGGAATCATTGAACATAACATTCGATGAAAGTCCACCTCCCTCTAAGACATCACCTTTGGTAGATGATGACTTAGTTGAAAGTCAACTTGTAGAAAGTCAAGAAATAATTGAAAATGACAAGGAAGATGAACCATTAAATAATGAAATTATAAACATCAAAGAATCCAAAAGTCATCCTTTAGAAAAGGTCATAGGACAACTAAATCAAAGAACGTTAAGATCACAAGCCCAAAATCAAAGTAATCACTTTTGCTTTGTATCAACCATTGAACCGAAAAACATAAACGAAGCAATAAAAGATGAATCTTGGGTAATTGCTATGCAAGAAGAGTTAAACCAATTTGTTAGAAATGATGTTTGGAAGTTAGTTCCAAAACCTAAAGATCAAACTATAATTGGAACGAAATGGGTTTTCAAATAAAATGGACGAAAATGGTGTAGTGTCTAGAAACAAAGCTAGGCTTGTCGCACAAGGTTATAATCAACAAGAGGATTGATTATGATGAAACTTATGCACCGGTAGCTAGGCTCGAGTCTATTAGAATCTTACTTGCATATGCATGTGCTTATGACTTTAAATTATTTCAAATGGATGTTAAGAGTGCATTTCTTAATGGGTTTATTAACGAAGAAGTATATGTTGCTCAACCTCCGGTTTTACCGACTTTGAGAAACCACATCATGTCTTCAAACTCAAGAAGGCATTATACGGACTTAAGCAAGCACCAAAAGCTTGGTACGATCGACTTAAGACTTTTCTAGTTGAAAACAAATATACCATGGGATTAGTAGATAATACTCTTTTACCAAGAAAAGGAATCACACATTATCATAGTTCAAATATACGTTGATGACATCATATTCGGATCAACTTGTCAAGAGCTATGTGATGATTTTTCTAAAATCATGCACGATGAGTTTGAGATGAGTATGATGGGTGAGTTAAACTTCTTTCTAGGACTTCAAATTAAACAACTAGAAGATGGCATATTCTTTAACCAATCTAAATACATAAAAGATATGCTTAAGAAATTTGGTCTTGAAGACTCAAAACCAACTAAGACACCCATGTCTTGGACACTAAACTCACCAAGGATGAGGAAGGTGAATCGGTAGATAACACTAAATATAGAGGAATGATCGGTAGCCTACTCTATCTCACGGCTAGTAGACCCGACATTATGTTTAGTGTTTGTCTATGTGCTCGCTTTCAAGAAAATCCCAAGGCATCACACTTAGAAGCCTTAAAAAGGATATTTAGATACATTAAGGGAACGACATGTTTAGGATTATGGTATCCCAAAGGAACGGGTGTAGAAACTATAGTGTATGCCGACTCGGACCATGCCGGTGACTATGTCGATAGAAAAAGTACTAGTGGTATTTGTACTTTTGTTGGACATTGTCTCACCTCATGGTTTGCAAAGAAGCAAACGACTCTAGCTATCTCAACTACTGAAGCCGAATACGTCTCAGCCGGAAAAGCATGTCAACAAGCTCTTTGGATGAAGCAAGCTCTCGTGGATTACAGAATTCATCTCAACGATATCTCTATACTTTGCGACAACAAAGGAGCTATTGATCTCAGCAAAAATCCCGTCCAACATGCTCGTACGAAGCATATTGAAATCCGCCATCACTTTCTTCGCGACAATGTTCAAAAAGGAAACATCTCAATTGAGAAAGTATCCTCCGAAGACAACATTGCCGACATCCTAACTAAGCCTCTCAAACGAGAACCATTTAATCTTCTTAGACTTGGTTTAGGGCTAATGGAACCAAACATGTAGTTAAAACATAGTCTAAACCTTAGAACAAACAAAACAAAACAAATTAGTTTAAGTCTGCTACTGTTCCCACGGCACCAAACGACAACAAGGACGGAACCAAATTTTTGGTGCCGTCTGGTCCGTGGTGACAACAGTAGCAAAAATACCACTTACAAAACATCTTCTTCCTCACAACCCACTTTACCAAAACGTTTCAACAACACACCTAACTCATTGTTGACACTTTCTCACCCATTAATCACTGAAGATAACATCATTGTAAGTATCCTAACTACATTACTTCTCTTAATTCTGAGTCTAGGATTCTAATTTGTGCACAAAATCATTACATGGGGATTATGTATATTCTTGTACAAAACATGGATTCAATTGGCAAATTGCATAACTAGTAATTGAAATTAGGTACTACATTGTCACATTGCATAAACAAATCATGTTTCCCACTAATTAAAAGATATTGACTATAAGGCCTTATTCTAAGTAAACAAACACCCCATGTCAAAATTTTTGAAAAGCTTCTCACTTGTAGGAAAACAATTTTTCATTGTTAATACAAATAGAAATGTAAATTTTCATCACTTGGATAATGCTCTTGAATACTAAAGGTAATTCATAACTAATATGCATTCCCGGTATATTCAAATGAAGCCACATTGAATTAGGAGCGTTTGGGTTATCTCATGCCTTTTGCCAAACACCCTCACTAAAAACCATTTTATGCATAAAATGAGTCGAGATAACCGCAACTCCAAATTTTTTTCATATAGGCACACACTAGAACCAAAACGCTAAGTTTGTTTTTATTTTTAACATGTAAATTCTTGCTCATAGGAACAACCATGGTAGCAACAAAATTCTATGATCACAAGGACTCTCTTAGCTACATCCCTAAACACCACAAAACCAAGGGCCTCACCAAAGAACAAGTCGAAATCTTTAAGAGTCTAGAGCAAAGGTACTTCCATGAGGGTAGGACCATTCATTCCTCCTTTGTCGACGGAACTAATCTCCGTCAAGAGCTTGCCACTATCAACTTTGATTGTCTCCTCGACATCGATGAACCCATTTGTCCTAGGTTTGTTTTAGAATTCTATGCTAGTGTTGTCTCTTTCACTGATGAGGACGATCAAATGGCTCTTAGGTTTAGGATCAATCAAACCGACTACTCCATCTCCCTAAACCAATTTGCTCAAGTGCTAGGAATTCCCAACCGTGGTACATGTGTCTACTCAGATAAGTGGTCACTCAGTATCCTTGATGCAATCAATGACCGCTCTCTTCCCTACCAAACTCCTTTGGCGGATAAGGATGTCATCCGTGAGCACCTTTTTAACGAAAGGGCCGCTTCAACCGTGTCACCCGAAAGGGAAAGGAAGTTAACCGAGATCCATATGGTATGGAGCTCAATAAGCTTAAGCCCGAATTCAAGAAGTGGGAGGAACTCCTTAGAGCCAATGTCATTAGCACTATAGGAAATAGAGACCATATCAATGCTTGCCTTTGTCACATGCTCTACAACTTGTCCACTCGTCAACCATTCAATTTAGCCTACTACATTGCTAGGAGAATGGTAGATATTCCAACTCAAGGATCGGTCGCTCTTCCTTACGGGATGCTACTCACCCGTCTCTATAGAGCATTTGCACCCATTCCACCAAGCCCAAAAGGGTTGAAGCTAGACTATGCTCTCATCCCTCACATATTTGTGCCCTTGAGTGACGAGCGAGTGGCTAAGACTAAAGGTAAAAGGGCAAAACCTCCAACTCCTTCATCATCATCATCAAATAGCTCAAAGACGGTCTCCCAAATTCTCGTCTTCCACCTCAAGAGTACTATGCATCTCTCCCCGAGATTGAGAATGAATCGGCGGAGTTCAAGCAAACCAAGGGATGTTCAAGTGCCTTGGAAGGATGATGACAAAGATCTACAAGAAGTTGGATAAGTGAGGTTTCTTTAAAGGAGTGTTTGGAACAAGACAAAAACAATGGTGTATGATACTATTTGGTTGTTTTTACTTTGTAGGATGATAAAATAACTTAAAACAATGTTGTATGCTAACCGGTTTATGCAGGGGATAGCACAAGTGTGTTATCAAATTTTACCCATTTTCACTTTTATGTGAAAATCGTTAGCCCTTGGTCAAAGTCTATGCTCCACTATGTTTGTATATGTGTTATCGACTTTTCCTAACTAGAAATAATTAACGCCATATGTTTTAAGCAAAATTTCAGGTTTCAGAAAAGTCCCCGATAGTTAAAATATGGGTCTGTGAAGATTTCTGGTCACCACTGACCAGACGGCACCAATTATTTGGTTCCGTCTGTTATAACTTTTGGTACCGCCATACCTATACAAGCAGACCAGGCGGCACCAAATTAAGGGTTCCGCCTGTGTAAATAATTGGTGTCGTGGTTCCTACAGGTAACTTTCTAAATTTCGCTTATTTCAACATTCCAAATTACCATACATTGCTTCTAGGATAGTTTTTACTAGTTTTTACCCATATTAGAACTAGTTTAACACACTTAGGCATATAGGATATCCATTTCCCACCAAAATTCAAAAATTTCAAAAATTCACCCAAAGAACCCTTTTTCATAAAGGAAGGAACCAAAAATTTGGTTCCTTGCAATCCGTGGGTGATCCGATTCTAAAGATCCCACAATCATTAGAACACATTTATTGCATATCTTTGTCACTTCACTCCATCCTTCTTGTATGGATTGACTTGGGTGATATGGCTTGCATTAAAACCACTTCTAAATCATTAGGAACCTCATCTCTTCCATGGTTTAACATCAAATCAAACACATTTCTCCATAATTTCATAATCCTATAAATTAAGAGCTTCTAAGATGATCATCCTCACACTTTCTCAATTCTTCTCATCTACTAGCAAAACCTTAAGCTAAAATGACTAAGTCTTCTCCATCAACCAAGCCTTGCAAGAGAACGGCTAGAATAAGCGTAAGACCATGTTGCTTTGTCAACATAAGCTCCTCTTCCAAGTCCTCTCATTTAACCATCTCATCTTCCATAAGAGATGAGAACTTCCTCACTTTGGCTACTCCTACACCACCTCCAAAATCACCTATCATTGTCACTACTCCACCACCAACAAAGACTCCTATCACTAGCTCACCACCACCGGCTCCTATCCAAACATCAAAGTCACCATCACCTCCAAAATCTCCAACACTCATCCCATTAGAGCTATTCTCTACACCACCTACATCTCCAAATCCATTTTGGAAGACTTGGAGGACTTGCCTCCTAGGCCCAATCATCCACCACCACTACCATCCTTTGGTACTATTGAGCGAATAGCTCATGAGTCTCCACGTCCATCATTTGACCCAAACGCCCGTTAGGGCCAAAACCTCTTCTTTTCCATCCTATCCACAAGGAAATCCATGGTCCTTTGTATGGGGATCAACCACTACCTACAACATCCATGCCTCCTCATATAGAGGACATTGAGGAATCCATGTGGGATGATCACCCCACTAAAGAAGAGATTGAAGCCGAGCTCAATCATCTCCACCAATTTTCCAATATGGTGGACTCTCATCTTAGTGAGACCATGCAAATGCAAAGTGCTTTGCTAGCCTCCATAATCACCACTCCAACCACCAACACCAACAACTCCACCATTCCACCACCACAAAATCATGAACCATACTACCCTCCTAGACACGGTTGCTCAAATTGTGAGCGGACCGCCCACATTACCGAAAGGACCTGGGTGATGGTCCATGAGCTCCAAGATGAAATGAGGTTCATCCTCAATCACATCATAGAGCACATCAATGCTCTTACTCATCCACCACCTCAATAGGAGGCTCCTAGTTTATGTCTTTTAAGCATTTTTTTTTGTTTTTTAGGATTTTCTTTGTATTTTTTTTTAATTTTCTAGGATTATTTTTTTTAGGATTTTATTCATGTACTAACACTTCATTGTGTTCCTTTTCATGATTTTCATATCATGAAAATTTTAACAAATGAATGGTGTTTATTATATTGTTGTTGATTGTTACATGGTGTTTGGAAATGCTTGTGATGATGCTTATTACTAACATCTTTTTGTAGCTTTTTCACAATCCATGTATCTTTCTCTTGGCACCCAATTTAGGGGAGCATTGGTCAAGGGAGATAATGGCTCGGCTCATTACATATTCCGCCTCGCATCTTCTTTTTGTTGAGACAAAAAGGGGGAGAAATATTATAGAACTTGGACAATTTTGACTTTTATAAAAAGTCAACTGCATACTTTGACTTTCTGAAAAGTCAACATCACACTTTGACTAATGAAGACTTTGACTTTCAAATAAAGTCAACTGCATACTTTGACTTTCTGAAAAGTCAACATCATGTCTAAATTGGACATACTAGCATTATCATCTTTATCTAAATCTTTCAAGTTCTAAAATTAATTTCATATTTTTATAACTCTTGTACAAACTTTACATCTTTTATAAAAATAAAATTTATGTTTTGTCCTCAACAAAAAGGGGGAGATTGTTAATACAAATATCGTCATTAAACGTTATTTATATTTTATGATCTTTACCTAAGTTTTGTTAACGACAAAAGTAAATTTAATTTTTATAAAGCTTAAAGCTTGTCAAGTTTAATAGATATTAAAACAAGCTTTTCAAATAATATCTTCATCACTCAAGCATTTACATTTTGATTAATCATATTATTGATATGACTCTAAACCATAATGTATGTTAACATTTTAGATCAAGCATGTTTTAGTTTCTTAAAACAAAACATTACATATGTATTTACATTTTAACATATTTCTAAAATAGAAAACAACACATGACATCATGTAGTGCATCATTGAAATCTCTAGAAGATTTCACTAGATATTTTGTGTAGATTTAGACTCTACATATCTTACACAATCTTGGATAGATATGGTTGACTTTGGTAAGATTTTGGTGATCTTGTTGTTAGACCCCGGCGACACCAAATTAATACACGGGCGGAACCCTTTTGAGGGATCCGTGGTCCGTGGTGCTTGCTGATCTTTTTGGCTATAAATAGCAAAGCCAAACCAACTTGTTTCTCATCCTTTTCTAGCATATTCACATACATTCCTTCTCTCTAACATTTCTAACTCAGTTTCATATCATTATAGTGATCCTCTTTTGTAGCAAAGAAGATCAAGGCATATTCAAGCTTCAACAAATAGTTGGAAGTCTTGTTTGTTTGTTGTTGTATGATCTAGTGTTGATTCATACATCATTGTTGTATCAAACCATCATAATCTTGTGAGTGTGAGTGGTTAGTATTTTAGTCCTTAAAATACATTGTGTGTGGGAGTGGTTGTACCCTTGAAAAGAACTCGACATCTAGCTTAGTGTCAGAAATAATGTGTGCGAAGTGTAAAGGTTTCTCCGCCGGTGAAAGGAGCTTGTTGACTAGTGAAGTTAAACTCTCGAGTGTGAGACTCGGGGAGTGGAGTAGGGCAAGGAAAAAGAGTCCTTGTAGACCGAACCACTATAAACAACTTGTCTTGGTTTGATTGTTTCTTTCCTTATTTACTCTTTATATATATTGCTTGCATATTGATTATCATTCACTAACATATCTAAGATCAATATCAATTGATCTTTCAATAAGTTTCAAAACAAAGTTTTAATCGGTAAACTATTCAACCCCTTCTAGTTTTCCACAGTCCTCTATAATATTAGTAGTGGTTACAAGACCAATTAGTTCGGGTCTTTAATCAAGTTTGAAACTACGCATTAATAAATCAAAGCAAGTTATAAAACAACTCAAGCAAAGTGCTTCATTCAACAGCGTAAACACTCGTCAGGATATACCTGGAGAGTATACCTGCTGAAAAGTTCTCTTTTTGAAGAGTACAAGTGCCAGTGAGTTTACACACTCAAGTTTCTTAGCCATTTAGCTTCTTTACCGGCAGCAGCTAAAGCCACAAACTTATATTCCATTGTTGAGCTAGTAACACAAGTTTGCTTCTTGGAAGCCTATGATGTAACACCAAAGGAAAATCTCACATCGCTTGTGGCCTGGAGAGATGTTGGGTTCATAAGATAACGTTCGTCTTATAATAACACAACGTGTTTTGCGGTCTACTGCGGGTGAAGTTCTTAGAAACTGGCAGTTAAGTGTACTCATGTGAAAGTAGTACTGGCTTGGGTTACCTGTCGGAAAATCTTCACATAAGAGCTACAAAAGCAAAGCCGTGAGCCTGCGGGCAAAGCGAAAAATATTGTAGTCTGAGTAGGTGGGATGTTACAAATGGTATTAGGGCCACTCTTGAACCGTTCGGGATAGTGGGGCAAACCTCATCGAGGACGATGAGTCCCTAAGGGGGTGATTGTAACACCTTAGGCAAAAACAACATCGGCTATGGCATGGAGAGATGTTGGGTTAATAAGATAATATTCTCCTTAAATGACATAACGCATTTTGTGGTCTACTGCGAGTGGAGTTCTTAGGAACTATCAGTTAAGCATGCCCATGTGAAAGTAGTATTGGCTTGGGTGACCTTCCGGGAAGTTTTCACATGAGGGCCACAAAAGCAAAGCCGTGAACCTGAGGGCAAAGCGGACAATATTGTGGTCTGAGTAGGCGGAATGTTACACATGAGATGACACCTCCCCTAAGCAAGAATACCCAACCATTGTTGAAGAATTATCTTCAGTATTTTCGATCCAACTTGCATCAATGTATCCCTTCAAAACAGAAGGAAATCCAGTATGTGATAAACTATAATCCATAGTTTTCTTTATATACTTCGGTACTCGCCTAATTACTTGCTAGTTATGAGTATTGGGGTTGCTAGTGTATCTACCCAGTTTCCCTACTACAAATGCAATAGCAAGCCTTGTATACTCAATTTTAGATACAACTTTACCTGTATTAGGCATCAACTTCTCTTTTAGGTTCAAAGGAGTACTCACTTGAGTACAATCAAAGTAATTAAATTTATTCAACACCTTCTCAATATAATGAGACCAATAGATAGAAATTCATGTATTTTCACATCCGTATACCAAGGATAACATCAACCTTCCCCGTGTATTTCATAGAGAACTTTAATAACGAAAGTTATTTTGTTAAGTCAACCTGAATTTGGTCAGTCCCAAAGATTAACATGTCATCAACATATAGAAAAATGATGACTCTATTACAAGATACGTCAATTTTGATATACATGCATTTGTCTGATTGGTTTAGATGATAACTGCTAAACAAAACCAGCTCAACAAACTTTTAATGTCGTTGCTTAGGTGCTTTTTTATGTCTATATAAGGATTTTACAGCTTTGCACACCTTGTTTTTATTTCCTGGCATGATAAAGTCCTAGGTTGGCTCATATAAACCTCATCATTTGATTAACTATTCAAGAATGTTGTTTTCACATCCATCTAAGGAATAACCACATTGTGAATTGTTGCTAAGGCGATCCAACAATCTAATTGTTGAGATACGAGCCACAAGAGCATATGTATCAAGATAGTCCCGGATTTTTGTCTAAAGCCTTGAATAACCAATCTAGTCTTGAACTTTTCAATAGTTTCATCTACCTTAATCTTTTTTGAAGATCCATTTGCAACCAGGAGGTAGATCAACCAACACCTAAGTGTTGTGGCCCATGATGAAGTTCATCTCATCGTTGATTGCTTCCTTCTATAAAGCAGTATTTGAGACTTCATTTCTTCAATATATATTTTAGCATCATCCTCAACATTAAAGCAATAGGATTTTTGGTTAGAGACCTCATCCATTGATCCTTTAATTAAGTACAATTAATTTTGGTTTCCTATTTCTTTTTCGAAGCTCAAGTTGTTGATCAACAGTCCTTTCAGAGACTTCTTCATTACTATTCTTATTGGAACTGGTGTTTGGAATCATATGATTTGGTCTAGGAATAGATGAGAAACGATTCTCATCAAAGATTGAATGTTGCATCCCTTGATTCAGTTATAGAGCTAATTGAAACAAATTTATTAGATTCAATAACATAGAACCTATATGCCTTGAAATGCTAAGCATATCTAATAAACATGCAATCTATACCTCTATCACCAAAAGTTGTCTTCTTTGGATCAGAGAGTTTTACAACGGCCCTACAACCCTAAACATGAAGATAATTGAAGTTTGGTTTCCTTTTAAAGAAAAGTTCATAAATATTAATCTTGTTCCTTTTGTTAGGAACTTTATTAAACAAATAACAAGTTGTTAACATAGCTTCACCCCAAAATCCGTCACTTAAGCCGAAAGGATAACATGGAATTAATAATATATTTTAACGACCTATTTATCTCTAAACATACCATTTTGTTATGGTGTATAGAGAGATCATCTTCTTAAACCGCTGTTACTCACACAAGCTAGCCACTTGTGAATGGCTAACCGTAGAAGCTTAAAAGCGCTTAAAACACAAATACAATGAAGTCCTGGAGAATAGAATGAATTCTCGGGTCGTTAAGTCCCACGGAGACTCAATGGTGTGTAAACACTTTCAGACGATAGAATGATCACTAAGGATAGTGATCAGTAAAGATTTGGATTGATAATTATACCTAAAGAAAAAGATTTGTAAATTACAGGGGCTTAAATGCAAATTAAAGGAAATTAAAAAGTTAAAATATATTAAATAAACGCTATCACTATTTGCAAAATGATGTTTTTGATTACAAATTTAACTTTAAAAACTACGTAGCGTCCAAAAAGAAAATGTAATCTTGAAGCGGTACTAATCCTAAAAATATGAAAATGACTTTTTACAATCCTAATGATAAAAGAAAATTTTTAGAAAAGAAAATTATTTTATAACTATTTATCTAATTATTATTAATTAAAAACTATTTTAACTATTAAATAATAGCCTAAAATACAAGAAAATAGGAAATAAAGCTAGAAAAATGAAATTATGACTTAGAAAAATCTAAAATATTATAAAAGTTATTTTAAAACTGAAAATATATTTTTAGACTTTTAAATAATTATTATTAATTAAAACTAATTTAAACTAATTAAAATTAAGAAAAATAACAAATGAACAAGAAAAATTATGAGACTTTACAGGAAAATCTAAAATATTATTCTAAGCCTGGAAAAAATATAAAAGTTAGATAAGCCCACTAATAAAATTTGAATTGGGCAAATAAGCAGTTTGAATAAGCACTTGAAATAAGCTAAAAGCTAACTATAAGCTACCATAAGCTACTAAAGCCTAAAACGAGCTAATGCAACTGATTGGGAAGTAAAAGCACAAGCTACGAAAAAAAAACTCATGACCGATTTTAATAACTATATGCCAAACTACTCTGAGGCCCTACTTTAAGCACTATATTAAGCTATCTAGAAAATCACAAAATGACCTAAAATACCTAGCAGAGATCACCAACCAAAGTGCTTGTATCCCAAGTTTCAGCTCAAATGGACTAAAATTGAATCTGTGAAAAATCTAGAAAGTTTTGCAAAAACCTTCATTTTCACTTTTAACTTATTGGACAAATTTGGTATTTTGACTAATATGAGCTTCTGAGCTTATGAACTTGACTGAAAATGATGTAAAAGTAAAACTTTTTTTTTTTTGTGAAAAATTTTTCCTATAAACTTTCTCAATAAGCTGTTATTACAGCTTATTGAACTCGATTTGACAAAAACAAGCCAAGCACCCTATTTGGTGACTGATGAGCACAAATAAACAGCCTTAAGCACTCACGAAGTACAATAAGCAGTTGAAAATATGTGATAAGCAAGATGTGATGTTAAGCAAACTAAAGCACACAAAGAAAAGCTACAAATAAGCAAGTTCCAAGGGGAGATTAGTTGGCATAATTTATACTAGGGGATTCTTCAAGATAAATAAAAAAATGAAAATAAGCAATGGAAAAACTTAAATAAGCTCCTAATAAGCAGAAATAAGCTAATACTATACTAACTATACTAAGTGGCAACTAAAAACCTAAATAAACTGAATGGATAATCTAATAAGCACTAGAAACAAGAGAGGACTTAGCTGCTGTGAAGTTCAGCAAAACAGGAAAATGGGCTAGTTTGGAGCTTATTTTGGATAAGCTCGAGTGAGAAGCAGGTCCTGAGCTTCTGGCCACTTTGATTCCACCAACCTATCTCACTTTTTCCCCACAAATCTGGCCTGAATAAGCTGAAAATAAGACATAACAAGCACAATAAAAGGATCACAAGCTGCTGTTGGGCTGCTGATCAGTCCCCAAACAGTCCCAACAGAGGTTTTCGAGCTTAAAAATGAAGAAGCTGTAGAGGGATTTAGCTATTTAGCTTTTGGGAACATGAGAACCACCAAGCCAACTAACTTTTGCCCCTATAGCCGTCCATGGAAGAGCTTATACAAGCTTACTAGAAGCTTAACTAGGCCGCTCAGTAGGCTGTTTAGACGGCAATTCAGAAGAAAAACCAAAAACTATTTCTTTGCATACCAAATAAAAACTCTTTTACTACTTGAAACCTTACCTAAACTGAAATGACATTTAACTTAAACTGATTGAACATCCAACGTGGGTCAAAAGTAATTTCTGACCCATAACCCATGCTAATCCAAACACCCCTTCAAGGCATAAATTAAATTCTGAAATTGTAAAGGGTTTTTGAAAACTTAAAAACTTGCTTCTGTCATTACATAAACTTCAAAAATGAGTTTAACCACACTTTTGAATATAATGAACAACTTTCACAAACATGAACAAAAAATTAAACTGCATAATCTTGGATAAACTGGAAACTAAAAACATGAAATTAAATTGCATTAAGATTAAAGGTTTACAAAAAATAATTGACAAGGAAACTAAAAATGGTACTAGAACAAGGATTTCTAGACTAAAACTTAAAAAAACTAAATTAAAACTACAAAAACTAACTACTTGCCTTATAGATTCAAGGCTACAATGTATTTATACTACAACAAGGTCTTCACGTGTGCTTCTTCTCTTTGTCTTGGCCATTGATGTGGTCAATTCGATCTTGGCCCTTGATTTCTCATATTGGCGCCAAATTGATGCTACAGGTCCTGATAACTTGTGACAGGGAAGGGAGCATTAAATGCAATTTGTCTGGTGTATTTGAAAGGTGGGAATAAGGGGTAGAGTTGGTGAAGGTGATGGAGTGTGGCAGTGAGTGTTGCAGGGGTTTGTCAGGGGAGGATAGGTTTTTTTTTTTTTTTTATGTTTGTGTCTCTGGTGTTTTGTTTGGGTGGGAAGAAGGGAAAAAGAAGGGTGGTGGGTTTTTATTAATAGGAAAAGGGTTCACAAAAGGGGGTTCAAGTGGGGTTTGGATTTGGTATTAATAACAAGGACCATACTTGTAATTCCACAAAAACCAAGGGACCGAAACTGTAATTTTCCAAAATTATTACAAGGACCAATTTTGACCAGTTAGAATTACCAAAGGACTAAAAATGTTAATTTTCCAATTTAAAATGTCCAGGGGTAAATTCTGTCAATCTTTGAAATTTCAGGGACTAAAGTTGCCATTTTGAAATTTGGGGGACTGAAACTGCCAATTATGCAAACTTTGCTCATTTTTCATCTGATTTTAAACATTTTGCATCTGAAACATATAAAATGCAATAGTCTCATAGATAATTCTTACAGATTGAAAGTATAACCCATATATTCACCTCCAATATTTGTACGAAGTTTTTTTATTAAGGCTTCTTGTTGCAATTCTACTTCAGTTTTATATAAACATTAAATTTGTTCCATCCTTAGTATGGAACAAATATTTCTTGTTTCCTAAAGTAGGAGTTGCATGCAAATCACATAAGTCACCATGTATAAACTCCAAAATTCCAGTTTCACATTTTACATGTTGGAAAGGTTGCTTAGTGATCATTGTCAACATACATACTTTTCATTATTCATATAAAAGGCTGTATCAATCCATCTTTAGACATATATTTCATTCGTTTAAAGTGCACATGTCCTAGTATAGCATGCCGAAGAGTTAATCATTCTTATTAGAAGTAGACTAAGGGTGCGTTTGGTAGAGAAATTGGAGAAAAGAAATGAAGTAGAGAATAGAATCTCGGAGAATAGAAATCGGTGAGAATTTTGTTCAATTCTAATGTTTGGTAACAATGAGACTTGACGAGAAATGAAAAAAATTATTTAAATAATATTTTGTCTAAATAAAAATTCTTAAAAATATTTAAAAAAGATTATTTTAAAAAAAATATATCTTTTTTTAAAATTTATTTTTAAAATTTATGTACTTTCTTTAAAAAATTATTAAAAAAATCTATTTTTAAAATGAATTTACTTAAAAAAAACTTGTTTTAAAAAATATATTTTTAAAATGTATTTATTTAAAAAAAACTTATTTTTTAAAAAATATTTTTATTTTTCTAAATAACAATTTTAAAAAAATATTTAAAAAAAATTATTTTAAAAAAATTATTTAAAAAAAATATATCTTTTTTTTTAAATTTATTTTTTAAAAATTTATGTACTTTCTTTAAAAAAATTATTTAAAAAAAAATATTTTTAAAAATGTTTTTATTTAAAAAAAAACTTGTTTTTTAAAAAAAATGTTTTTTAAAAATGTATTTATTTAAAAAAAATTATTTTTTTTTAAAAAAATATTTATTAAAAAATTATTTTTTAAAAAAATATTTTTAAAAATTATTTTAAAACATAATTTGTTTACATATATATTTTTTTTATACAAAATCCATTATTTAACAAAATTATAGTTGTAAAAAAAAAAAAAAAAATCTATTTCTCCACCAAAATAAGGAAATGGGTAGCCAAATTACACTACTACAAGTCTCTCATTTCTCTTCCAAATTCTCCGCTTTTCAATTCTCTATACAAAACAAGAGAAATGGAACCATTTCCAATTCTCTTGCTCGATTCGCTTCACAAACACACCCAAGGGTGTGTTTGGTAGAAAAAAAATTGGAGAAATGGAATTGGATTAAATTCCTTGTTTGGTATAGAGAAATAAAAAGCGAAGAATTTAAGGAAATTGGTGGAGAAATGGTAGTGTAATTTGGTTAACCTCCATTTCCATCATTTTGGTGGAGAATTTAGAAAATGAGTTTTTTTTTTTTTTTTTTTAATAAATACATTTTAAAAATAATTTAAAAAATATATATTTTTTAAAAAATAAGTTTTTAAATAAATACATATTCAATTTTTTTAAATACATTTGAAAAAAATAATTTAAAAAAATTAAATATTTAAAAAATATATTAAAAAATATATATGTTTTTTTGAATAAATACATTCAAAAAATATTTTTAAAAAAAACAAGTTTTTTTTAAATAAATACATTTTAAAAATATTTTTTAAATAATTTTTTTTAAAGAAAGTACATAAATTTTTAAAAATAAATTAAAAAAAGATATATATATTTTTAAATATATATTTTTAGATATTTTTAAGAATTGTTATTTAGAAAAATAAAAATAATTTTTCATTTCTCAAGTCAGTCTGCATTGTTACCAAACATTAGAATTGAACAAAATTCTCTACTGATTTCTATTATCTGAGATTCTATTCTCTGCTTCATTTCATTTCTTTGAAATTCTCTCTAACAAACGTGCTCTAAAGGCATAATTAACATCATCATAATTAATATTCAGTCTAAACATTTGGTTGTAAAAATAATCAAAACCTACAAACATTTCATGTTTTGACAAAACAAACTTATTAGATTTAATCATTTATTTATAACCACAATTATTTAAGATATTTGGTTGTAAAGAACTAAAAATAACGGAAACCAACAAACATTTCATGTTTTCACAAAACAAACTTATTAGCTTCAATAACTTATTACTTATTTATAAATACAATTATTTAAAACACTATTAGAAATAAAGTTCTTTTTAATTTGTGATATATGCGCATACCCTTTTGCTGATATCTAGTTCCGCAATTGGGTGTCAGAATTTCTCTTAAGTATATAAATAGTTAATTAGAATTTGATACATTTTTTTTTTCACTTTTATTTACTTCAAACCTATATATTCGAAAAATAAAAATATACACAAATTGACGATATTATAAATCGTCGTTGTTATGAGTTATGAACAAATATTCGTTTAGTATAGTTAGTTTTAATGAATATCGAATCACTAAGAAACAATATGAATTGCAACCACGTGTGTAAAGTGTATCTAGGAAAAAGCCAAGATTCCTACCGGAATCAAACCTAGAATTTAATGGCAAACATGTTACAAAATATTTTACAACTAATATATTTAAGAATATAATTGTCACAATAAAAGTTCTAAATAGTTTTAATTATAAAAAGATCTTTTCAATTCAAATATCAAGGGAAAACCCTTTCAAGAGGGCATTCCTTCCTTCGTCCTCTCCAATCTTTGTCTTCAAGCTTGGAACTTCTATATGTAGAGCAAAATTTCTAAGTACCTCTTCCAACTTTTTTATTTTTTTTCTTTTTTTTACTTTTCGTTTTCGAAGTAGAAAAACAAAGGAAAATGTCGATGCCTTTACCAAACGTTGATGGTGAAGGAGAACAAATAACGAGATTGTTTGGTCGTGAAAGGCCTATCCATGAAATACTTGGAGGTGGAGATGGTATGATCTATGTACAATGTATTTAAGATATTTTTTTGATCAAAAACATGACCAGGATTGAGGCATATATATGTCATCGATCAATATGCATTAACATACATATATTATCTTTTCTTACTGTTATTTAACCTCGGTCTTCGACCATTTTGACTGACGAATCTACGGGGTTTAAGTTCACCGTCACATAGATACAAACCACATTTCTTTGATAGCGAGAAAAAAATAAATGTAGATAAAAAGTATTCAAGACATGAGATACTCAAATACTTCATGTTTAATTAGCTCTCTCGTTGTAGTTTGTTATTTCACTTGTTAAATTTCTGTATTGAAAACTAATTAAGGACTTTAGTCTTCAGTTGCAGATGTTTTATTGTGGAGAAACAAAAGAGTATCAGGTACATTTTTTACGGGGGTCACGACATTATGGTTTCTCTTTGAGGTTGCCGAATATAACCTAGTGACATTTCTTTGTCACTTGACCATTACCGTCATGCTCGGAATATTTATTTGGTCGAATGGAGCCAAAGTCTTTAAATGGTGAGTTTTATTTCTATCAGATCGTTTAGACAGCTTATTTAACATATAATGATAAGAGAATATAAATTATAGGGCACCTCCTGATATTCCAAGCATTATGTTGGAGGAATCGATCATATGCCTGATTTGTGCGAAAACCTGAACTTGTTCTTGTCGAGGCTCCTCTACATTGCTTATGGAAACAACATTCGACAGTTTGGCATGGTAATTATACTTTAATTCTTTGAAGGTTCTTGAATAAATTTGTATGTATTAGCTACTACAAAAATCAAATAGACTAAGTTAAGAATACAAACGCGCAATCAGCAAAGTATATAACCAAACCAAACACACGCTTTCACATATACCTGAGTAGAAATTGCCATTTACACAGTTCTGATTAGTTTAAATGGCCTCATAGAGATTTTGCATGTGTTTAATAATCATAAGTTTGATTCTCTTGTTCTTTTGATCAGGTAATTCTAACTCTTTTGTTACTATCGATGATCGGGAACTACATCAGCATATGCAATCTTCTTTTTCTCGGTATGTATACTCGGCTCCTTGTTTCTTTGAAGGACAAAGATACACACTCTCTTATCTAACTTACTAATACCATACACCTATTAAATACATGTTGTCCACATAGTTTAGCATTTCTCGATTTAAAGACGTGTAAAATGAACATGCGTGCAACATAACTTGTCTAAAAAAACTTACGATGTCTCTAAATAAATTACTGGAAATTCACTTATTTAGCTTGTTACATATGACTCATAACAATTAAGAGTTTCGGATTGTCCTGCATTGTTGGTTATCCACATTTTCAAAATGATAATTAAGAGTTCGGTTTGTTCGTGACACAGGGTTGGTGTCCATGGGAACGCTGCCTTATTTTTACGAGAATAATGAGGAGCAGGTTGATTACTATTATTCCAACACGTTAAACCCGATGTTTTCTAAGATTTACAAGATTTACAAGATGTTCGATGAGGTGGCTGTCTCAAAAATACCAAGATGGCACCTCAAAGAAAAAGAAATTTAATTAATAGCGCAGGTCTAGAATTGCCGTTTTCATGATGGAAATTGGATGATTTTCAAAATAGGAAGCGAGTGTTGTTCGATTTTTATTGTTTTTAAAGAAAAGATATATACGTTCACATGCATGTGTGAAGAAAAGAAAAAAAAAGGAAGAAACATATGTATGTAGAGTGAAAACCATAACTATTTAATAAACATATATAGTATAGATGAGTAAATTAAAGTTACATCAACGCTATGCATATAGACGATATTGAATTTGATGGTGGCCACAAAGCATGGTATTTGGACATTTTTTTTATACTGTTCGACACTCCACAAGTATAATTGGACGGTGATAGTGCCATAGTGGTATCCAATAAAAAAGAAGTGTTCGTTTACGGTCAAACCTAAAGCACTACTTTTGCTATATTTACATTTTAGGAAATTTGAAAAAGAAAAAAAAATACCCTTGCGTCTTAAAATTATAGTTATCCTTTCTGTTTTATGATATCGCAAAATAATACTACTACCTTTTTTTCAACCACATTAGAAAGTTTTTAGTAGGTGAGAAAGAATAATATTTGATTAATTGAATAATGTAATGGTCTTATTTTTTTAAACTGCGTGCCTTTTTGTCAGAAGACAATAATTAAAAAAAAAGAAGGTAAGTTCTATATTTGTTGATAACTTGATCCAGTGTACTAGTAACTTTCTATACAAATAAAGTAATCAAAATGAGGGCATGGTCCAGAAATAAAATGTTTACAGTTTTTTTGGTCATTCAGTATTTTATATTTATACTTCGGGTTTCAAAAGTATGAGTAATATTAGTAACTAGGGTATGTTTGAAACACGAAATTATTGAGAGATCGTGCTTAGTTTTTGAAAAAGTAAGTTACTTATATTATAAGATTTGTTTTGCAGTTATAACTTATAAAAGATTATAAAAAAAATCTTTCATAATTTTTGAAAATCAAATGCTATTTTATGTAGTTTAAAAATAATTTTTTTTATAATTTCATTCTTCATCTCTAGTTACAGCTCTATCTCTAATTTCAGCAACATTTACTTTTGTCAAACAAACTCTAAGTATTAGTTTATGTGAAACAAAAATAAAATATACACAAGACTTTCAAGCTTTACGTCTGTCATGTATTTTAACTCCAGATTCTATTCGACTATCTCAAGCTCAACTCGAGTTAATGCAAGTAAATTTCATTTTTTAGTAGGTTCAGAGTGGCACACAAGTTGATTTGACTCGATCTTGCCCTTGGGTAAATATGATACAAAGACATATTGTTCGTCCCAAAATTTGGGTAAAACATGGACGTTTTTAAGAACTGAAAACAAGTTTTACACAAGACCCATCTGACAATTAATAACATCATTCGTACTTTTTAACATTTATAATTTTTATTAGAAATTAATCAAAGATTTACAAAGAATAGTTACGGAACACTATCCAGATTGAATGAAAAATGAAACTCTTCTTTTACATGAATGAAAGCTTGCTAGCTTAGCTTATGATTCAAGGAGATGAGGACCCTATTACTATAATATGTTTGTATTATTTTAATGTGTGAAATCTCTAACTATCTCTCTTTCAAACATTCTCTTATATAGGTGGAGGTATGATGGTAACATGTGAGGGTTGTTGAGACGTGTCATGCATCTAGTGGAGAAGTACATCTTTCATTAAACGCTTCTATTCTTGAAAAGGCAACAACTATACTTTAAGAAACAGTGTTGACAATTGTTCTCACCTTTATATATACCAACTCCTCGTATTTGTTTGACTTTCTTGCAGTTGCTTTTAGCTTATCTTCCCAAGAAAGTTCCTGCCCATATTTCATGTTTGTTTTAGAGATAGATATGCAGAGTCAGTGAGACATTTATCAGATCTCAGCGACTTTAATGTTGTTTGTAGCTCAGGTACTGACACAACTGTTGGAATCACTCCTAAACTGTATTTCAAGTATTTATATTTCATATGTAATAGGTAGCTTATTATGGCCTTTATGTTTGTTTAAGGTCTAGCTTATGTAGAAGGCCCGTAAGCTTAGGCCCAAGCCCATATAAGAAAGGATGGGAACTAGGGTGTTGCCTAGCTTCCTCCTATAAATACTCTTGTAAACCCTCATTTGAGGTTGGTTGTTCAGTTATTCTCTTCACATATGCTCTACGCCTAAACCGTATTTTATATTGTGTGTGTGTGTTTTACTTGTTCATCCGCCTCTATCTCTTTCTATATTACTTGTGTTTGTAAAACTAGTGACCTAACAGTGGTATCAATCGCCTAATAGTTGAGTGAGCGCATTGTTTGAAGTGAGTTTTGGTCTCACGCATAACTTGCGTGTATCCGAAACTTTAATTATTAAAAACGCATTTTTACACTTTTTAATCCAAGATTCTTGTACTTTCAATGTTATAAGGTGTTAAACTAACGTTTTTGGCAAAAGTTTCAAACTTTATGCGTGGATATTAGTTTTAAGCTTGTTTTGTTCTTGGGTGTGGATTCTACGCGTAACCCGTTTAGCCGTTTGTACATCAAGTTTCACACTTTTGTGTTCTTTTGGTACTATTGAAGCTATTCCATAACAAAATCGGTTTAGAAACACATTTGGGCAAAATCTAAATTACGAGCAATCCTACGCGTATTGAAACCCTAAAATTACGCGTAAGATTATCCTTGGTTTGATCTTCATTTTCGTGGTTTATTCCGTGTTTTCTTACTTGGATAAGTCCGAAAATACGTCGACTTTGGATATCTTTTGCCTTTGTGATAGTGTAAAAGATCATTTGAGCAAAACCCTAAACTTACGCATAAGCATAAGCTTACGCGTAGAAATTCTACGCATAAGATTCACTTTACGCGTAAACTCAGGTCTACGCATAAGGTAATCCTACGCCTAACTTTCTACGCCTAACTTTTGTCTACGCATAACTTTAGTGTTTTTCCTACTTACGCGTAAGCTAAAACCTACGCGTAACTCCTTATTGTTACGCGTAACTTTTGGTGTTTTTACGCATAAGTGCTACTTGGTTCTTGCCTTCTCTACGCCTAAGGTCACTTCATCAACAAAGATTCATTCGACTACAAAGATCCATTTTTACTACACAAGTTTTTCAACATGTCTCAACCACCATACTCTAACTATTTCCCTCACACCTATAATCATCAACAACAACAACAATTAACTCCACAACATCAACAATGGAATCAACAACAAGCTATTTATCAACAACAATTTAATCAACAACATAATCCACAAATTGGTGCAATTCCACCACCACAAATGGTTCAAACACCACCAAGCCTTCAAGTTCAACCCTACACAAATGATTTCAATCAACATCCATCAAGGAACACTATGAAGGAACCCACTTGGTTTGCAAAGATGTGTGAAGCTTTAAGCGACCAACAATCAATTCATGGAGTGGATCACTTGATAGACCTCCAATGCTCACTCCAGAAACTACGATCAATGGGTGATAAGGTTCTTTAGGTTTTGTGATCCGAAGAAGCCACATGGAAAGTTCTTAAAGAAGGTTATCTTGGAAGGTCCATTTGAGATGCCTCATCATTGTACCGGAGATCCAGCTGCATTGCTCCACCAAGAGATGAACAAACCAACATTGCTACTCATTGCGGATCTAAATGCTACGAACTTATACACTATGAAGGCGATGAACTTGCAATGGAATACATCCTCTTAGGATTACCAAACCCAATTCTTCGTAGTGTTGATGCTCAAAAGCGCACAAAAAATGTGGGATCATATTCGTCTTCTTATGGAAGGATGCAGACTCAATCGGGAGGATTTGGAATCCAAAATTTACTTGGCTTATGAACACTTCATGATTGAACCCGAGAGACACTAGAGTCCTATCATCATCGATTTTCGGACATCATCAATGATTTGGATAAACACAACATCATCATGCCAAGAATTGCGGTGAATACTAAGTTCCCGAGTAGTCTTGGTCGAGAATGGGAGAAGTATGTCATTTTCTCCGTCTGCGAAGAATATGCATCATTCTACTTATGGATTGTTGTACGATTACTTGAAGCCTCATGAAAAGGAAGTTGATCGGGAAAGGATTCTCCGTGCTCAAATTGCTAAACAAATACATCCGGATAATCAACAACTTGCCTTGTATGCTCAATGAATTATCCTCTCAACCAAAGAACTCAACCAATCGCTTCAACACACCTTCACAAAGAACAACCTCAACAAAATCAAGCGGTTCCATACAACAACAACAATGCTCAAGCATATGTCGATTGAAGCGGCGAGGAAATCGATCCGTTCGAGCATTGCAACAAGTTTGTGATGATTGCTAATGCTTTTGGCGTTACACCAACAAATCCAACAATCGTATTCGTTCCTCATCTAACACACGGACTCAAGTCGTTATGAACAATGGACGTGTTGAAGTTCGAATCGTGATTATGGTCGTCGGATGGGCGGTGGTCAAGGGTTTAATCTTTGTGGGTAGGAATAACAATGAGCTCAAGTGGTGGAGCAGGAAATGCTCGAGAATCGGTTAAATGGTCTTAGATGCTACAACCGCAATGAGAAGGGACACTGGCTAATGCATGCCCAAAGCCGAGGACTAGGGGCGTGCTTATTTCAAAGAGGCTTTACTTTTGGCTCTTAAGGATGAAGTCGGTGGATCTCTCATGGACAAAGAACGAGCTTTATGGCGATGCAAACTCGGATGATGATATGGAGGACTTGCGAGGCCAATGCATTGTTATGTTGATGGCTAATATGCAAGAGTTACATGAGTGAAACAGCCCATTGTATGACATCGATGGCTTGTCTCGGTGCCAACAAACCATCGTCATATCCAACTAATATCTCCGTCAATATCGAATCCGCAAGCGGCTCGAATGTTCAAAATAAGTCATCTACATCTCATTCTCGATTTTCAAATAAACCCGTAGTCACATTTGACGATCCGGATGACCTTATGGTTTCCCTTGATAATCAAATTGACTCCGTGGTTATACTTGAGGATCTAAATAATGATCATGTTGTGACTCACGTTGAACACGATGAACCTTTGCCTCATCCGGATCTTGTTCTCATTACTTAAAGACCAACAATCCCAAATTGTTGAATGTGTTGCATTAAATCAAACCTTAAAAAGTAAAAATGCACTTATTAACCAAGGATTTTGAATGCTTACAAATGCAACTCAACTTTTTCAAAACTCAAGAAAACCGTGAAAAAGGTTTTGAAGCCGCTTTGCAAAATCTCATCAAAGCGAAAATATTTAGAGAAACAGATCGTGATCTAGCCGCTCAAGAATGCTTTGTTGTGCGAATTAGAACAAGCGAAACGTGAACATAAAAAGCAAATTAACGCTCTCACCTTGGAAAATCAAAAGCTAAGGTGAATTGTTAACTTGTCAAAAGCAGTTCTCCGATACAAAAGCATTCAACGAATCGGTGGATGACCTTCTTGAAGAAATTATCGACACAAAACAAACTTAAAGAGTTCAAAGCTGTTGTTTACAAACATGGTGAATCGAGAATGACTATTGAAAAGTTTACCTTAAAACCCAATCCAAAAGGATATGAAAAAATCTAGTGATTACAAACCAAAGCTTTCTAAAAACATTCAAACCAACTCAAGTTTCCGGTCACGAATACAAAATTGATAATATCATATGAGTGTTGTTGAATATATCGTCAAGAGGAATTAGATGCGTAAGGCGAGTCGATCAAAATTAAAAATGTTGTTTACAACAAACCTTTTAATTATAAAACGCGGTCACTTTCGTCACACCAACGGATTCTTCTAACACACCAGGGTTATCATCAAAACACACGAGTCTTCTAATGTTAATCCCAAAGCAGATTATGCACAAACTTATGGTCCTTTACCTTCAATTAGTGAAGTAAACTCAAAACACGAAAATCGAAATATTCTTAGATATTTTGACATTTTCATGGTGACCTCAAAATTTTACAACATGAGATAGAATATCGTTCAAATCAAAATTGAAAACTTTCAATCGCCTCGCGCGAGAACAAAGAGACATTTTTCAAAAATCTTTACCTAATGTTCAAAACTTGAAAAGTTGTGCATTAGCACTGGAACAGGATTTTCATAAGGAACTTGGAACTATGAAGGTCGTTTCGAAAACAGAAACATCTATTTCTAATACTAAACGTAAAAAGAAACTCTTGAGAAAAGATGTTGATCGACTCTTGGAAGACCTTATCCGTCTGATGTCCATAATGTTGTGTTATTCTATTCTTTGCCACATGCATCGATTATATCTCTGCGATATTGTTGAAAATGTTGTAATCTGAGAACACCGATAATGTGCTTCGGATCGAGTCTTTAAAAGGCGAAAATAAACGATTACTCAATGAAATTTACAATGCAAAACGTCGTCTTCATTGGTGTGAAAAGATATTCACAATCATCAACTTAGTTTTCAAAAGAAAATCGCTCATTGAGTGCAAAATCTTCGATCCTAAAATTGAGCAACTGGATGATCAAAACGTGTCTTTGAAAAGTCAAATCTCAAAATATGAACAAGAACTTTTAAAAGTTAAGCAGAATATGGTGTCATATTTGATTTGCTCAATAAGACTCGTCATGAAGCATCAAACGAACTTGATCACTATCTTGCTCACACTAGAGAAGTCATGAATTTTCTTTGGTAATATTCGCTCGAAAATCAAGATTTGATTCACACTATCTCTAAGTTAAGAGAAATGTTAGGAAAGTATGAACAACTTCCGCCACCGTGATTAAGAGAATAGCACCACCACACTTAGTAATCGTGAACCTAGAATTCCTCTTGCCAAATCACAAGTTGCTAATGTGTTTCCCTCTCTTGAAACAGAATAGTTGCATCTTTTCCAAACGTCCGCACGCCACGACCTAGGAGCACTCAATCGAAGAATAGGAAGTCGACCTAAGAAAAGATCAATAAGGAATGCTAAAGTAGAAGAACACCCTAGGACTCGAATAAAATTCATGTTGCTTCCACTATAGATGTTACGTCCCGGCAAATGTAATAGAAATAGTGATGTAACGAATGCTAAATCGTTAAGTACTTTTGATATTCAATCGATGCACCTTGTGTTATTTGTCGGAAGAGTATGAATTCGATTGTCATGACAAATGTGTTGCTAAAGCTATAATCTCTCGCTTACGGAATCCTAAGAATCGGAATACCTCTAGGCCCACTAATCATTCTAAGTCGTGCTTGGTAGAACGCCTTCTTTAGATTCTAAGGCAACCATTGTCACATCAGTTGCTCGCTTTACCTCCTAAGAATGTAGTACCACCTAGTGCATTCACTAAGACTAAAGCAAAGAGTAGTTATAGATGGCGAAATGGATATATAACACACTAGGATTTAAATGGATGCCTAAAATTATTAATGTGTATATGTCTAATATACCGCTACGGAACCCTAACATTTCGGGTTTCACATCTACTTATTCCATCCGTGTCGCCCAGTGTAATGCAGTGATACAAATCATTCTCTGGATTGTTGATAGCGGATGTTCCCGACACATGACAGCAACCTTAAACTGTTATCAAACTTTATTGCAAAGTTCATTGGCACCGCCAGTTCGGAATGATCACTGAGCCTATCATGGGCTACGGAGACTATGTTAATGGGAACATCGAAATCGCAGGGTTTACTATGTGGAAGGCCTCGGCCACAACTGCTTTCGATGGGTCAATTTTGTGATGGAGATTTGGAGGTTGCTTTCGTGGAGAAAACTTGTTTCATTCGTGATCTACAAGGAAATGACCTTATGTCCGGCTCGCGTAACTCTAGTCTCTACACTATCTCTATGCAAGACATGGTTGCTTCCTCTCCCATCCGCTTACTTTCAAAGGCAACATCTACAAAATCCGCCTATGGCACCGCTGCCTCTCACATCTAAACTTTCAAACCATCACCAACCTTGCTCGACACAAACTAGTTGAAGGACTCCCACGATTCCGGTATTCAAAGATCACCTTGCTCACCGTGAACAAGGAAAAGCACTCGTGCTCATTTTCCTTCAAAGGTGGAACACGACTCAAGATGTGCTTCACCTTCTTCACATGGATTTGTGTGGCCCGATGCGCGTGCAAACAATCAATGGCAAACGCTACATCTTAGTAATTGTTGATGACTACTCACGATGGACTTGGGTCTACTTTCTTCAAGCAAAGACCAAGCTCCACAAATGATCGTCACCTTCTCACAAAAATACGAGTTCGACTCCGCAACACCGTCGGGATAATCGTAATGCATAAAGGAACTGAATTTGTTAACAAAACTCTTCGTGAATTCTATGAGAAAGTGGGAATTCAAAGATCAAACATCTATTGCATGTACACCGAACAAAACGGAGTTGTTGAAAGACGAAACCGAACGTTAGTGGAAGCGCAAGAACAATGTTAATCAATGCTAAACTTCCAGATTACTTATGGGCGTAAGTCGATCATCGCATGCTATACTCAAACCGTTCTATGATCACAAACGCCACAACAAAACACCTTCGAGCTTGTCCACAACTATAAACCGAACCTCAAACACTTTCATGTATTTGGATCCCTTTGCTATCCGAATAATGATCGTGATGATTTTGGAAAGCTCAAAGCCAAAGCCGATATTGGAGTCTTTATTGGATAATTTGACAATTCTAAAGGTTTCCGAATCTGAATCGTCGAACCAAGGAGGTAATGGAACGATTCATGCTCATTTGATGAACTCACTAAATGGCTTCGAGTATAACAACTTAGAACCCGGTCACAATCGTTTAAACTTCCTCAACCCCATCATCAATCGAACAAAGCCCCCAGCTAACTCACAACAAATGGAAAGGTTATTTGCTCCTCGCTGCGTGGCGACATTGATGAACGTGCTCTGTGTATCCATGCTCACCGCACAACCCGACAACATTCCTATACCGATACACTGCTACAACAACCATCGTTGAAGATGCACCTACACCGATTGACTCCAACACAACAGCTTGAACACACCGCCCAACAATGATGAACCAACGATGATATTCGAATGAAGTACCCCACCGCAGATTTTGATCCAAATGCTTCTTTAACCCGTTTGCTAATGAGATCTACGCACCGGATGTCGCGGAATCTTCAACAAACCATTTGAATCCTCGAACCGCACAATGTATACCAACATCAACCTCTACACACCGATGGACAAAGACCATCCTCCGGCTAATATTATTGGCAACCCGAATCAACCGCCGTTACGAGACAACGCCTTCACACAGACGGTGAACATCGCATTTATGCACTCACCGTCCGCTAACTGAGCCTAAAAACATTAAAGACGCAATGACAAAAGACAACCGGATTGAATCCATGCGGAAGAACTCAACCAATTCAAACGTCAAGTATGGAACGGTTGAAAGACCAACAGGGGTCTACGTCATTGGTCTAAAATGGATTTGGAAAACAAATTGATGTTGAAGGAACGCCATCCAAACAAGTCCCGCCTAGTTGCTAAGGGTTATCGCGTGAAGAGGAATAGACTTTGAAGAATCTTTTGCTCGGTTGCTCGCCTTGAGGTCGTTCGGATATTTCTCGCGTTCGCGCTCATATGAATATGACGGCTCATCGATGGATGTCAAACGCGTTTCTCAATGGACAACTTAAAGAAACGGTCTATGTCGACCAACCAGACGGATTCGTTAATCCAGTGCCGAACCATGTCTACAAACCGAACAAAGTTCTTTATGGTCTCAAACAAGCCCCGGGCATGGTACGATAAGCTATCATCTTTCCTCATTGCCAATAATTTCACCAAAAGCTCGGTTGACCCAACTCTTTTTATACAATATCACGGGCACATATCTTAATTGTTCAAATTTACGTGGATGACATCATTTTGGGTCTACACATAAAAGTTTTCAACCGCTTTTGCAAAACCAATGAAGAAAATTTTGAAATGTCCATGATGGGTGAACTCATGCTCTTTCTAGGATCGCAAGTTCATCAATCACCCCGTGGTATTTTCTTGAGTCGGTCTAAATATGCCCTTGAATTGTTAAACAAATTTGGAATGAAAACTCGTGATACTTATGCCACACCAATGACTCATACCAAGAAGCTAGAGACGATTTACATGGAAATTAGTTGACCCTACCAAATAATCAAGTATTATTGGGTCCCTCATGTATCTAATAAACAGCATACCGATATTGTCTTTGCCGCTTATCTATGCTCCCGTTATCGATCGCGACCAACTGAAACCCACCTCTCGAGGCTAAAAGAATCCTCCGATACATCAAGGAACCATTAACTGGGGATCCGGTATCCGAAGGATTCGGTTTTGAACTAATCGCTTTTGGACGCCGACCACGCAGGATGCTTAGACTCAAGGAAAAGTACCTCGGAGCTCTACAATTTCTGATAAACCGGTGTCTTGGAAATCAAAGAAGGAGGATTGTACATCACCATCAACCAAGCAGTAATATGTAGCCATGTCGCGTGTTGTGCTCAAGTCATCCGGATGAGAACACAACTCAAAGACTATGGTTACGTGTTTGATGAATCTCGATGTATCATGACAATCGGAGTGCCATTGCAATCTCGCAACTCGATTCAAGACTCAAAATCAAAGCACATCGATCACGCTATCATTTCATCAAGGACCACGTGGAATGTGGTACCGTTGAATTATACTTTATGGTACCGAATACCAATTGGCGATCTTCTCACCAAAGCCTTGCCTCCCGCTAGGTTTAATGAGCGGATCCACCGGATTGGTATGAGGTGTTTGACTCAAGAGAAATTGGATGACCTCTTAAACAGATCTTAAAACCTCACAAACACCAAAACATCTTTTGTAAATAATTTTCAAAAACAAAATACAAAAATATAAAATCCGATAAAACAACAAAAATATTCTCCTAATCTATCTTTATTTCAACATGGCAAGTACATTTCTTCCGCCAACACTTTAATCTTTCAAAATTCAGATTTTTTCCTATCAAGTGTTGAGGGGAGAAAATAATCTCTTAACCGTTTCAAAACATCGCAGTACTTGCATGTTATCATATCCGGTTGTTTCTTTTAACAATGGTGGTGAAGTTTCGGTACAATGACACCCTGGACTAAAATTAATAACTTTTCATCGGTTTTCTTAAGTCGAGGGGAGTGTCGTCAAGTTTCTTTCCTAAAACTTTGTTTGGTAACCAAAATGGAAGTTAAAAGGCTTTGTTTGAAAAATGGAAAAGGTGGAGGGACCAAACTGTCAAAACCTTAAAGGTATTTTAATAAAACACCCCACCTAACTTTCACTTCTCATTTATTACTCAAAACCTAAAACCATCCTCGATAGAATTCACTCAAGTAATCCGTGTTTCGGATCATCATTTTGTAAGTGATTTCGTGTTTACAACATGTTTTTAAGCAATGGTTTTGAATTTTCAAAATCCAACGGTTAAAACTTTGTATAATCTCGCTTTTGTGGTCTACGATATGTGTATGAACACATGATCAAGATTGGGTGTTTATGGTTAAAAGAATAGTGTCAAACGTTTCTAACACATCAATGATACGCTTTTAATCATCAAAACTCGCCTTAATCAATGAATTAAATGATTTACTAAATTAGGGTTTATGTGTCGATTTGGGTTTTCCAAATGTGAAGTGTTTTGGTATAAAAGATTGTTGGGTTATAGTCTTAAGTGGTTGAATTAATGATTTCCATGGTTATTAACCACCCGTAAACACGAATTGGTTAACATTTTGGATTTAGGGTTTAAAGTTCATAATATTTGGTAACTTTTGATTCACAACGAGTTAAGTGTTATAACTTGGTATAAAGACTCCTCAACACTCTTAAACTAACGTAAAAGTTTTGTGCATATTCCATGGCTAGATTTCATACGCGTGAGATTTGGGTTTAGACTACGCGTAAGTTTTTCTACGCCAGAATCGTAAACTCGTGCAATTGTGTTTTGATCATCACAAAATGAATGTTATGTGTCAAAATTGATGATATGATGCTTTGTTTCGTGCTTGCTACACTTAAAATTCGAATCAAGGTTGTTGTAACTCATCGCATAAGGATCACCACGCGTAGCATGTTATCGCGAAGATTAGTCTTACGCGTAGCTTCTACGCATAAGGTTCTACATATGGGACTACGCCAGATCCTGTGAAGGATACGCGTAACAAGAACCCCACGCATAAGGTCAACTCTTACGAGTAGCCTTACGCGTAAGGTTAATATATGCTCACGCCGTAACCTCTACGCATAAGGTCCAATTTTTCTTACACGTAATATTTCTTACGTGTAAGTTAGGATCCCACGTGAAGTTTACGCCACGCATATATCATTTCGCCTCACGCATAACTTTACCAATCCTACGCATAAGCCTGGATCATACCTTCGTTATGAATTGTTACGTGTACAAACTTGTAAACAAACTAATCATATCGTCACGAATCCAATAATGTCACTAATAAATCTAAAACGTTTGAGATGTTGTGAACCATAAGTGATAACATAAACTTTAAAACTTAAAGTTAACTAACTCACAATACATTTCACGACGTCATTGGACTATTGGACATACAAGTGACTTAGGACTCGTAACAATCTTTGACACTGTACATTCAATAACTAGACAATAAGACCTTCTGTTGACTAACATTATGTCTTTCGATATGTTGGTTCTTTTGGCTAATGTTATTTCGAGATCACGACATGGCTAAACAAATGAATGTGGATGCATCAAGTTCTCTCCATTGCGATATCTATCCTTATGGCTATCCAATGAAGATAGGAAAGAATAATCTCCGTGTTGACTTTGACACCTCACTTGCTCGTAGTCTTCGTGTTTAATTGCTATTGATATTCGAGGACTCATCCGACGTAATATGCTCACTCACCGCAACCTGCTCCTCGATATCTATATCCAACAGCTCCGGAACACTATGGAAAGGGTCAAGGATCTGATCACGCGACGGTGACTCAAATCACAAACAAGTCACCATTACACCTGCAGACTTAAGGTCATTCTCCTAATTCCTCAAGTCGAACCAACCAAACTATATGCCACACCGTCAAGAGCTCACTCTCCAATTCTTAATCGATATCGGTATGACGAGGCTACGGGAGTAATCACCAAGCATTCTCACGTAGAGCTTAAGAGTATTCCTCAACCATGGAGAACTCTCTACATGATCATCACCAAGTCTGCTTCGGTCGCGACAGTGGCTATGAGCATCCTAAGCTCATGGAACCGCAAATATTTTGGGCATTGGTCAACATGAAACACATCGCTATCGAAGCTCGATTTGGGATGACATGATGTCATTTCTTAACAAGCTTGGCTCAAAGATTCCCTACATCGATATACTAAATGTTGATCCGAGAGCACTTGACTTCATCCCGATATTCCAAGAGGCTCAATGACCCCGACAATCACGATATGTTGACGAGCCTATTCTATCTTCGTAATCAAGGAATCGATCTACAAAGAAACAAGGTGTCGTGTTACAGATTTCCTTCTAATCAAGATGTCGAAGCTCGAAACGCATAAAAGGTATCTGGAAGCAAGTTAGACAAGGCAAAGTTGGTCATCTCGACGAAAATCTTCGGAACACCTGTAAGGAGAACCAAGAGGAAGTGCAGGAAGCAAACAAGTATCGTGAGTCAAAGGAAGTTTCCTAAAAGGAATCCTCCTTCTAAAAGGATTGTTCCGTAAGGAAGCTACTCCCATCCCAATCCCCAAGCCCGAACCGCAAAGAAAGCTTTTGGACGAAGCTCAAGGTACCGACACGATGAAGAGATTACCTACTCAAACTGCAAAGGATGACACTCGTCGGCACAAAACCTCCAAGTCCTCAAACCGATAAAAGAAAAGGAAGACTCTTGCACTTGTACCTTATGATGAAAGCTCTGAGAGTGATGAAGAGCCACCGAAATTGTGTACAAGAAGAAAGTCAAACACCTTAGACACCAACACAAAGTCAAGAATTTGCTAAAGACCAAATGGGTGGACCCGAGGCTCAGTGGTGCTACCCACTCAACCATCTCCCGATGCGGTTAATCAACCCGATAAGGGAGCTGTACCACCACTCTTCGCAACAACAACAACTTGTGGAGGATACTATCGATATGACTTTGAGGAACCGAAACCAAGAAGTCCGAGAAAGAAAAGTCTAGAGATGATTTATGATGATTATACAAAGTTTCTTCTAGATACCCAACACAATCAAAGGAGAAAACCTCGAAACTCCTAAGGACCCAAGTCTCCTCATGTCTCCTCATCATCGACTCTTCATCTCATTCATCACCACCACCATCAAAGAAATCAACCAAATCATCATCCAAATCAAGAAGAAACCACCTCGATCTTGGATTTCAAACACATGAAAGAATTGTGAAAGTCGTCAAACAAGTTAGAAAGAAGGACATGCTCCACGAAACCGAATTGGTATGTCGACCAAATGCGATACTTACATGATGAGAATGACAAGATGCGAAAGAAAAGGTAGTTATTCAGAATTCATGAGAAGTCATCGTCGAGGAACTGAACGAAACAATCGGCTACACGAAAAGTACCTTCGAGTACGCCTAAAGTCACAAAGGAGTTGTTCACCGCACAACTTTATCCAAATCGATCGTGATCGCCAAGCAAACTATTCGATCAACACCTTTAACCGTCACAATCAATCCATCCGATCCGGTAGTTTTCTAACAATGAATTGGTAGCCAAGCTTGTTACACAAATGTCACCACGAGTGCAATGTTCAACTCGAAGAAGCAAAATTGTATCAAGCATTGCTAGACTACCAACTTCAAGAAGCTTGTAGATTTGAGGCGTAAAGTTGAAACGCCCTAGAGACGATGAAGATAAAGATAAAGACAAGGACTCGCACCTAAACGTCGTAAACAACCGGTGAATCTTCTTCGATGCCACCTCCTCCACAACGGACTTCTTCTCAACAGAAGTCTCTCTACCTCGGTCTTCTTCGATAAACCTCGGACGATTCCGAGTTACCACCCATGACTCAAAAAAGCGGTGATTACTTTGAGTATATGGGTGGTGACGATGAAGAGGTCCTCGAGCCCCTACAACAACCCACCTCACCCAAACATGTGCAAAAACCAAGATCATCATCAAGACCTTCCAAAAGAAGCGTAAGACGACTCACCAAGTCGATCATGGCTTGATGACGATAAAACCGAGAATTTGAATGGTTCTCCACACTTGTCAATCAAACTCCCTACCCTCAAGAAGGTCAAGACTTGGTAGATGGTTCTACATTGAGCACGCAAAACTTTTGCAAGAAAAGTTCCATGTGAAGAAAATGACGAAATCGAGTTGAGCGAATCAAGAATGAAGTGTTTCAACTTCTAAAAGACTGACTCAAAGCCCCGAGGTCGAATATCATCTTGAGAACATCGCCGAGCCATGTCTAACAACATGGATTGGCTCAATCCGAAGCAAACATTGACTTCACACAAAGGGACAACCTCCATATTACACCGATGGACCAAACCCCTACCAACCATTGGCCAAGCAGATGAACCACGGATTCCCTTCGATACTTCTTTAACAGAGACCGGATTTTCTCTTACGGTAGCGATGGTTCGCGAAAATACGCTACATCGTTGACTCTTCCATTTCAATGGCTATTTACTCAAACCGCATAGCTATCGAGGAACGTAAATCGGCTTGTTTTCTAACAACGCAAGCATACGACCGAGATGCATTGTATGGATTCATCATTGGCACGAACGTCAAGAATCTACTACGTGTCGCTCGGTTCAAGTCTCAACACGCAGCATGTCGCTTCTAAGGACATCGTGGCCATCAAACACGTTGATCTCAAGTCTAAGTGGACTACACCGCCTTAAAGAATATCATAGTCAAACGACAAGATGAACAGGACTATGCATTCTCCGTCGACTTTGAGAATTTGTCCTCAACGACATCGAAGACATGTACCTTGCCAAAGTATGTGTCGTATGAGACAATTCTCGATCAAGTTCAACGTGAATTTATCAAGTCACTTCTCATCTTCATTAGACGCATTGTGATCAATGAACGTGCGAAGATATCCACTGGTCGTTGAATCTTATCGACGCGTGTCAACCTCACTCCTCCAACGCTTGATCTTCCCGACATTAATCGCCTATCTCAATATACTCTCATCAAGAAACCTTTGGAGTTGTTTACCGCAGTGAACTTCAAAGAAACCGCTAATGGCGTGTAGTGATCTTGAAATTGGGATCATACTTTGAAGTCGGTTAGGGACGGATTGGCGTCTGAGTTGAAGGATATACGCCGAAAAATTGGGTCTCCTAAGCTACTGGAATTCTCGTGAAAGGAGGGATGTGAGACGAATCATCAAAATGATTGATGAAAGGTTGTTTAGAAGGATCGCCTGACGATTGGAGAGCTATGTTGGTGGTCGACCCAGGATTAACATAACCGGCTTTCAATGCCCTTTACGCACTCCTGGAACATCACCGCACTTCCGGTACCCCTTGAATTGGTTCTTTCATTACAAATTTGGATGTATGATTATATATGTAGATGGCTTGTGCACACATAACAATGTACAACCCGTAATTGTCAAGAAAGGACCTCGTGGTACGCGTCGGTGCCACAATCCTTATAAAAGGAGCGAAGCTTCTATTTTTGAGTAAAACCTATTAAACCTTTCATTTTTCAAGGTTTTGCTCAAAAGAACAAGTACTTCCCGTAAGATTTTCAAAACCTCAACCGCGATGAGTCTCTAAATACTCATCATTTTTATAACATATAAACGCAAAATCATCTCGAAACACTCGAAACACATCAAAATGATAAAATTATCACAAATCAGTGTTTTATGTGTTTTAAATACAAAAATATCAAAATCGATGAAAAACATATCAAATTTGCAAAATTGCGCTTTAGTCCCCAAGTTTCAAAAGTTGTCAAAAGCAGTCCACGAGCACAAAATTTCAAAGAAAAATCACCAAAGGTCCTTTTAAAATCACAAGTTGTCAAATTTAGTCCTTTGGTGGAAAATCTAAAAGTTTGAGAAAATTTCAAAAGTAGTCCTTCAAAATTGAAATTGGTCAAATTTAGTCCTTGAAATTTTCAAAATGTCAAACTAGACCTTGGACTATTAAACATTGTCAAAACAAAACCTTTTGACTACTTTTCATAAGTTACATATTTGGTCCTTGGTTTGCAAGTTTTACATATTTGGTCCTTGTCATATTAACTTTAAAACCAAATGGACCCTTTCATTACCCAAGCCCAAAATATAAACCCTTGGCCCAAATATCATTACCATTTTGATCCCTCCCTTCTTACCCATCAAACCCAATACCGGTCAACCAACCCACAACCCCACAAACTAAACCACCTAACCCTTTTTTCTTCCCGACCCCTGCTACACTCAATCACCACACCCCCCTCCTCAACCTTTTCTCCTCTTTGTCTCCCCCCTCCTCCACTACATCCAAGACTCATTAAATGCACCCTACTCTCCTTTACTCAATCTAAACTGCTCAAAATACTCTTTCCCGCCAAAAATGCAAAATGGTCAAGATTAACTCAAAATGATCCTAGGGTCCAAAATAATGGTGGGAACTGCTCATATTAGAGAGAGAAAGCAAGTGGGAGTATAAAAGGGAAGATAGAAGCAGTTTCAAGCAGTTAGTTAGTTTTAGTTTTATCTTAAATGTCGTTTTTAATTTAAAGTCTTTAAATTAGTATAAAACTTGTTGTATTCTGTTTCTTTGTATTCAACTAAGTGTTTTGTAATCAGTATAAACTATTTCCGCTATCAATTCAAGTTATGTTAAGATTCTATGTTTAAGGCTCTTTGTTGCAATTTTCCTTTTCAAAATCTCATTCAAAAGCTTTATAAAGCTCATTTCTCGGTTTAACTAAGCTTATACAAGCTTCACATAACTTTTACAAGTTCACATTTCATTTTCAAGGAAACTTGGTGGTGGTCAACAAAAGTCAAAAGGGTACATTTGGCAATGGTAATAGATATTGGGTTGATGCAAATTGATATGGGTAAAATAGATTAGGATAGAGTAGGATTTGCATCCGGTTTAAGCTCGCAATCATCTGGACATATGTAAGTGAGTTTATCGGTTTCTACAATTTCAAGTTTATTTGCGGTTTAGCTAGTACATGTATCTGTGGTCACAAACTGCTAATATCTCATTAAATTAGGTGTGCTTAGGTCATTGGACTTGGTTTGATCATTGATACCAGTTGGATCATAGATTAGCTTATTTAAATTAGTTCAACAGTTGGTATATAGGGTGTTTGGTTCATAGCTTTAAACGCCCTAGAGGCTTGTGCAGGGGTTTATGTTTGATGTTTCATGTTTGAGTAGTCTAAATATGTTCATTTGAATCAATAGTTAGGTTTACAACACTACAAAAGTCAAAAGTACCTTAAAATCAAAATCTCGTTGGATTTGGGTTTGCAACTCCTTGAATTGTGTTTAGAAATCATCAACATTACTTGCAACAAGTTCATTACATCTTATAACATCATTCTTAGTTCATAAATCCAGATCAAAATCCAATAAAGTCAAACTTTTAGTTTTTGTTAAAAAGTCAAAAGTTCAGCTCGATTGGCTCAACTAGGAAGAATTTTCTCTCATTTCGGGCCAATTTCTTTGAAACTTGTAGTTTTAGAGAGCCCTCTTGGTCTATTTTCTTATGAGTATTTTATAGGATTTTGTGATTTTTTCTACAAGCTCAATGGAGCTTGTCAAAACTGGTCCAAGTGCCCTGTGCAGGGCCTGCTAACTGCACAGGTGTTATGCAGAAATTGCAGAGCCTGCACAGGTTCCATCATAGCTTCCCTAGGTCTATAAATTGGTTTACAGGTACTTAGCCAGGTCCTTTTCATGTCCCAAGTATTGGTTTTCCATTTCAGCTTATTTAGTAGCTTTTGCATAAGCTTAAAGTAGGCCCCCTTGTCACTGTTTTGTGCTTATTATCTCAGCACATCAAATCTTTGCAACCTTGCAAATCAGAAGGTTTAGCTTGTTGTTTCTCACTTCATTTTGGTCATTTTAGCCTATAGTAGCTTCATTTTCGGTTTGGTGCTTGTTGTGCTCCATTTGGCTTATTAAAGTGCTTATTTATAAGCACTTTGATCATCGATTACATATTCTGCCAAGTAACCCCTGTTTTCTATTTTCCCAGCTTTATAATATTATTTTAAGCATTTCCTGAAATTTTCAGATTTTCTAAGGTGTTTTGTATTTTTCTTGATTTAAATTAGTTTTAAGTACTTTTAATTAGCTTTAAATACAAAAATTAGAAAAGGTTCAAAAAAATAATTTTTCAATTTTCTTAAGTTTAGATAAATATAAAAGCTTAAAAAGTATTTTTCCTATTTTTCTCCTTTTATTTGGTATTTTTAATAATTTAAATTAGTTTTAAATAGTTTTAAATTAGTAATAAATATATAAATAGTCTAAAAATATATTTTCAGTTTTAAAATTAGTTTTATCATATTTTAGATTTTTCTAAGTCTTAATTTTATTTTTCTAGTCTTATTTCATATTTTCTTTTATTTTAGAGTATTATTAAATAGTTAAAATTAGTTTTTAATTAATAATAATTAAATAAATAGTTTTAAAAATAATTTTACTTTTCTAAAATTTTCTCATATCATTAGGTTTGTAAAATGTATTTTTCATATTTTTAGGATCTATATTGTATAAGTTTCACGCTTTTATTTTATGCGTTTACGTTATTTTATTTAAACGTAAGTTTTAGTTTTAAGTTTTAAACGTTCATCACTTTAAAAATAGTGATAGCGTTTATTTAATATCTTTTATCTTTTAATTTTCTTAATTTGCATTTAAGTCGCTTTTATTTATTTCCTTTTTACGTAGTGTAATATTCAATCCAAATCCTTTCGATCGCTATCATTAGTGATCATTCTATCGTCTGAATCGGTGTTTGACACACCATTGAGTCTCCTTGGGACTTAACGACCGGAATCCCTATATTCTCGATCTTAATTGTATTTGTGTTCGAGCGGTTTAAGTCTTTTAGACTTGATTGTTTAGCGGATCAAAATTTTAGCCATTGCGGGGAGGCTTAAGCGTGTGTTTAGCCTTTTCGATCCATTCTTGTGCATACCCCATCTTTTGTAAAAAGTTTTTGTAAAGTTTTCAAAAATCCAAAAGTTCATTAACACTTTTCCTAAAGTGTTAAAAGCGCCAAAATATTTTCATTCTTTGTTTTTATCATCATGTTTTCAAAAACAACAAAATATTCCTCTTTACCCTCTTACCTCTTTGATTCTTCATTTCTTACCCTCCGATAACCTTTGATTCTTTCTATGTCTTATCCTCACCTCTTGGTTGTCAATGGTGTGGTGGTCCTTATAATGGTGGCAATTGCCCCGGTTGTTGCATGGTGGAATCGGAAGCGGGTCCGCATCATAACCAAGATCCCTATTCCTACCATAACACGATCGATTTATTCCATCGGCTACCACACTTTGTGATACTCAGCAGCTTTCTTGTTGTGAGTACTGTGGTGGTTCACATTCCGCTCGATTGTCAATCGGGAAACACGCTTGTCTATGAGCGGGTTCACGATAACAATTATGACTACAACACATACCACTCACGGCCACATCGGTTGTCTTGTTGTGAGTATTGTGGAGGTCCTCACTCTAGCTCGGATTGTCAAACAGGGAACCCATTTCCTTGTAACGATTACGACTCTTCGTATCATGACCAACCTCCACAAGACCAAATGATTCAAGCGACTCCTCTTGAAACTACGACGGACCTTCTATCAAGACTCGGAGTTATTAAAAGAACTTAAGGAGGAGTCGGCTATGTCATCCCATAATCCAAATGAAAATCAATGGAAGTTTTGTTAGTCAAGAAGCGGGCTAAATTTGATTCCCAGTTGCGTTTGAAAAATGTTAGGGAATCAATTGCAATAGAAAAGCGGCCAAATCTAGCTCTCGATTCCGTTTCATTCACGATGACGATGATGATGAAGATATCCTTGATATCTTACAATTTTATAACGGTTCATCAAGTTCATCGGTTGAGACTCCTTCCATGATCCATCGGGAGAAAAGACTATGATGGAATTACTAGCGAAGAACAAATGTTAAGTATTAAACATATGTATGCTAGTCCTTCTAATCTCCTCGATCTGTTGTTATCACACCCATATTCCCACTCACTCTCTAAACATGGGGATGAGCTTAGCACTATTCCGAAATGGAATCGTCTAGTGTTGAGGACCTTATCCCAATCCCGAGAGAGTCACGGAATTTCGATCATCCGTGTGATATCCCTTTCCTTCTTGAGTGTTCTCATGATCATTTTGAAACTTTCTCCGATCTTAGCGACGATTGTGCTTCCTATGGAAACATCGAGTACGTTGAGGCATCACTTCCACAACTCGATGTCGATCCCTTCTTGAGGAGTTCTCCGTGAACTCACTCACATCAATCCACTCTTTGATCTCGGTCGATCCGGGAGAGACCGAAAGTCTCATTGTTAATGATCATTCACTCACTTCTTATCCTAACAATCCAAATGAGAATGTTGATCACTTTGTTCCCGAAACATTCAAAGCTACTTTCACTAATCCTCTATTTGAATTCGACTCTGAATTCACTTCAATTCTCGAGAATCCACTCTTTGATACTCGATTGAGGATAGTGATGAGCCCACAATGGAACAAGAGTTCACAAATTCACATCATGTGAATGATTCTCTTCTTGAGGAGTTCTCCGTGAACTCTCTCATATCATATCTCCGCTGAGTATGATTGCTTGGATGGCAAAATCATGATCGGGGAAAGTTCTCAATCAATTTGCATAGTTATGACAAATCTTCCCACCCTCCCCACCGAGATGCCTTCCAACCCTAAGAGCTCAACCAATAAAATCCAAATAAGTGCAAGCGCACTTAATCCCGAGGAAGAAGATCTAGTCATGATTGTTATCATGATCTTCCTTCTTTCTTCACCTACTCGGTGACTTCCTCTCTTCTTCACTCCTTCGGGAGTGAGGACACTATCTTTGACCCCGGCATTTTCATTTATCATCTTGAGCCGGTTCTATGTATATCTCATCGGTGTGGAACTTTCACATGCTTCAAATGTTTGTCCAAACATTTTGAATGAAAGTCCGATGGAGATTGTTTCTTCCACTTTGCTTCCCATGAACCAATGAATTCGGGGTCGAGTCAAGCTAGCGACTGAAATCAAAAACAAGAGAGACGCACTATATGGGTTTTCACCCATATTTCGCCTTCTTACCCTTTCTACCACCTAAGTGTGGGGTGATGCCCATATATTATATATATATATATATATATCTCTTCTAAAAAAAAAAAAAAAAAAAAAAAAAAATCCTTTCTAAATAATGGCCTTAGTATTTCCTTTACGTTCTTTGTTTGGCATAACCACGGTACTTTGAATATTGAGGGCAATATTCATTTCTAAGTGTGGGGAATTCTCACGAATTTCATATATAATCTACCAATTCCCCGTTTTGGCCAAAAAATTTTTTTTGGAGTAAGTGTTTTACACTTACTCAATTGGTTATCGATCCGCCTTGTCTAATAAGACAAAAGGATTGGCTAATCCAGAGCAAACGGCTCTTGGTAAAGATTCCTCAAATCCGTTTATATGGCTTGCAATTTGCCCAAAATTGTATGGTTTTCACCCCCATATCCTCAAAAGTGAAGAGTTGGCTAGCCCGCAAGGTTATGGCTTGTGGTAAAGGCGATGGAAAATCCATAATTGGTAATCACTCACCAAAGATAATCTTGATAATTTATCTAAGAGTTGGCTAGTCCGTAAGGTGCACGGCTTCGGTAAAGACTAATCAAATCCGTTTCTGACTTATGATTTGCTCAAAATCATTTGGTTATCGTTGTACCAAGGTTCTTACTTGAATCAAAACATTTGGCTACTCCGAGTAATGGCTTTTGGTAAAGAGTTTAAAATCCATTATGTTTTCTCAAATCATTGCTAGGGACTAGCAATATCTCGATGTGGGATTGATGAGTGTCCAAATACTCATCATTTTATAACATATAGCTGCAAAATCATCCGAAAACACTCGAAACACATCAAAATGATCAAATTATCACAAATCGTGTTATATGTGTTTTAAATACAAAATATCAAAATCGGATGAAAACATATCAAATTTGCAAAATTGCGCTTTAGTCCCCAAGTTTCAAAAGTTGTCAAAAGCAGTCCCCGAGCTCAAAATTTCAAAGAAAAATCACCAAAGGTCCTTTTAAAATCACAAATTGTCATATTTAGTCCTTTGGTGGAAAATCTAAAAGTTTGAGAAAATTACAAAAGTTTAGTCCTTCAAAATCCAAATTGGTCAAATTTAGTCCTTGAAATTTTCAAAATGTCAAACTAGACCTTGGACTATTAAACATTGGCAAAACAAAACCTTTGACTACTTTTCATAAGTTACATATTTGGTCCTTGGAATTTGCAGTTTTACATATTTAGGTCCTTGGGTTATTAACTTTAAAGCCAAATGGACCTATTTGATTACCCACCCAAAATATAAACCCTTGGCCCAAATATCATTACCGGTTTTATATCAAACCCGCCTTGATCCATACCCATCAAACCCAATACCCGGTCAACCAACCCACAACCCCAGTCAAACTAAACCACCCAACCCGCCATTTTTTTCTTCCCCTTCACCCCTGCTACACTCAATCACCACACCCCCCTCCTCAACCTTTTCTCCTCTTTGTCTCCCCCCTCCTCCACTACATCCAAGACTCATTAAATGCACCCTACTCTCCTTTACTCAATCTAAACTGCTCAAAATACTCTTTCCCGCCAAAAATGCAAAATGGTCAAGATCGACTCAAAATGATCCTAGGGTCCAAAATAATGGTGGGAACTGCTCATATTAGAGAGAGAAAGCAAGTGGGAGTATAAAAGGGAAGATAGAAGCAGTTTCAAGCAGTTAGTTAGTTTTAGTTTTATCTTAAATGTCGTTTTAATTTAAAGTCTTTAAATTAGTATAAAACTTGTTGTATTCTGCTTTCTTTGTATTCAACTAAGTGTTTTGTAATCGTATAAACTATTTCCGATTATCAATTCAAGTTATGTTAAGATTCTATGTTTAAGGCTCTTTGCAATTTTCCTTTTCAAAATCTCATTCAAAAGCTTTATAAAGCTCATTTCTCAGTTTAACTAAGCTTATACAAGCTTCACATAACTTTTTACAAGTTCACATTTCATTTTCAAGGAAACTTGAGTGGTGGTCAACAAAAGTCAAAAAGGGTACATTTGGCAATGGTAATAGATATTGGGTTGATGCAGCCTTGATATGGGTAATATAGATTAGGATAGAGTAGGATTTGCATCTGGTTTAAGCCTGCAATCATCTGGACATATGTAAGTGAGTTTATCAGTTTCTACAATTTCAAGTTTATTTGCAGTTTAGCTAGTACATGTATCTGTGGTCACAAACTGCTAATATCTGTTAAATTAGGTGTGCTTAGGTCGAGTTGGACTTGGTTTGATCATTGATACCGGTTGGATCATAGATTAGCTTATTTAAATTAGTTCAACAGTTGGTATATAGGGTGTTTGGTTCATAGCTTTAAACCGCCCTAGAGGCTTGTGCAGGGTTTATGTTTGATGTTTCATGTTTGAGTAATCTAAATATGTTCATTTGAATCAATAGTTAGGTTTACAACACTACAAAAGTCAAAAGTACCTTAAAATCTGTCAATCTGTCTATCTGTATGGATTTGGGTTTGCAACTCCTTGAATTGTGTTTAGAAATCATCAACATTACTTGCAACAAGTTCATTACATCTTATAACATCATTCTTAGTTCATAAATCCAGATCAAAATCCAATAAAGTCAAACTTTTAGTTTTTGTTAAAAAGTCAAAAGTTCAAAAGTTCAGTTTTGGCTCAACTAGGAAGAATTTTCTAGAGCTCATTTCTGGGCCAATTTCTTTGAAACTTGTAGTTTTAGAGAGCCCTCTTGGTCTATTTTCTTATGAGTATTTTATAGGATTTTTGTGATTTTTTCTACAAGCTCAATGGAGCTTGTCAAAACTAGTCCAAGTGCCCTGTGCAGGGCCTGCTAACTGCACAGGTGTTATGCAGAAATTGCAGAGCCTGCACAGGTTCCATCATAGCTTCCCTAGGTCTATAAAGTGGTTTACAGGTACTTAGCCAGGTCCTTTTCATGTCCCAAGTATTGGTTTTCCATTTCAGCTTATTTAGTAGCTTTTGCATAAGCTTAAAGTAGGCCCTTGTCATTTGTTTTGTGCTTATTATCTCAAAGACATCAAATCTTTGCAACCTTGCAAATCAGAAGGTTTAGCTTGTTGTTTCTCACTTCATTTTGGTCATTTTAGCTTATAGTAGCTTCATTTTCAATTTGGTGCTTTTGGAGTCCATTTGGCTTATTAAAGTGCTTATTTATAAGCACTTTGATCATCGATTGCATATTCTGCCAAGTAACCCCTGTTTTCTATTTTTCCTAGCTTTATAATATTATTTTAAGCATTTCCTGAAATTTTCAGATTTTTCTAAGCTTGTTTTGCTATTTTTCTTGATTTAAATTAGTTTTTAAGTACTTTTAATTAGCTTTAAATACAAAAATTAGAAAAAGGTTCAAAAAAAATAATTTTTCAATTTTCTTAAGTTTAGATAAATATAAAAGCTTAAAAGTATTTTTCCTATTTTTCTCCTTTTATTTGGTATTTTTAATAATTTAAATTAGTTTTAAATAGTTTTAAATTAGTAATAAATATATAAATAGTCTAAAAATATATTTTCTGTTTTAAAATTAGTTTTATCATATTTTAGATTTTCTAAGTCTTAATTTTATTTTTCTAGTCTTATTTCATATTTTCTTTTATTTTAGAGTATTATTAAATAGTTAAAATTAGTTTTAATTAATAATAATTAAATAAATAGTTTTAAAATAATTTTACTTTTCTAAAAATTTTCTTTTATCATTAGGTTTGTAAAATGTATTTTCATATTTTTAGGATCTATATTGTATAAGTTTCACGCTTTTATTTTGTACGCTTACGTTATTTTTATTTAAAAACGTAAGTTTTAAGTTTTAGGTTTTAAACGTTCATCACTTTAAAAATAGTGATAGCGTTTATTTAATATCTTTTATCTTTTAATTTTCTTAATTTGCATTTAAGTCGCTTTTATTTATTTCCTTTTTCAGTAGTGTAATATTCAATCCAAATCCTTTCGATCGCTATCATTAGTGATCATTCTATCGTCTCGAATCATGTGTTTGACACACCATTGAGTCTCCGTGGGACTTAACGACCCGGAATTCCTATATTCTCGATCTTAATTGTATTTGTGTCGAGCGCTTTTAAGTCTTTTGACTTGACCGTTAGCGAATCAACCTTCAAGGTAGTTATTAGAGCTAGTTGTCACCTAAAAGGCGACAATGTAACTCTTTAACTATGCAACGTAACCGTGTCTCGCGGGGATTGTCTATCTCGAGTGGATCAATTCAAAATGTGCGCTTTTCCTCACTGTGCATTTAACCGTTAAAACTATTAAGCACATGTGGAGGGAGTATTTATGCAAAATCTATCTCTCACAAATGGTTCAAACATGTTTTCATTTACAAACCCTTTGAGAGATGTTTCACAAACAAGTGGTTTTAATAGCAACATAGGTTAGTCATGGAGTTATAAGGTGACTAAGGTTAGGGATAACTGTCCTATGATCCGCCAGAGCCGGGAGGGATCTACCCAAGGACATCACAAATAGTTAGTACTTAGAAGTTCTTAGGTATGATTGTAAAAGGAGAAATGAGAATCGAGAAAGAAGGAGTTGAAGAATCAAAAAGAAATGTAAAGTAAAGGGTGAAAAGAAATAGCCCTCCGATTATTCAACTTAGGGCATAACGGTTCAATTCATATGCTACTTGGTTGTCACTTAGTGACACCGGTATCAAGACTAAAAGTCGTCATGGACCCGATGACGCATGCACTAAACCTTTTAGCCACTCAAGTTTCTCTCAACGTGCTTGTTTCATTCTCACAGGGAACCCCACGTAAACTATTGGCTTTCTCTTAGAGATCACTGGTATTGAAGGAGACCTCTCCCTAGTCTCCGCCGGAAAACGAAACGCACTATTGAGTCTAGAGCCACGAGATTCATCAAAGATCTCTTAGGAACACTTGACATTTCATCACTTGTTGATCAACAAATAAGATCTTCATGATTCGATGGTTCATATCGAGTCCTTCATGATCTTAGCAATGTCGAGAACATTTATGAGAGGTTCACTCGCGATCCTCGGTGATTGAATGGAAACTCCGCCGTGGTCAACATCAAATGACCGACAAGAAGTCACTTCGATAACTCCCGTGGATTACGCGAGTGTGTCTCAAACGGTCTACGTCGTGAGGTGATGCTACGGTGTACCTCGGCGACTCATCTCGAATCAGATGTACTCGGTACATCGATTATCTCACTTGTGGGACTCCAGCTTCAGAACGGCCTTTGTAAGAATTAGAGTTGTGTTTTCACACTATGTCGTTAACACTCTCAAGTTCAAACTTGTAAGTGCTTGAACCGCTTATTACTAACCGCTTGAAATGTTTTCTTCTTATGGAAGCTCCAGAGCGGGATGATCGTGTCGATTCTTCTCATGCTCACGCCAACATCATCACTAATGGAAGTTCTATTCAAAAGCAACACAACTCCGAATGATTCTTCGTCAAACCAAAGAATCTACAAAGTTAAAGACTTAGAGAACTTCATCAAGATTGAATTCCACGTCAAAGAGCGTATGAGCATGTTGAAGAATGACGTGAGACACCGGAGCAACAAGGCACTGGAAGCGGATCGATGCGACAACAACATACTATCACTTTCACCACAAAGAACAATAATCAAAGAACAAAGTTAATGATGACGTCAAAGCAAAACCGCTCAAAAACTATCTCTACACTAGGGAGATTGTTCGATTCAAGGCAATTCTTCTCACAAGAAAGAAGAATGTCAAGAGCGCCAAAGCTACTATTACATCAACGCCTTCACCGCTTACATTCATATATACTTGAGGGAGATTGTTGGAATCACTCCTAAACCAGATTTCAAGTATTTATATTTCATATGTAATAGGTAGCTTATTATGGCCTTTATGTTTGTTTAAGGTCACTTATGTAGAAAGCCCAAGCTGGCCCAAGCCCATATAAGAAAGGATGGGAACTAGGAGTGTTGCCTCAGCTTCCTCCTATAAATACTCAGAACCCTCATTTGAAGGTTGGTTGTTCAAGTTATTCTCTTCACATATGCTCTACGCCTAAACCGTATTTTATATTGTGTGTGTGTGTGTTTTACTTGTTCATCCGCCTCTATCTCTTTCTATATTACTTGTGTTTGTAAAACTAGTGACCTAACAACAACGTCAGTGAGGTAAAGTGTTACTTCAGTTGGTCTTGAACGTTCTTGAAGCTTGTTGTTGATTGAGCTTTTTATAACACTCATTGACTTCTTTATCATAGAGTGAACTACTCACTGATTCTTTAAGGAATGAACTACTCACTGTTTCTTGAATGAGTAACTCAAGCTGTTTTATGTTTAAATACTTATTGGGATAATTGGGTTAAGCATTTGACCCAATACATATTCATGGTTTCTGTCAATTAGTAAATCGTGAGTACTGACGGATGGATTAAGGGCTCTATTGAAAACATCATTTCGTTAATTGGTCGTTGGTCAAATGAATTTGAGATGTGCTAAAGAGATAGATATTGGTTAATTGGTCAAATTAATTTGGGCATGGCTCACGCCCCTCTCAACATAGGCCAATTGTCGGACGAAAACCAACACATGAGATACGCATAAGCCAACTTGGTCAATCCTTGGACAAAAATAATTAATTATATTTAATCATACTTCTAATGTACTACACAAGTCAATCATTAATGAATTTAGAAGCAAGACTTACTTTCTCACACAGTATTAGTTAGATGATTTTTTTTTGAACAACACTTTTATTAAAACACTAGCAAGACGTTAGGAAATTACAACTTTACAAGATATGGGTTTTTTAACCAATCAACCCAACTAAAAGAAGCCTTACAACGAGACTTAATCCAATCAAAAGAATTTAAAACTACATCATCGAAAATCTTCTCTTTAGCGCTAAACTCCTTTCCAAAAACACATCCATTCCGGAAAGACCAAATATGCCACCAAGCTCCATAACAAACACCTTTAGTGTGAATCTTCATTTCTTGGGGCCTTGTCTTCAACCTCTTTAGGCGCCTCGGCTGATTCTTCACTCGACTTTGTATTCTCTAAACTCCGATTATAGTTATGCTGAGTAGTAAAAAATATTCTATTGGAATTACATGTGAAAAGTAATACGACACATACGCCCTCTTAACTATTACAAATCAAATATTGGCTAACATGTCATGTGAACAGATTAAATACGCGTCCAATATAACATTTCAATCAACCAAACAGTCTCGGTCAAGGCCCCTGCTATACAATTTTTGATCCAATACACAGCCGCATATGGGTGAACATGATTACACGACCTTGATAATCAAACCCCAAAATTCATCTGAGCTCTTTGTTCTAAACACCAATTCAGAAAAGAAGATTCATATTCCATATTTATAAAGCTGAATCTTTATATAACTACTTGCAGCACGGCGTGTTCTTCACTGGATCAATGAAACTCAGTGTAATCAAGATTCATATTTTTAACAATGTGTAAATATATTAAGTAATGCTAAGTTACAAATACTACTAAAATAACTATCCGTTTAGAATAAAAGAATTTAGAAAAAGTAACTAGTCACATTGAATGTACGTAACTAGAGTCTACTCTAGAAGTGTGATTTGAAGGCCCAGTATTCACCTTTTATTTGACAAAACTCCATATAGAAAAAGTAAATTAGTGGCCATGATTCATTAACCACCATCTGTCGTTATTGTTGCAAAATAATGCAACTTCTACTTGCAATAACTCGAAGTCTTTTTATAGGAAGAAAAAAAAAAGTAACATGCATTATGTGTTGTTTTGAAACTTGCCCTTTATAAAGCAACATAAGAAATCTTTTGCCTTTTAAAGAGATCTTTGAAGTTAATTTGGCTCTTGGAAGCCAATAAAGGAGCTTAACAAATTGGCTTTTGGAATTATAAGAAGCTTTACGTGCAGTTGTAGACAGTATCCATAAGTGAAAGCTCGGGGTAAGATAGAGAGATGGCTAGAGAACGGTGGAACACAATGGATGAAAATCATGATATCACGACGATATTTACTTTTTGGGCAAGTGTCATGATATTTGCACTTGCGGTGTTTGGAGTCATACTATTTTCATGTGCTGAAGGAGCGCAACCAAAAGACAAGTCTGACGGTGCAGATGACACCGCAACTTATGGTGGTAGTGCATGTGTTGCGGGTTGTGGTGCAGCATGTGGTGGCTAATTGGAAGTTCCGTTTATCGTTCATTTACCAATGCCAACAGTTTGAACAAAAAAAGGGTCTGAACGTTTGTTTTTAATCAGCACTAGTCAGAATTTTTCCTTTTCCTGTTTAAGAGATTTTTGTTTGCAACTGGAAATTACTAACAGAAAATCTCCAACTAGTTTATGGATATTTGTATTTTTTTTCAAGAAAAGACTTGATTAGCTGCATATATATTGACAAACTTTATGGTCCTTTTACTAATGTAGGGAGTATTTTTATGGATTTGTAATCGTAGTAATAAGTTTGTTAGTAGTTGGACTAATTGGCTTATAGAACCCATTTAGTGGGATGTATTTTCTAGCCTCTTGCTAGTATTTTCTTTTCTATTTGAAGTTAGCCGTTTCAAAAAAAAATGTACAGAGTATTTTTTTTTTTTTTTATGTCAATTGTCGAGAATTGCTAAACTCACAAAAAAAATTTAAAAGAATTCTCACAAACACGTGGTAAGTGAGGTGCACAAACCATACTTGACTACTTGTATTACTATGTGATCTCTTTCTCCTTTTCACTGTGCACATTAAGTCGCCGCGTTCTCCTTATCACTGTGCACATTAAGTTGACGGGGTATTTGTAAAATCATTCTTCTATTTTTGTGAATTTAACATTTCTTTTTTATGCCAGATATGATATTTAAACTCATGACGGTTGGAATATCGTGAAAAAGTCTCAACTATAGTCATTGCAACTCCTACATAACATCTTAATTAGTTCGTGGTTAAACATGCTGATAGCTTTCAGCCTTTCACCTTATCATCCGGGTACATGTCACTTCTCGTAAATTTGAGAAAAAATTTCTAATGATCCTATTAAATACTTGTCCTCTAATGGCGGGTATAGTCAAAAAGGTTGTTAAAACCTCACTTATTGTATGTGTATAGACTTCTTTTGTTTATATGTTTGACTGATATAAGTATATAACTAATGAAAAGAGAACACTCGCAAGCAATTGTTGATGTTGTTACTCTTTTCTAGTCATGTGGTAAATGTGCATAGGTTAAAGGATATTTAGGTACAAAATAAGAAAAAATCGTTTCCTAAAAAAGAATAGTACTAAATAATATACCAAGTCTACCACCAAGAGTATCAAATTACACATAGAAAGCTCCACTTTTTGCGAGGGATTGTGCTTGACGAAGCCGCCAAACATTGGTCTTTAGTATGTGTTTGCTACCGCCAATAAACTAGCCGAGTAGGAATGTGTTTAATCAAATCAGCTGATCGAAATTATAGGAACCATGATCATATTAGGAAGGTCAGTTCATTTGGTCCAATAGTAAAGTTGGTTCAATCTCATAATGTGTGTCGTTTTATCGAAAACCTTACATCCTAAATCCACAAAAGTATAGACAAGCTTGAGCCAACGAAGCATAATATAAACAGAATTAGCAGAATTCTACATGCATGATAACACTGACACAATGTCATCAACTCGACATAATTACTCATAAAAAACAAGTGCACATCTCTTCAACACCATCCTTTTTTCTGTTTTAATTCATATGTGCAACACACTTAGAAATTAAAGAACTTCCGCCTGTCAAGAAACTCCATTCAAATACCTAGTTATGTCGGCTTACTTCTCACCACACAAGGATCTGGCTGCTTGTAATGCAAAATAGGTGAGGATGATATCTGCCCCAGCACGTCTCAAACACATGAGCGATTCCAACATAACTTTTTCCTCGTCGATCATTTTTAAAGCACCCCCTGCTTTTATCATCGAGTATTCTCCAGAAACCTACAACCACGTATAACACAAAACACAAATATGACATAAGAAAGCCAAAAATAAAATACAATAATTTATATAAGCACAAATAATCATTTATTTGTAAAACGATTCTGGTAGTGTTTGGTTTTCATTTGAGTTTAAGAATGGGTGCATGTTTGAAAGAAAATTGGGGAAAGAGAAATAGGAGAGAAAAAAAACCCATTCCTAACGATGGGTTTAGTCAAACCATTGGGTCATGGGTTTTTTCAAACCCATTAGCTTAATTCCTATTGTTTCATTCCTAAACCCTAACACCCTTAGCGCGTTGTATGCATTGAAATAAATACACATGCAGGCAACTTTCTGTTTTCAACTCGCTTGACCCGTTTCCTTCCAGACTTAAAACTTCTATTTTACTTGACCAATTAGAGAACCTGAATCCACCCATTCACAAGTAGATGGACCGACATTTCCACGTCTAGTTAATAAGTTCGGTGATACATTATCTGTTAGTGCTAAAATAATTTAAAAAATTACCTGATATGCAGCAATTGGTAACGAAGAGTTATCACGAAGCAACCTAATGATATCCAAGTAAGGCAAGCCTGGTTTTACCTGTAAAACAATCACAGGTGATTAGAGTTCACATTCAAGTTCGTCACTCAATCAATGGAGCATGAATAACTATAAAACAAAGATACTAACCAAAAGGATGTCAGCCCCTTCAGACTCATCAGCACGCGTTTCAATCAGAGCTTCTCTATAGTTAGCGGGGTTCATTTGATAACTTTTTTTCCAGAACACACAAAAAAAAATACTTCAATCCATCAAGTTTTCACATAAAGGATAAAGTGAGTGTTCAAACCATATAAAACATTTACTTGTACTGGTTACTTACGTTTTTTTGTCCCCGAAACGTGGGTTCGAGTCTAAGGCTTCTCGAAATGGGCCATAAAAGGAGCTTGCATACCTGCAAGTAGAATGACAAACATGTTTTGAGCAAACCAGGCAATTTAAGCACTATACATATAGGTATATAGCGTAAAATACGCGGGGTTAATTTGTTTTTGTAAATAATCAAGTATGTCAAATATGATTACAAGTACTATAATTATTCCATAACAGTCTAATTCTTTGAATAAAATGACGAACGGGGTTTTATGCATCGAAAATTTACTCTGGGCAACTTTCGACCCATCAGATATCAAACAATGATTTAATCAATCCATTAATAAGTAAGGTTATCAAAATTTCCACCTCTAGTATTGGTGAAAATCATACTCTATTATGAGGGTTGATAAAAAAAAATTACTTTGCGGTGTAGGACATAATAGATACATGCTGAAAACCTTCAGCATCAAGAGCTGAACGAATTGCCCCTACACGACCATCCATCATGTCACTAGGGCTCACGACATCCGCTCCAGCACGAGCCTACAAAAGAAACACACGTCATCAAGAGTAAACTTAGAACTTCTTAGCTAATAACATTATAATAAGTTGAATACTTGGGTGGCCTACGCAACATAATTCATTATGCATGTGGAACATAAGAAATGCTATATCCTTCTATAAAATCTCGAACACTTGACAGAAATCCATAAGGTGTTGACTCATTACCTGTGAAACGGCCTGTTTGCATAATTGATGCACAGTCTCATCATTCATTATAACTCCTGCATACATGCAATATATAGGGTCACATTGTAACGCGTAGCAATTAAATAATACTAGCCGGGTACCCGCGCACAGCGGCGGCGATAAGTATAGTTATATGTGTTTGCTTACCCGTTTAGTGAATTCGTTTCACAACACTTGAATGTATATGTGTTAGTTGTAAGTGTTTGTTTGGGTTACCCGTAACTTTCCGTAGCTTTCCGCGACATCATTATTCCCGTATATAGAAATACCCTCGCAATCTCTTACGCGTCAAACACTACCCCAAAAGTATATGATTTTGACGAATCAAGATTATATTGATTGAAATAAATGAAATAAAGGTTAAAGTTGTAAAATTTGAATTAAAATAAAATAAACCCATTAAAAATATAAAACTAAAAACTCATAAAAATATATCAAAATGGATGTTGAATTAAAGAGCATAAAATTTTAGAAAATATGGTGAAATTAGATTATAAAAAAAGTAAGTAGATAAAAAGATATTTTAATTTACAAATAAAGATGAATTTTTAGTTGAGAAATGACACATGTCATTTTATAATTGGAGCTCTTTATCTTAATTTTTAGTGGTTAAGAGTTAGGTTTGGAGTTTGTTAGAAGTTAGGCTTGGAGTTTGTTAAGAAGTGACACATGTCATCTCATGATTGGAGCTCCTTATCTTAATTTTTGGTTAGAAAAACTCTTTCCATAATAAACAAGTAAAAAAGTCTGAATTTTTAAGCCTTCTAATTTTAGAAGGCCTAAATGCATTATAAAGTAGTATAGATTTAACAATATAAAACTTGGCTGTGCAAAGGAACCACTCAACCAAGTACCAAAACATCAAGGCTGCATCTTACAAGATACTATTCGACATTCTAATAGGGGAGAAGTTTTCGAACTTATACACCTAATGGTATTAACCTTTTTTTGTTTTTCCCCCAAAAACACATACATACACACACGTGAAAGAAAAGCAGCATAAGCTTGAAATATTGCTTCTAGATGACATAAAAGCAAGAGCATGCTAGTGTTAAGTATTTGAAAACGAATCAGGTGTGTGTAGAAAGTAGTAATTACCATCTTCTCTAACGATACCATCATGCCCATCAGAAGAATATGGATCTAGAGCAACATCAGTGTAGATGATCTGTAAATAAACACATTAAATCATCAAAAACAAATACTCGCCAAGCAGAAGTACCGCAACTAATAGATCTGCTAAAGAGGGTGGGTTTGGTTTTTTGAAATTTATAAATTCTTAGGATTTAGATAGTTCAATATGATTAGGAAATCTTTATTGCAGCAAAAAATAATCTAACTTTCCTAATGAAACAATTTAGGAGGTTTTATACATTTTGGGCCATTTGCAGCCCATTTTACAAGTTTGACCCGTTTCAATCTTAGCTAAGATATTTAATTTTGCTAATTACACAGCAAGTATAACCATAGGCCAAATTGACCGACTTACCTGTAAATGCGTTTAAAGGGTACCACCTCTATATTAACAAGGTCTATATTATCACTAATAGTAAAATGGAAGGATTGTATGTAAATTCTTACAAGATCAGGATACTTGTCTTTGAGCAGCCGAATTGTTCGAGGTACTAGTCCAGAATCGTTGTATGCTTCATCTCCAGTGGGAGTCTATACAGACAAAACACAATTATGCAAGAGTTTCATAACAGCTAAATTTAAATTTTGAAAATACAAGTGGCAACCTTTAATGCATCTGGAACTTTTGGGAAGAGCACAATACTGTTGACACCTACATCACGGGCCTTTGCAACCTGCACCAAGTGATGAATATGACATCTTTCATTTCAATCAATTCAATTTGCATATATTGATTATTTCATGTTCCAATTGGTAAAAACATAATCAATTATAATGCTACTCTCTTAATATACAATTAGCAACACACATGGACAACCCTGATGGTCAATAAACTTTCTAGTTGCACTGATCCTCTAACTGAGTCTGAAAACATGTTATGTTTTCATTAAAGTAATTTGTATATTTATAGCTATATGATGCATCAAAATTGGTTTCTGGTCCTTCCCCGATTACTGAGAAAGTGAGAAGTCCAACACTTTAGTGTACAGAGGACCACTAGTTCTCTTAAACTTTCAAAATGGATGAACAAAAGGTAAACATTTTACTGATTTATTTTGTGGAAATTCATACAATCACTTTCTTAACTAAATGTTATATCAGAACATGAAATGCAGCTGCGTTATACTACAAGATGTCTCTATAACTTAAAAGGAAATATAGTTAACAGATGATCTACTTTTCATAAAAGAAATAAGTTTTTTTTAAAAGAAAGTAGTCTACAAGTATCACCAATCCTTTTATACTTTTACTATACAACTATAAATGTATTATATATACACACACACACACTCTCTTAGAATGAACCAGTAATATAGATGCCAGGTAGGTCTCCAAATGAAGTTTACTGGATATAATGATAGTATGAACCAGATTAGAAATTTGTGACAACTTTCAAGAGGCAACCGTGTCCAATGTGACCTATTTTCAAGAGGAAGGTTCTCCCGAAAGAAAATTGACAAACCCTAGATTAATAATCGATTGTGCTAAGCCATATTTCATTATGCACTATTTAGGGAGCTACCTATTTATGGACATAATATTGTTTGTTATCTTAGACATGTAAATACAAGCAGTACCTATACACTATTAACCCTAAACGAAGAGAATAGAGCCAGGCCACTTTTTACTTTCCAACAAGAGAGCCAAAAAAGATGTAAATAGGTAACAAAACCTCTTCAAGAAGCCCATGCCTCCATCCAAGCCTATAGCAACCAGGCATTGCGCCAATTGGAGTGTCTTCTTCACCTGAAAATCCAAAGAAGAATGAGAAAGAATAGAAATAAAAAATAAAAAGAACATAAGAAAAATATAGCACAGATTTTGACCTTCATGAATAAAAAGAGGGTACACAAAGTTTGCAGGGGACAAGCTTGTTTCCTGGAATGCAGACCTAAAGACTGGTGATCTGCGATTACGTCGTGGTCGTCGAGACATATTCTACATGATTGAACAGGCAAAACATGTAAATATCAAGAAGAGTAGCTAATAGCACAACCATTTAAACAGTTATTAGGACTCTCAGGACCTTGAATGACCCCCTTTACCTTAGTAATACCTATCAAATTCATTTTAAACATTTAAGTTTCTTTATCATAATTGAAGTTGCCATTCCATGAAATGCATAAATTGACTGATTTGATAGCAGCCAAAAAAAATTCAGCAGTACATCGTAAGCTATTTAGTTCATTGTAACAAAAGAAATGTGCAAAATACGATCAACAACTTTTAGTAGATATAATATCCCGTGTAACATATTCAACAATACATGGATGATAAGCAATTAATAGTGATTCAAGTTGACAAGTTCACATACGTCAGTTGCAATCTACAATCCCAACTGCGGTCATGTTTTTGTCAATGATAAAGTGAGAAGAAATCTAAAATCAGAATAACAAGAAACTTGAAGCAAATGGAATAAGATTTAGAATGCTTTTACGCAATATTTCTCAAAGTGGAAAGATGGGCAGCTCTGGCAATGGCAAAATGGTTGTGTCACTGTCTGTTGGTACAGTCCATGTCAAGTTGGGATAACCCACAGACCAGTGTTGTAAAAATCGGCCTTGGCGGCCGATATGGCGGCGCCTAGGCGGTTGGCGGCGGTCAAACGCCACGATTTTTGGCATATCGGTCTAATTTGGCGTTTTGGTCAAAATCGGTCAAAATCGGTCAGAAATCGGAGCTTGGCGGTCAAAATCGGCCTTGGAGGCGGTTTGGTCAACGGCGGTCAACGACGGTCAACGCCGGTCAACGGTGGTCAACTTCAGATCTGGGTTTTTTTTTTTCAAATTCACGGCAATTAACTCCGATTTTATTGATTTTGTTCTAATTTAAGCTAGTTTTTATAATTAATCTTGCTAATATTCATTTCTTTAATAAATTCCTTTGTAATTTAGGGTCACCGCCATGGCGCCGCCATGGCGCCGCCTAGGCGCCGCTATGGCGGCTATGGCGCTTGGCGGGGGTCAACCGCCACGGTACCGCCGAGCGATTTTTACAACCTTGCCACAGACACACTTTTATCCGTTTTCTTATAAACAGCTAAAGATTTTTTATGATCACAAAACAATAATGTTACAATAATAATCATAACATGAAAATAAAAAGAAATAGAGAGGTGTATGCATTAATAATCGACTCTAGACGACCTTTCATGCCGTTTCCCTTTTAGCTTTTTGATTGCATTTGACCCATTTAAGATAAAACACAACCCAAGTCGACCCAAACTTATAATTAAGTGGGTCAAAATTGCCACCTCTACTTGCTTTTTTACAAGAATTTAAAGAAGGAAAAACACAGCCTCTGTAAATTGTTACAAAATTGTTGCTAACCAACTAACAACGTAATGAAAAGAAACACAGACTCAGTAGTAATGCAAATGAGAGGTGATAACACTTACAAGTGGAGAAATGACAGGAGTTCCAGCAGGGGCTGAAGGAACAGGCGGCACTGGAGGTGCTTCCGGGGCATTTCCAGCAACAACATCAGCTTCACTTTCTTCAATACTCTTACCCACACTTTTTATGTGTCGATCATTTGCTGAAGCCTTCACTGCAAACATACGCCTAGAAGGACAAGTAGACACCATAGGGCGAATTGTAAGGGTATTTGGTTTGAGATTTACATGGCTCAGGCAATCTAAACCCTTCATTGTTCCAACATTCAATGGCATATTCACAATTGTAGAAGCCATAACTATGAATTCTGCAGGGAAAAGAAATATGTTAGAAAATTTTGGAAGAAATGCCACATCCACGTTCTAACGTTCCTCTGAAAAAGAATGAAAAAATGTGAATGAAACCCTCATGTTGGAAGCAAAGCTACCTCTGCTACACAGAGAGAGAGAGAGAGAGAGAGAATCATAGTAATTCAGCATCAAATTTAATAAAACAACAAGGTAGACAAACTACAAAAAGGGAAAATATCAAATATGAGACAAGCACATAGAGGAAAGTGAAACTTTGATCATTTAGAAATGAAATGCATCTCACACAAATAATGTAACAGAATCCAACGCATTCTTTTTTATCAATGTATCTTTGGCTATGCTCTTACAGTAACTGATATTTGGTCAGCTTTTTCAATGTTGTGAGCGCTACGTACACATAACTTAACCCTGGCTAAAATGTTTAGCAGGTTGAACCATTCACCCGATCAAGAGGTTGAGTAATCAAATCACCAGGTTACCAGTTTCAGTTGGCCTCTCTGAATATGGAATCAAGGACTAAACAGCTCTAAACTTTAAGAGGGCTACCCTCCAACCAGTCGGTTAAGACCATTTCTAATTAATTTCGATTAATGCATGCAAGAATCCAAGATTATTAACTTTTTTAAGACAGGCCGAAATTAGTTGCTAGCATGTAATTTCTTAGTAGCAAATTTTAGTGTTAGCCACAAATCCCACTTGAAACAAGAGGTTACATATAAATTTTGTACAAAAATAACTATGTCACCCAACTATTGATGCTAGATAATTGGTGCAAACAGTTGGATCGATCAATGCCTAAGCGACAAGTGTAAACTCATATAGACCATTCCTCTATGGCTCTATTTCTAATCTCCGTTTGGGGAGCACATCATAAAAATCATGGAAATGAGACGCATAAAACAAAAACAAGAAGCAGTGAAAGCAAATGCAAATTTCATTTGTGTTTTTCTGATTGAAAGTGAATGTCTATTTACAATTGCAGAACACAATTACACACAAAGGTATTCACATGAATGTTTTATTCAAAGGATAACTTGCTGAAATTTTACACTGTATAGTAACTTAAATCGAAATTTATCATACACAGCAGTAATTTTGCCACAAATCATAAAGATCTTTTATCTACCATTAAACTAATTTTGAGTTTTGACAAAATATATACTTATTTTCCTTTTGGGTAATGATCCGTGAGGTCATTGTACTATGAGTAAGTAACGGAAAATTTATCCCCGTGGACTGGTTGGCCAAAAGGTCGGAAACCATGTATATAAAAAAAACACAGATTTAGTTCAATGGGTACCATATATTTGAGTTAGCTTGAGAAAATAAGATGAGTTAGGCAAAAATTTATAAAGGTTTAGTAACTTGAATGTATAATTTTCAAAAGTTAAATGACTAATCAGAACATATTAATAGCTATAATGACAAAAAATTATATTCTAGCAAAGTACAATGACTTCAGAGTTCATTAAGCGTTTCTATTATAGAAGGAAATTGTTAAACAAAAGTACAGCACCTTCATGTTACTGTAATGAATTTGAATAATAAAAACAACAGTATAAAGTATTTGGGCTAATCCAAAAGCTATTGCAACTTTAGGGTGTGTTTAGAAGATGAAAATGAGCCCCTTTTGGGAAAAAATCTTTTAGTAAAACGGGCAAACGGAGGAAGCCTGTTCAGGTTACCCGGGGAAGTCGGCCTTTTTAGCTCTCATGTACGCAGCCTAACCATGGTCTCTTCTAAGACTTTGGAAACACCTTGAGAAAGAAAAGTGGAAAAATGGAAAACGTGTTCAAATCAAGTTTTCATAAAAAGAACCACTCAGGGTGGCCTATTGGCAAAAGGGCTTATGACTATATGTGTGACGTCTCAGGTTCAATTTCTGGTAGGTGCAAACAACGCTAACCTCGTGAAAAAGGACGTCTTTACCTGGTTTGAGTTTGTGAGGCGGTGGGTTCAAACCCCGTGCATTAGTCGGACAAAAAGGTCAAAAACAATGGTTACCCAAAAAAACAAAAATTCATAAAAGAAAGAAATTAAATTTTATAACTTGGAAAACCATAACTAAAAAAAACATCAAAACATATTTGATTTAAAAAATAAAAAATCCTCTGTTAATTAAAATCGAAAAACAGTCAAATGCAGATAAACATATACAAAAATAAGAAATGAGCAACAAATCCCTATAAAAGGTACGAGTACAAAAGTAACAGGTCTTACCGACGGAATTGATGCAGCAGCAGCAGCAACCTTCTTTTGGTCGTCAATTATTGAAGTGGTAGTAGCTAACGTTTGGTATCCTATTGTAAGATGAGATTTTGTTTTTATTCCAAAGACTTTCTAATTCATAAAGTTGCTACTAAACTTTTCTTGTTTTACATTTTGCACCAAACTTTCTTCTGACCATTTATAAGGCTAGAAGTAATCGTTACCATCTTTACGTCAGCGTCATATCAAACCTGCCACCAAACAGTTGTAATGGTGACCAAACCAATCATATAAATATACATCACTTTATCAAAACCACAATAAGCATAAATAATTATTGTGTGTGTGAGTTGCAGCTAATGTTTGGTATCATATTATAAGATAGAGATCAAACACTTATCACACTCAATTACAAAAATAAACACTTTCAAATTAGGGTATCAAAATCAACATTTTGGGCAAGCAAACCATTTATTCTCCAATTCATGCACACACATTTCCTCGTTACAAGACAAAAACCGTAGAGAGCAAATATTTTGCTCTCCCTCCCAATTGCTCTCCACCTCACTACAAGACAAAGAACATGGAGAGCAAATGCTTGCTCGCCCAAAGTGTCAATTTTGGTAAAATTGATTTAAAAGTTCATTTTTGTAAAGGTGGAGATAAAATGTTTTTCTAAAAAATTCTCTTTTGCTTTTAGGATAAGGATCCTCTCATGATCATTTGAACATGAGATGTAAAGTTGTGCATTTGTGATTGTACATTTTCATTATAGCAAAACATTTAACTTAGAGTAAACTACACCATTCGTCCTTGTGGTATACGTTGACCATCAAGTTTCGTCCTTTGACCAAAAAAATTGCACTGTTCGTCCTTAAATGCGAAACGTTATCCACCGTTGGTCCTTCGCTCTAACGGAACACACTAACGATCGTTAAGTCTACAAATGTAAGGGTATTTTTGTCTTTTTATCTTTTCTAACTTCATCTTCACCAACTTCCCAGATCTTTTGACTCTCCCTCTTCTAGAAAATAAATCACCCCCCCTCATATCTCTTTCCCACTTTACTTTTTCTTCCCAACTTCCCAGATCTTTTGACTCTCCCTCTTCTAGAAAATAAATCACGCTTTCCCCTCTCTCAAAACACCACCCTCTCTTCTTGATGATAAACATCACCATCACCATGCCACTCAAAGCCTCTCCTCCGCCCTAGGGGTCACGAGCTTATGTTGGTGAAGGTGAGACGAAAGCGAACACAGCTGGGGATAGTCTCATTCAACTCGAGATCAAGAAAGCAAGGGTCAAGACTTTCCCTTCATTCATTTATAAAAGGGGACTAATTTCACAGGTCTAATCACACATCAAACACTCACGAAATTAGGGTTTCTAAAGTCAAAGGGGTTTTTCAAATTGGTAGAGGGGTTTTGATCTTTGGAGTCTAGAGAGCCTAATTCAAGCCTTGATTCGTTCAATTTCACGCAAATCTTGCCCGATTGGAATTCTTTGTGTTCATATTCATGCTTCTTAAATTGTTCATATTCATCTTTGGAGTCTGAGAGCCTAAAGTCAAAGGTTGTATCATATTCATGTTTCTTAAATTGGTTCTTTTAGTTGATAAATTTTGATTTGGTAAAAGTGGGTTTGTGTTAGGAGTTTTTGTTGTTCATGATTAAATGGCTTTGTATTAGATTTTTTGTTCTTGATGATGATAATAAGATTGATACCGAATTGAGTTTTAGATTTTTTTTTTTATTTTTTTTTTATTTTTTTTTTGTTCCTGATGAAACGATTTGTTCCTGGTGGAAGTATGATGGCAGTAATTGATGGTGATGGTTGGATATGTAAAAGGTAATGCATTTAGGGATGGTTGTGGCCAGACGGTTTTTTCAAAGTGGCTGGTCGTTTTGGGTGGTGGTGGTGGCCGGATTATGTTGACCGGAGAGAGATGGTGAAGATGATAATGATGATGGAGAAGAGGAAGAGAAGAATAAAAAAACATGAAATGACCATTATACCCTTAAATATAAATACATAACGAACGTTAGTGAGTGTCGTTAGAGCGAAGGACCAACGCTGAGTAACGTTTCGCAGTTAAGGACCAACGGTGCAATTTTTTTGGTCAAATGACGAAACTTGATGGTCAACATATACCACAAGGACGAATGGTGTAGTTTACTCTTTAACTTATTTTAATTCAAATGTAGAATCACATAATGCACAACTTTGCCTCTCATGTTCATTTGAACCTGAGAGAATCCTTATCGTTGTTTTTATTCCTGCAACCTTTCTAACTCATAAACTTGCTACTAAACTTTACTTGTTTTTAATCATTTTGCACCGAACTTTCTTTTAACCAAACTCATCACCTCCACGTGATTGTTACATTATCATTTATCACATTATCAAATTCATCATTAGACAATTGTAATGCTTATCACCAAACCAAGCATAGAAAAATAAATCATTTTATACAAACATACTTCACAATATACCCCACAAAAAAAAATGAACCGTTTGATAGTCAGCACCATTAAGCCATTGCAAAAGAAAAGGGACCGCATGTGATGGAGATATGTATATAAGGGGGTATACGTGTGATTGTGGGAGGTGTTGGTGGTGGATAACCCAAGCTAATAACGAGTAAGGGGGGGGGAAAGTGATTTGCAAACTGTTCATTTTGATTTGCACAATCAACTGTACAAGCATATAAAGCTGTAAATATTTTACAACTATATGATGTATATGGTTGAGTGTGTCAATCAAAAATATGTGTGCGCAAATCAATTCCCAAAAAGAAATTACTTGTTTAAAATGTAAGTGAAAATTACCAAAATGAGCCTTTTTTGTTGTATTCTATGAAAATGGATGAAAAACTAAACATTTAACAATCTGGACCGTATGGTGCATGGTTAGGAAGGGTGCGTCGCCGACATGGAGCCGTCCTTCATGTGATATGTGCCTAAGGAGGCGCACGTATAAGGAGCGTCGTACGCTGAACATTTGATTGGTGCGAGCCTCTTTCTTCTCGACCTAGAACCATATTGTTTCCTTCATTGCTGGTTCTTTTTAATGGTTTCTAACCTTTTGGGCCGGCTAATTTACAAGTTTCGAGCCCATCATTACACAAACTGAAACCACGTAAAGCCTTTCTTTTTCAATAGGCTGACATGGTCACTTCAGGGTTGTTTGCACCTCGCAGAAAATCTGCACCGCTTAATCTAATAATACATGCGCATAACACAATCGATCTCTTTTGATACAGTATAGCATACACATGCACACCTTTTGCTATGTCTTTCACTGTGGTTCGAATCAATAACGCGTAACTGCCTAGCAAACATTTTTACTTTGGGAAAAAGATGATATATGATATTCGGAGATCAAAAACATCTCACTGATGACACATTTGATTTATCAATTATCAATCACTTGCCACATTGACTTAATTGCTTGATCGTAAAACTAATGAAACATCAAAATCATGTACCTTTAAACTCACTAACTTGAAAAATGCACATACACCAATGAGATTGAAATACTACACTTGACTCAGACCTTTAACATTAACCTCAAACACCTTCATTGAACCGTAACTTGAACTTGAACAAATAGAACATTCTTTTTACGACACCCTTTTCTCTGACTACCAACTACGACCTATTCACATCCTCAAGCTCGAAACAATTATCATAATACAAATATAGCATTGAAAAGAAGGTTCAACTCCTTGCAAGATACTGTTGGAATTAAATAACATGACATTCAAATAAATAACCACAAAACATCAAAGTATTCAAGCGGAAGCGTATAGGATTTATTAATGAACAATTAATTAACATAAAAGAATATGCGTACCTTTTCTTGATTCTAGCCGAACAAGAATCAAATCCACAAACTAGCAATGGAAGAACCCTAATTTGATTTAATTAGGATTATATGAATTACCCCTTACCGTTTTGTAATTCAATCCAAGAATAATAACAATATTGTGTTATTACTGCATTCTTGTACACACGTACTAAACCGAATTAAAGTAATGCTAGTTTTGATAAAACAAATAACTTGGTTTATTGGAAAAGAGTGGATCGACACCCTTGCGGATGGCCGATCGGTTTGAGACAAAGAAACACACACAAAACGTTTTTAGGGTTTAGCAATGAGCACAAGAGATGCAAAAACAAGACCCCTAGCCTTGTATATATACCCAAGCAAACTTGGTGAACAAGTTGGGTTTGTTTCCTTTTCCTCCTTGGCCGATCGGTGAGGGTATCCCCAAGGGATTCCGGAAACTTCCAAACTTTGCAATTTAGTCCTTTTTCAAATACATTTAACGCCCGTTAGTCCATTACATTAATTACTTATGTTCGTTAGTTATTTCGTTTAATCAATAAATAAATATAACATTTATATTTAATTATTAACTTTAAATTCTCATACGTAAAGTGTGCAATCCGTAGTCTCCGGCTTCGATCCTAACTCACGCCTACTAATTTATATCCATAAAACTAATGACTCCCACTGGATATATCTTAATAGAGTAATCACATCGGTTAACGCCTAGCAACACTCGATGCCTCTAGTACAACTCGGTAAGGCTCACGGAAAACCTTTAATGATTTCTCATTATTATTATCCTTTGTTTCTAATACCACGTTAAATAAAGATATGGAATTAAGTCATTCTTTATAAAACTATTTTGTTTCTCGTTGTAAGTGATTGACCAAGATTACCGAATCATCTAAACATATTTAGGGAGATTTGGGTGTGACGACAAACATCTTGTCAACCCTACAAGGCCCAAAGAAGATTAAACTCCAAATAAATTTGAAGGAACAAATTCTATTTTGACTACAAGAATAACCCATAAACTTCGTAACATTTCGAAAACAACCCTTATAACTACCGATTCACGTATAGCGTTAAGTTGCTCCACGTAAATGCACTACATTCATGACACTTATCCGGTATCTAAAGTCCGAGGATAACTATTCATAATTTACTTATAACAATATCCACAAAGTAAATTATGTAGTTGGGATAAGTCCTATATTCAATTCATTGAATATCATCCTAAATTGGTATGCATTCTCATCAATATACTTTCAAGTATATTCTACCACATCTCTCATATTTGTCTTAATTTAATGATACTCCCATATCATTAATCGACAACGGACATTTAGAATAACTTAGTTATTCACGGATTAAACATGCAAATATAGGACAACAATATTATAAATGAAAATAAACATAATCCAAACTTTATTTCATCAAAATAATAAATGTTTTACAATATCCTTTATCCAAATACTAATCACGCTTATGCATGAAACTATTAGCTAAACGAAGTCCAATTCCATTGGCAAGTCCAATAAGCTTGTCTTTAGCTAAAGCCTTAGTGAAAGGATCACTAAGTTATCATCTGTGAACTTTCGGAGATTTATTTCACCTTCACGACTTGTTCCCGAACATAGTGATACTTAGTGAAAATGTCGGGTGCCCTTCATGACTCTGTGTTCATTGGAGCGTAATTGTCACAATACATATCAATAGGTGATTCAATTGAAGGCATAACACCAAGCCCCGAAATGAATTTCCTAATCCAAATTTCCTTCATTGCGACTTAAAGCAATTATGTATTCTTCGTCAGCAGACATCATAATCGACTCGCTTCTTGCTCTTCCAACAATTGCTCCTCCATTGATGACAAAGACATAACCCGTATGAGACTTCGTATCATCTTTATCACATTGCCAGACGCATCACAAGAATCAGAACACCAAGTTCGTGTCCGGATTTCCTCCATACACTAAAACATATCTTCGTATTCCTAAGATACTTTAGAATATGTTTAATAGCAATCCAAATGAAGTTCACCCGGATTCTGCTGATATCGATTGGTTATGTTTTGAGTGAACGCCACATCCGGCCTTGTGCATCTCACGGCATACATAATAGATCCCACACCAAGCATAAGGAACTTTACGCATGCGTGCCGCTTTCAAGCCAGTGTTGAAACACACACATACCGCTACATAAGCCATGCTTTACTTCCATCGGCAAATATCCTTTCTTGGAATTTTTCATATTGAATCTCTTCAATATTTTATCAATGTAAGCTTTGACTTAAACCGGTTAACCGCTTTGACCTATCTCGGTAGATCTTGATTCCTGAATGTATGCAACTTCTCCTAAATCCTTCATGGAAAAACACTTCCCAAGATATGCCTTAACATTTTGCAAACTCGGAATGTCTTTTCCCATAATTAATATGTCATTGACATAAAGAATTAGGAAAATTACATCACTCCCACTAACTTTGTGATATACACATGGCTCATCAAGATTTTGAATAAATCCATACCTTTGATTTGTTCATCAAATCTTTTATTCCATTGCTTGATGCTTGCTTGGTCCATAAATGGACCTTTGAAGTTTGCATACACGGTTTGAAATTGTGGATTCACGAACCCCTCATGTTGCTTCATATAGATGTCTTCATCTAAGCGACCATTTAAGAAGCGGTTTTGACATCCATTTGCCATATCTCATAGTCATAGTATACGATTATAGCTATGAGAATTCTAATAGCTCTAATGTCCGCTACAGGGAGAAAAGGTCTCCTCGTAATCAATGTCATAAGTTTGAGTAAAACCTTGCGCAACTAGACGAGCTTTATAGACGTGTACATTGCCATCCATGTCGGTCTTAATTTTATAAAGCCACTTACTTCCAACCACCGTGGCGTTTGAGGTAAATCGACCTCTACCCGACTTCATTTTCTCTCATGGATTGCATTTCATTCATTGCAACCTCGCCATTTTTCCTTATCGGGACTTGCCATGGCGCTTTATAACTAGTAGGCTCTCCAAGATCTCCTAACATAGTTTCCTCAACCTCTACGTTAAGACATAGACGTTCAGTGCATGTGTAGTCCTACGGATCTCGAACGGATTCACTTCAACTTCGGTGGAGGACCCGCACTATCGTGTTCTACCTAAGTACGTTAGTGTTTTCGAAGGTAATGCATCTTCTTGATCATCTTCCATATCATAAACTCTCCCATCAATTCTTGAGATACGAGATCTCTTTCAAGAAAATCTCCATACCTAGCAATAATTACTTTATTTTCATTGATAGTAAAGTAGTAACCCATAGTTTCCTTAGGGTATCCTACGAAGATACACTTTACAAATCTTTGTTGGAGTTTATTTGTCGAGTCACGCCTAACATACGCCTCGTAACCCCGGACCTTTAAATAAGACAAAGTTAGAGCTTTACCATGCCATATTTCATATGGTGTCTTATCAACCTTCTTTGTGGGAACCATATTTAGAATGCGAACAGTGATTCCAAAGCATAATCCCAAAAGGATAAAGGTAGAGTGGTAAGATTAAACATAGATCGTATCATGTCCAACAATGTACGATTTCTTCTCTCGATACACCATTTTGTTGTGGAGTATATGGAGAAGTGAGATTCTGACAATTCCATTCTCGACTAAGTAATCTTTAAACTCTTGGCTTAGATACTACCGCCTCCTCTATCGGATCGAAGAGCTTTAATCTTCTTTCCCAATTGCGCTTCTACTTGACTTTGAAAATCTTAAATGTTTCAAACACCTCATGTTTATGCTTAAGTAAATAAACATAACCATAACGGTTGAAATCATCAAGAAAGGTTAAGTAGCTAGCACCTCTCTTTGACACATGTCTAAGTGGTCCACACACATCGCATGAATAAGACCAAGTAGATCGAAGCCCTCCATATTGCTATGAAAAGGTTTCTTCGTCATCTTCCCGAGATATGCATGACTCACATTTATCAAATGATTCATCATTGATATTTTGCAAAGCCCTTCTTGTTGCAACTTATGCATGCGAGCCTTGCCTATATGAGCAAGTCTACAATGCCAAAGATAAGAAGAATTCAAGTCTAACTTTATCTTCTTGTTAATGCTAAACATTGAATTATTATTATTGTTAGATTCATTTCAATCACATCAATTTCAAACACACCATTCACGAAATTGCTTTAAAATAAAAACACCATTTAAAGAAACATCAATTCCATTACGTGAAATAGTATGAGTAAAACCATCATCCAACAAACCGAAAGGAAACAACACCTCTAATTATAGAAGGTGCGTAATGACAATTGTTCAATAACGATTACTAAGCCCAAGGCAATACTAAACTAAACGTTCCTATGGTTTCAACAATGCGATATGCGCCATTTCTCACGTCAAGATATTGCTCCCCATAGCAAGCTTCCTTTCCACTCTAAACCCCGCAGTGTATTACAAATCAATACCACATCCAAAGATCATATACCTGTGAATTTTATGATTTAGAGTAAATAATTCAATGAAAATAAATTACCGTAAGAACCGCGCCATGGACCCTTCAGTACTTCATTTTATTTGCCCGCAATTCATCAAGATAGAGACACGCTTTCTTCCAATGCCCAACGCCTACAGTGATGGCATGCTTGATCCTTTTAGGATTTTCCTTCCTAGAGTAGGGTTCTTCTCGGGTTGAGGTTGATAGGCCATCACTTGTTCGCTTTTGTCAACCTTTCCTTACCCTTCCCTTCTTGTTGTTCGCACGCGCGGTTTTGGCTTATTTATCCTTCCACCCCGAATAGCAAGTACCGGGCAATAGGAACCTTTGAGGCAACCCTTTCATAGTCAATTAGCAATGCGCGTGGGTCAAGAATTGTCTTCCCACGCAGTGCATATTGAAGTTTCGACAAAACCATTAAAATCCTTGTTAAGGGATCTATTAATCGATTCACGACCATGTCATCATCATAAGTTTTGCCAAGTGCCTTTAGGCGGTCCATGTAACCTTTCATTTCCAAGACATGAGCACTCACGGGGTTTACCCTCTCCCCGCCATACCGTAATGCGTCGGTCAAGTCATAAATCTCGACAAGAACGGTTTCTCAAACATAGTTCAAGTTCATTGAGCATATTATATGGAAATAATGTTCGAACTGCTTTTGAGCGATTCCATCGTTCCCAACATAAGACAAGCCACATCATTATGACGCTTATACTCGAGTTGCTGTCGTCCTTTCGAGCTCGAGTAAGATCGTGACCGGTTGGTTGTTCGGGCAAGGTTCATAAAGATATTTCAACCGGTCAAGAACTCTACGAGACAATTCTCAAAGCGGTGCCAATCATTGAAATTCTTAGAGCTACCAACTTTTCTCGATCAAAAAGCTTTTGAACGCAGAACTTAGTGCGTTGTTAGTTTTATCGTTATTTTGAGCCATTTCTACAGAAAAAAGTTCAAGTATTAGTATTTTCGATAATACAATTTTTCAAGAAAATAAAATATAGCCAACGGTAATATAAACATATAACCATATAATTTTCTCGAAAACTAGGATCCAAATTATCATAGGTTCATTACATCGCTTGATCCGCTAGTAACGAAAGCATATAATAAGGTAATCATCGAACATTAATTGACAAACAATTTCCAACTCCTAGATCATTATGGGATTTATATTTTCCAACGCTATTGCAAATATAAACATGTTTCATCCCATCTTATGCCTTGAGTCCGTGTCTCACTTCCTACTCAACTTAAGTGTCTAACTTAAAGAATTGCAAATATGTCCATGTAAGGTCCGACTTTACATAGAGATTTACCTCTCATCACAATCTAGCCAAGCATCTTGTCATGACGTAAATTGCAACTTCAAGTGTTCATTTCAATTAGATAGCATAAAACTTAATTTAAAAGGGTACCGCTTTTGATTTTATGTGGTCAATCAAATATGTACAAAGATGTCATGCATTCATCTTGTAGCATAATTTTAATAAAAACTTTTTATTACCAATTCATAAAGATCAAATTATCAAAGTTTTGATTGAGGTATTGGGTTCACCAATCAAGGAATTTAGTGTTAATTATCATCCATTATACCGTGCTTTTGCATAAGTGTAAACACTTAGTGTTTCGTAATTACCACCGTGGAGCATGAAATTAAAACTAATTCGCCCTTAAGATGAGTTTGCACATTTTATGGCTTACTAAGTAGCTCCATTCAACTTACAAGCGAGAGGACCGGTGGCGCAAAGCATAACCTAAGACATCCTTTCAAAGCGACCGTATGCACTTTTTATTAACCCCTTTATAGTTCATTCTAGTGGGTGGTAATTGCTCGCACCATTTGTACCAAAGTCACCAATCAATTAAACAATTGAAAACTTAACTCTTCCAAAACAAATCAATTTTCGCCATTGTTTAGTCCGTATTATTTTTCTATTCAAAATTACACTTTGCTTAAAACTGTCTAACATAATAAACAAACAAGTAACAAATAAAAAATAAACTACTAAAAAGCAATGCACACATAATAAACAATTTATACGTGTAAACAAGTAGCCACATGCAACTTATTCGATAAAACCCAATTAACAATCAATATCTAGGTTAAATTAATGTATATATTAATTAGGGCTTTCACTCTCTCAATTGAGAGTGAGCCACATACATCGAAGAATCGATTGCGTAAACCCTTAATTAATAATATACCAAATTGCACATAATTTATTCATTAATATATATAATTGGAGTCTTCCCCAATTCAAGATTTATCGTAAATAAATATATCTTAACAATTAAACAATATCAAAGTAACTTATCCATGACTAACATGCATGTATAATCATGGATATATCATAACAATTATACAAATAGTCACAAGATCGCATATAAAAATTCCATGACACATAACAAATTATTCATGAATTAATCACGTAATTAATATATTAATTATAGGTTTTAATAAGGTTAGCAAACAATTTTCAAAACCCTAAAAAATTTATGTATGTGTCGACCAAAAAAAAATAGGGGTACGCCCCAATTTACTAAAAAAATCGACCAAACAAAATTAAACATAAACCCTAGATTAACATATCAAACAACATACAATTATTTGTTTTATTACGCTTATGTAATTAATTACTCATTAAAACCAATGACTCGTGATGCCACCGTTGGAATTAAATAACATGACATTCAAATAAATAACCACAAAACATCAAAGTATTCAAGCGGGCGTATATGATTTATTAATGAACAATTAATTAATATAAAAGAATATGCGTATCTTTTCGATTCTAATGAAACAAGAATCAAATCCACAAACCAAGAATGGAAGAACCCTAATTTGATTTAATTAGGATTATATGAATTACCCTCACTGCTTTGTAATTCAATCCAAGAATAATAACAATCTTGTGTTATTACTACATTCTTGTACACACGCATTAAACCGAATTAAAGTAATGCTAGTTTGATAAAACAAATAACTTGGTTTATTGAAAAGAGTGGATCGACACCCTTGTGGATGGCCGATCGGTTTGAGACAAAAAACACACACAAAACGCTTTTAGGGTTTAGCAATAAGACAAGAGATGCAAAAAAGCACCCTACCAGATATATATACACAAGCAAACTTGGTGAACAAGTTGGGTTTGTTTCCTTTCCTCCTTGGCCGATCGGTGAGGGTATCCCCATGGATTCCTAAACTTCCAAACTTTGCAATTTAGTCATTTTCCAATACATTTAACGCCTGTTATTCCATTACATTAACTACTTAACGTTCGTTAGTTATTTAGTTTAATCAATAAATAAATATAACATTTATATTTAATTATTAACTTTAAATTCTCATACATAAAGTGTGCAATCTAGTAGATCTAGTTCGATCCTAACTCACGCCTACTAATTTATATCCATAAAACTAATGATACATCACCAAAATTATTGATTTGTAAAACAAGAGATAATTCTAAAAAAAAATAATAATAAAAAAAAAAAAAAAATAAGACATTCGGATAATTTCTTCGTAGGCATATGAATAAAATTACCGAAATTTCATGAGTAATGCTAACATTTCACTTAAATATTGATTTTAGAATATTTGCAAGAACATATTACAATATTCTCATAATTGGTATAAAAAATAGGGTTAACAGACAAATATGTTATCAAAGTTTTGCCAAAATATATACGTAAGTTACTAAAGTTTAAAAACGTTACAAATAGGTTACTAAAGTTTGGTATTGAGTTACATAAGTTGCTGAACCTTTTAAATGATGACATGCTTATTTTTTAAGTACAAAACGGTTCTTGTGGTTAGTCGTGTTTCATAGATTTAGTCCCTAAACCACCATTTCTCTTAGTTTGACCGCTTTTATACATTTTCATATGTTTTACCCGCTCATCCATTTTATACGTTTTTATCGGTGTTCGCTCGCTTTTATATGTTTTCGTCCGCTTTTTTACGCTCGCCCATTTTCTATGTTTTCGACGCTTTTTAAGTTTTCATACATTTTATTCGCTTTCAACCGCTTTTATACGCTTTTGTCATTTTATACGTTTGTATTCATTTTCATTCGTTTTTATACGTTTTCTTATGTTTTCGCCCGTTTTCTTATGTTTTCATACGTTTTTTTTACGTTTTCATATGTTTATATGTTTTCGTCCGTATTTATACGTTTTTATTCGGTTTTATCCGTTTTCGTTCGCTTTTCTTACGGTTTCGCCCGTTTTCTTATGTTTTAGTATGTTTTTTTACGTTTTTATTCGTTTTCAACTATTTTTATATGTTTTCGTCCGTTTTCAACTGTTTATATACGTTTTCATCCGTTTTAATCCATTTTTATACGTTTTCGTCCGTTTTTCTTACGTTTTTGACCAGTTTCTTATGTTTTCATACGTTTTTAACGCTTTTCACTTTTCCACCGCTTTAACACGTCGTCCATTTATATACGCTTTAATCCGTTTCGCCCATTTTATACGTTTCATCTGCTTTTCTTACGTTTCTGCTTTCTTAGGTTTTCATACGTTTTTTTTTACGCTTTCATTTGTTTTATTCTTTTCCACCGCTTTCTATACATTTTGTCCATTTTTATACATTTTATTTGTTTTATCCGTTTCCGTCTATTTTTATACGTTTCGTCCGTTTTTCTTACGCCGCCCGCTTTCTTACTTTTTAGCCCGCTTTCTTATGCTTTCATACGCTTTTTATGTTTTTATTTTTTAAATTGTTATATATTTTTTTGTCCGTTTCGTCCGTTTTTATACGCTTTTTTCGTTTTCGGCCGTTTTTATACGTTTCCATCCGTTTTTATACGTTTTTTTCGTTTTCATATGTTTTTATTCGTTTCGTTCGTTTTTATATGTTTTTCTTACGTTTCGTCGGTTTTTTTACGTTTTCGATCGTTTTCTTTTTTTTTTTCATACATTTTTTTCACGTTTTTATTCGTTTTCATCCGTTTTATACCTATTATAAATAGTATTTATACGTAAAAAAAGTAAAAAAAAAAATGTATGAAAACATAAGAAAACGGGCAAAACCGTAAAAAAAAATAATAAAATATAAAAATAGATTTAATTAACGGATTTAAGTTCATTACCAAACATATACTCACATACTAAGGAACAAATCCGAGTCACTCGCTTTTAACAAACTCTTTTTCATCCCTTATTTTTTTAAAATATTAATATCTCTTATACAATTAATCGTTAAGCGAAAAAAATATCATCGCGACGAGTATTTTAATTATTTTTCTATAGATGGGCACTTTAATATACTTTCGATAAAGTTCTTTTTTTTGTTTTTTTTTACGTTTTTTTTTCTTTTTTTTTTCCTTCGTTATTGAAACTTGCATGAGAAATCACATGTGATATTACACTAATTTGGATAAATTACATAAAAATACATGTGATTTTTCTCACACGTGATCTCAGTCATATGTGATTTTTTACCAACTACTACGTATGATTTTTTCACATGTTATTATATAAGTTTCATAAATGAACTGCTATAATCTATAATTCGAATATAGTGCGTGTGATATATGGTTGGAAAATTAGAATGTATGTTTTTCATTGCAAAAAGGAAAAGTTTTTATTTATGAACAAATACTAATGTCATCTTTAGTACGAATGTTTAGTATTCGGACTTCGATATTAGTATTAAATCACATGTGATATGTAATTCGAATTTTGATACAGCTAACGTGAACAAACGACCAAAAAAAGTTTGTCGAATGTATATCAAAGTGCTCGTCTACAAAAGGTAATTAAATGACGTGACGGTATAATTTGTTTTGTCCAACGATTCATGGGATATTTAAATTACAAAAAATGTGTGTAATTGAATTTTTAATTTAAATATTAATTATTATCCCTTTTTTTCTCAACAAGAAAATAAGTGAGATTTTGTCATTTGTTATGTGAGAAAAGTTTGATATGTAAAATAATTGTCCTCTATTTAACGCTAAAAATATGAACGGGGAATGTGTCCTCCGCCATTCCCCGCCCTTGCCCTGACATTCTTATTCCTATATATTTTTGTTTAAAATTTTTCAATTCATAGAAAAGAGTTAGCCGATAAACATGCAAGATTTGAGCATGTGCGAAAAAGGTAACTGCACAAAGCCCGCACTTTTTAAACGCCTGGAATTTTTATAGCTTCAATCTAAATATGTAATTGCTTTTGGAGGATTTGGTTATGCCCTAAGATGATTTAGGATGGAAAATAGAGGTTTGTCGTGAAAAGAAAAAAAGAGAGTTTGAGCCATGAAAGAATATGGAAGAAAGTGTCGCGTGTGAGCCTTTAAAATTTGATTTGTGTTTATGTATTAGGAAAACATTTAGCTATGATACATTTTCGAAATAAATATGAAGCATCTTACTTTAAAAAAAACTATTGTATCATTTGAAAGTCAGCATTTACATCTAGAAAGAAAAAATGTTATCAAGTTGTTATCTGATCGATACCACAAAACAAAGCATACTAATATATAAGTGTTTGCTAATTTTACAAACATCTTAAATTTCACAGTTATCATGGAACGATAACTGTAGCACTGGCCACCAAATATCATGGAACGATCTCGCCGATAAAACATCTTTTACATACCTGCTAGCTTCGATCTGCCGGTTGAAGCTTATAATATAACTAGTGTCTGCCAGAAACTTTTGGAACCAAGCAAACATATTACATATATGTAACCTACAGTAATTTAAATGGATACGCAACTGCAGAAATATTGTAAGAATGATGTAACTCTTCAAATTGAAGTTCTTGACTAGCTTCGTACCCCTTAAAACATGGGGTTTACAACATTTTTATTCCGAGCCAGCCTGAAACTGAATCAAACTATCTTGTGATATAGTGTGATGGGCATGACAGCAATACTTTCTACTTCCTTGTTTCATCGTATGCAGATCTGGATCTGAATCTGAAAATGATGAGTATACTGCAAAAACTCTTTTATTCGTTCCACAACAAGACTTGTACTTTGCCTTTCTTACCAAGCACTGTCCAATGCGAAATGGGACTTTCACACACCACCATAACGCGATAATTGGACAACATACACATAAACACGCACTGCATGCGAATTCTATAGCTTTATGACTACACTTAGGTTTTTCACCGAAAGATGAGGGGAAATTTGAAGAAGAAGAATGCTTCGAGTTCATCTCTTCATGCTTTGTGTTATCTTTTAGTGCTTTCATGTATTGAGGCATTTTCTGTACCTTTCTTTTTCTTGTTTGCTTTTCACCTTTTAAATTACTTGGTTATGAAGTTGGAATGTGATGCTGCATTGTAACCAAATCATGTGTATTAGGACCACTTGGCATCTACTATGCTACCCAGTTTTAAATAATAGCATACTTCACATATCCAAATTTCGTAATCCTTTCTTTTTTTAGAAAAAAAATCTTATAAAACTATAGGTCTTTTTGAACATAAAAGATTGGATCAAGTATATAAGAGACTGAAAATTTGACGTTGATTTAAACCATCTGCCTGCAACTCTTGTTGTTTAATAATATCCGGCCTCTTAACAGCGAATCTATTTTTCACTTGAAAGACATTGATGTAACTCAATTAACAGTATAAGATCGGGCGTAATAAGGTCAACAAAAAAATGAAAGACTCAGTCGATGCCAAGACCTAGTCGTGGGGGTTGTTTGTGCACAAAAAACAGAGGCCAACGGTCAAAAAATGATCCGTTTGGCATTTAAAAATAATAATTTCTTTAATAATTTATACAAATCTATCTTTATAAATACACCAATACTCTTCCGAATTCTAATTTCCGTTTAGGTCACTCACCAACCGTAATTTCCAACCCGCAAGTTTTGTGTACGAACCACGACAACAACACCCTATTTACTTAAACAATCCGTTTCAACCTCCGTTTAACCAGCACATGTACCAACAACAACAACAACAGCCCAATTTGTATCGTCCACGAATGTTCCACGATCCATCGTCACCACCGACGTACCAATCTCAAAGTTCTCAACATATTCTCCCGTTCAACCTTTTAATGTTGATGAGGTAGAAGATTTGAATCCGTTTTTTGGTAGTCAACATTATTCTCCGCCTCAAGCTTCAGGTGGTCCATCCGAACCCGTTCAAGACGACTCTCCATTGTGTAAAGATTGGATCAACACGTCCTAAAATAGTGTCAAATGGAATGCTCACAAGAGTCATGGGTTTTGGACAGCTGTACTAGAATACTCTGAGAGGGAAATGGGGGAATCGAAAAGAGGCTACGATGCCCTCAACTGCAAGTGGAAATCGCAGATTCGTCCTACAGTTGTTCAAGTTTGCGTGATTTACGACATGTAAAATAGAGGAACTAGAGTGGCTCAAATGACCAAGTGGTGTTCGATAACGCAATATTCGAATATCATATGATATACAGTCAAAATTTCATACTTGTTGAGTCGTGGAAACTTTTGAGAGAATGTATGCCATAATTTCACAAATACAAAGCCACTGCAGACAAAAAATCAAAGATATAGAAAACCACCTCACACAATACATCGGACCACATGGTGATTTTAATCTCAATGACGAAGCGGGTGATTCATAAGAGGAAGAGGCTCAGGAAGTTCGACAAATAGGCAGTGATGAGCTAAGAATAAAGCGTCATTCTTGTCCGTTCCTTCGAATCTTCGATTCTTTGCTCGACCTCCGCACCATTTGTTAATTTGTTAGTCGATAAATGGAAAACATCCACTCGGGTCTCTTTTCCAAAAAAAAAAAAAAAAAAAAAAAAAAGCCCATGAGTCTTATTTTTATATGAAGCAACGGCAAATGAAAATGGAAGAAAAGATGAAGCAACAACAAATGAAAATGGAAGAAAAGAAGTTTCAACAAAGGCAAGAAGAAATTGAGTTACAACGTCAAATGTTCATCTTCCAAAGAAGAAAAGAACGCAAAAGACATCTTGTTCTATCATAATCACGATGACCATTTGATTGAAAGACAACGTGGAACGGTGTTGGAGATGAAGAAACAAATCAAGGAGAAATATAATTTAGACTATTAATTTAAGTTTTAATTTTATTGTAATGTTTTTAATTTTATTTGAATTATTAATGTAATATTTTAATTATTACTCCGTAATGAAATTTTAATTTTAGTGTTTAAAGATAAAAATAAAAAATATAAAATTTGTAACGAAGTTTATTATCTTATTACACTAAATTGGTGGTGAAATTAGTTGTAAAGAGATGAATGCATCTTGAGGCCTCCTTATTACACCTAGTCTAACACGAGTCCCTCAACTCTTTCACATAAGCATCACCTCAAAATACTTCCATGCACACTATAATATGAACATCGCACATAACAAATAAAGCTCTACTTTTGAAACCTTAAAGGATGATCTTAGCTGCAAGGAGAATTAAAGAATGTTTGATCCCATGGTGCACATAACGTTGGACCAACAAAACAGGCACTTTATATAGAATAAAGTGCCAACTACAAGAAAACGAATCACTTTAAAGCCACGATATAGCTATCTAATACAACCATGTAGGTAGGCCGTAGGTATGCAGAATCTTATTCTCATGGGTATCAAACCCATTGCTTCATACTCATACTTATAAAACAAAAATATTTTAACACCAATAAATGAATAGATACCCTTAAAAGCAAACATGCCTTCTAGGAGTCAACAAATTTTGTTCAGATGTCAAATTTTTACGCCAACTATCTACAACGTTAGTATAGTCTAGTATCCGATACATGATAAAAATAACTCAGTTATGTAAATGTGCAGGAGGATAAAGGCACCTGAAAACCTCAATGGGCAAGCACCCTGCAAGGGTTTGAAGAAAAATTAGCATTACACGGCCAACCTTGCCCCCTTTGATGAAGTTAGTTATACCCATGTCTACAAAAATACAAGAGAAAAGTGATTTCTTATTTGGTTCCAGTTTACTGTATTTTATTATTATTATTATTTTTTTAATATCCTAATAGCACTTCACATGAGAACCGTCACTAAGCCAACCCAAAATGCTACTACAGTACAGTGAAGAACAGAGTGGGCAACATAGTAAAATCAATAACAACATCCCTAATCCTAAATACTACTAAAATCATGATTCACTTTGCCTAACCTAACACAGAACTCAATTAAAAATAACAGCCCCAAAAGATACATACTAAAGAAAGTCTACCCTTAATCTGCAAAAACAACAAAAATTACACCCCAGATAGTAACCGGAAATCACAAAAGAGAAAATAGAACACAAAAATCACTGAAAAATGTGAGACAGTGAAGAGAACTGAAAGTGGGGTGAAACAGAAAAGGGCTTTTGGTAATACCAATCGGTTCAATAGTGGTCCAGCAGACACTAGAAATAATAACATGGCCTTCTAATGATTATCTTTTGAAATTAAACTGTCCAATGACCCCCTTGGGCATATAGGTGAGATCCACCTTTAAGAGAGTACCAAAACCTTGATCAATTAGCACACATCTACCAATTGTACACTAACATCCAACTTTTAAAACCGTATACGCTTACATTAGATATCTTCACTCCTTCCTAATACATAGTAGTACGCTAACAAAAATATTACTTGTTTGCTAACAGCTTTACATACCATTTCCTTCACCTCTTAATCAGAATCAGAATCACTTTCTGAATCGAAGTCTTCATCATTAACTTCTGGTTGGTCGACTCGAAATTCATTCATCAACTCATCATCTGAATCTTCATGCTTCCTGATAACTTCCTTTTCAATATTGATTCAAATATGTTTGGTATTGCTTGATATCACCCTCCTTATAAAACTTGTCAATTTGTGCTTTAAGCTCTGCCAATACAAGATCACACAGATTAGACACGAAATTACATTAACTAAGAAAATTTACATCCATGTGTACGGTAGAAACTCTATAAATTAATACTCATGGGACCACTTAAATTTATAGTAATTAAAAGAGTAATCGATATTAATTTATCTATAAATTAATGAATCAGGACCTGCAAAAAATATTATTTTAGATAGTATATTATCGTGAATTATCGAGTATATGCGTATATACATGGGCGAAAACGGTATTCGACTTGAAGCATTCAATACGACAGATGTGTGTTTAAAAGAGGATATCTCCATACACAAGCCCATTGGAGATGTACATGGTTAGTGAATTATTCAAGTATTTTTCAATATATCAGGGTACTTAAACATTGCTACGTCATATCTAAAAAGATAGTGAAAAATTCGAAGTAGATACTTTAGTATTTAACATGTTAGAAGTTGGTGTTCGGATAGCCTTATACAATTATATTGTTGCCGCATTTCCTTTGATATAGGATCAAAGGAAATGAGTACACAATTCATGTTGATATAGGATCAATTCACACAAAATGAGTATTACCTACCAACTTAAACTTATTTCACAAAACCTTGCATGTGAAAATTTTGATCCAATTTGGGTTCAGCATTATATCTAACAGATCAAACAGGTTTAACTAAAAAAATCATCAAAAGGGTTGAAAGTCACCCATAATGTTTTTATATGACATTTAAACTTCCTCTATCATTTTATTACTAAAATCATATCTTTGTTTTCATAACATAGTTTAAGTAATGATAATTACCACTTTAGTAAATTGCTAAAATAATCTAAAAAGTAAGTGAAAAAGAGGTGGCTGTAGTTTGACCTGACCTTACCATCCCATACTCACATCGTAAAAAGTTACCCATTTTGACCCGCAAAACTCGCTCATTTAGCCACCTCTACAAAACCTAAACCAAAACTTAGGAACAAACACTATCCACGTGATGGGCAGCGCCTCGAACTTAACCACAAAATATGCAAGTATACACATGAAATGTACCATTTTGTAATTTAGCCTATTGATGTTCTTTTTTAGTTTTAGTGTTCAAAAGTTGTCTAGATTACAAGTTTTCATGCTATGATTTGCTTCATATCCATGATCAACTTGATAGCTACATCATCATGGATGTATAATGTATGGGACCGAGATCTCAAAGAGTTTCGGAAGAAGCTTGTGAAGGTAAAATAGCTTGTTAAAGACTATTAAACAGGAGCTTTTCTGACAACGACCAATTTGAAGAATCAGTTTCAGTTTTCACAATAATAGACGTTCTGAAATATACATGACTAAATAGTCACATATGCAAAGAGGTGTCCTATCTAAGATTAAAATGATTATATCATAAACCACTTACAAAATACGATGAGTCATTAAGAACAAACGAAAATGTAAATCTCCGATGTCTGTTATGGACCCTAAGTAGGAAGTCATGGCAACAAGTGAAATCTGTGTTAAACCTGTTTTTTTAGTTATAAATAAGAAAAAATAGACCTCTGATACACAGCTATAAATGAAATAAAGTGTCCTGCACAAATTATATGGACACTCCAAACTCATTTATGATGGTCAAGAATTTGCTTATATTTTCTCATATCTGCAAAGATAAGCAGCTTAATGTGTTTGTATTGCTTATGTGCTCATTTTGAGTAAATGAAGCAGTTTTCAAAACGTGTTATGTCTAAGGGCTTGTTTGATAAATAATTCCAATTATATTTTTACCCTATATCTAACCTACAAGCACAACCCTTGATTAAAAGAAATTACACTAAAAACTTCAATCCCTTTTAAACAACTAACAAGGTTGGTCGTGTGTTATGATATCCTCATAACAGTCTGATGTTCGAGTTCGAACCTCGCTAGGTAAACATCTTCGGGTGGCGAGGGAAAGGGTTCAGAAATTCGAGTCAAAGAGTCACGCTAACACGAACATGTAGCATGAACAGGGGAAACCTTATATATTTACCCGTGTATGACACTTTATTAACCAACTTATATTTTCCCCGGTCTGTGTTTTTCTTTTACAATAAGCAACTCCAAACACTATTTCTTGAACCGCTTATTTTTTTGGCTTATATTGCGCCCCCTTTTTTTTGCTTATTTTTCAATTTATAGGGTATGTTTGGCGAAACAAGCTGGGCTGGGTCATATATTATAAGCCAGATGCTTAAGTTTATTTTTTTATAGAGTTGTTTGGTGAATTAGTTGGAGTTGAAGCTTATTATTGTAGAATCACCTAAACATAAATCAAATTAAGTTCACATATATTTCAAACTTTTACGTGTGAATCCACTATATCTTTAAAGGTATTTATGTAATTTAACTAAGTATAAGCCCCTTTAAGTCCCATAAGCCCGTTTCAACTGGCTTTGGCTTATGGAGGCTTATAGCTTATAAAACCCTCTATAAGCCTGTGTGATAAAAGGAACTTGTTTTATAAGTTAGCTTATTTTAATAGTTCAAGCCCTCATAAGCCCCTAAAAGCCCGTAGCCAAACACAGCCAGAAGCTTATAAACCCAAAAATAAGCTTCCTATGTGTTCCCACTAAAAAAAACCATCAATCCCAAAAACCCTCAAAGTAACAAACCACAATAAATTAAAAACCAAAAATTCCCAACAACAAATGTACTAGAGTAGTAATTTACCTGCACTGCTGACGTCATCCGTGTCACCAGCATTCTGATTCTTGATTTCGTGTTGAGAAATGGGGTTTTCAGATTTTGATGTATAAAAATTAATGGAGAGTAAAGATGGTGTTTTGTAATTACTAGCAGATTTCATACCACGGGGCATTAACAAACTTTTTTGCATCATTTTAAACATCATCATCATTTGATTGAGCTCCAGAAGGACAAGGGTTTTGTAAAGGGTTTTTGCTTTCGGGTCGGGTATTATTATGATTATTGCAATCGGATCTAGCTTCACATTTTACTCGGATGGTCTCGTGGTTTAACAAAAATTGAAGTTGGTACATCAACCTTAACGAAGAGAGGGATTCTCTCGAGTTTGACAATTATGAGCCGGATTTGATCTGGTGGTTCAAATCAAATAAATTTTCTTTTAGAAAATTATTGAGGCCAATTTTTTGCTTACCCATTTTTAAGACTTTTTCTCATCTTTTTAAAAAGAAATGCTCGAATCGTCAATTCATACATATTACGACACGCCAAGATCACCAGATTTTTCCAATCAGACACCGTTATTACATCAAATTTCAAATCAATCTCTTATTTTGTTTTTATACAAAATCAATCGCCAACCGACGGCTCAACCAACGGCTTTCGCATCAATCGTGCGCATTTTGGCTTAGGAAATGTAAAAGAATCCAAAAGATTTCAAATCCAAAGTGATGCGACACTTTTTTTTCTTTTTTTTCTTTTCTTTTCTTTTGCCACTTTAACGTTGCAATATCATCAAAAAAAAACACACACACAACACACACTAAACACACACTGATCGAACGTTTGATCCAGATGACAAAGTAGACGCAAAAAATCAAAATGGTAAGTATTCACACTTAATTGATTTTGTTTCTTACTGCAACTTAGGGTTTTGTTGCATCCCTTTTGTTGCAACTTAGGGTTTTGTTGCATCTCTTTAAGTGCATGCATTCTTTTGTTTACATCATGTTTTGTTTTATGTGAAAATTACCAAAAGAGGGGAAAAATCCATACACGGTTGTGTTTTTCTTTTTTTTACTTTTTTTTGCCTTTTTGAGATGGTTAAGAAAAATGAATAAAAAGCTGAACATGGGAAGACCTAATTTTTATATTATTAAATGACACTGTAGTTTTAATTTCTCCAGCGGTTGAGTTGATTGGTAAAACGATTGTGTGATATAGCTATATAGGTGTAAGTAACATATATTTTGTATTAGTCTCAAAATGAGAGGGTTCGAAACTGTATTTGTCCCATTTAATAAGAGGTTTAGGGGTTAGTTCTCAATTGAGGTGGCCTGTAGTGGTTCGAAACTGTAAAAACGATTGTGTGTTAGAGCTATATAGGTGTAATTAACGTGTATTCGTAGTTGATTATTCACACTTGATCTAGACAGAATGAACACTTAGCGATGAGTTCTTAGTCCTGAATACAACGGTGTCGACGCAACCATTCATATTGTTGACAACCTCTCTTGTCAAGATTTGGTTGTCCTCTCTTGTTAAGATTTGGTTGTCAAGATCCGGAGATGCTTTTACTTGTAAATACTTGTAGTTTAGATGTCGTATGCCTGTCTTGATGAGTGCTTTTTAAAAGCCAATGATAGTGTGCTTGTAGCAAGTTTTACTGCTTTTTAGATGTCGTATGTCTTGTTTGTTTTAACGTTTTGAATATGTTATTTCTTGTAGGCGTGTGATGCTAGAGTTATTGTTAAAAGCAAAGTGCATTACTGTGACTTATGAAGGATCGATTAGACCCCGCCGCTGCTCCATGTTTAAAGCCACATGTTTTGGACCATGGCTCGATCTTACCTATGTCGATAACGAGGAAGGGCTTGTTCATTACATGCTTCGAAACAATTCCATCAAAACAATGATAGCTATGATCTTCCACTTGTATACTATTTGAATGGACATTGTCTTTATTTTGGTCGAAATGAATTCTTCCCAGTTCTTGGTTTTAGATTTGGTATGGTCGGTTTAGGAAATGGCGTAGTGGTGATATCCCTTTACGTCATCACAGATTTCCAAAGCATGTAGGTCAACATGTTAAATTAATTGATCTATTATCGGTTATTGAAGATGAAGAGTCGTTTATAAATCATCGATGAGGATGCGATACGGTTTGTCTGTTGCTAACGCTGAGGTGATATTCATGGGTAAAGACTTGGGGTCTATCATTGATGATATTTTTCCGAGGATGGTCGAGGATCTTGATGAATGGAATGCATTTCCATGGGGAACTTGTTTGGAGGCGCTTTATGAGTCAATTAGAAATGTCTCTTCAAATCATCCAAATAAGCTCATCAAAGAATTGGTCATGAAGAATCCAACGATGTTCCTACCTATATCTTGAAGGGATTTGTTGTCGCTTTCAAGGTTAACACTAAAAAATTTGCTATCATTAGTTCTTGTTTTTTCCTTTAATGGAAGGGCTTGAAAATTATCTTCATATGTTTCTCGTCCTCGTAACTTATATTTGTTGTGTTAACTTTTGTAGATATGGATCATAGAGAGTCTTGATACGAGTAAAAGTAAATAATGGTGGAACAAGGCTCCGGGGTGATCCCAAGAGCACTTGCATGGTCGAAACACACACCATTTAGAAAGACCGATTATTTCGACCAACTCTTTGACAAGGTAAATATATATAGTTTTTATTGATTGGTTAACTTTAAACATATACACAATTTTAGATACCATATAACTTATATATTTTACCTAGGACTCAAACCAAACGTGATTATCCTAACAAGCTTTGAGGTCGGTTGAATGGTTGACACGAAGCATTGAAATTTTCAAGTGGTATACCCCGAGCGCCGCTTTGTTGCAAAGGGGACCTTGGGATGAACATTTTCGAAAAGTGGCATGAGAAAGCTAGGCCAAAAGTGGTATACCCGAGGGTTATTCAATGGAGAGCATGGGTAAAGAGGTAGAAGTTGTTTACGTTGATGAGCGGGTTAAGGCTTTGAAGCCCACACTTTCAAACTTGAGACTATTATTCAAGTTAGTTTTTACCTTTATCAATTGTTGACCAAGTTACATTGCTATCAAACAATTACCATGTGGTATGCTAATACGCGATTTTGTTTGGAAATACTTTATTCGCAGTCATAATGAGTGACAAAGACAAAATGAACGAAGAAACCTATGAAAAGGTAACTATAAATTGTATTAATGTGAGTATTCCTTTAATTCTAATGTTCTACTAATAGGTGTTAAACACTTTTGTATGCAAGTTTATGGAAACAAAGTTAACACAGTTGATGGAGAAAAAATGAAGAAAGATACATATGAAAAGGTAATTGTAAATGGTATTTATGTGATTATACCTTTCATTCTAATGTTCTACTAATAAGTGTCAACCACTTTGGTATGCAGGTTTATGGAGACATAGTTAACACAGCTGATGGAGAACAAGTAATTTAATGATCTTCTGTTCTGTTTTTATTTCATTTCTGATATAATTAATAACTTGCGATAATAAAAGTTTGTTAACCTTTTTCATATCATTCGCAGCCTGTAGATCTTGCTAATGAGTATTGCGGTCAAGTCAATTATTTTTCAAGTTGTTTGATACGCCACATGTTGATGTGGATGACAAGGTTGAGGAGTTGGAAACGCCTCAAAAGCAAAACTTGAGAAAGTCGAAAACACGAGGAAGAGGAGGAGCAGAGGACAAGAGTATGAAGTTGAGTGTTGGTCGAAAATAGATTGAAGATTATTGAGAAACTGAATTCACCTCCCATGAAAAGGGCTTTGGAGCATTGCGAAACATAGAAGAGGAGGCTTGAACATGTTCCTAGGTCACCCTATGTGAAGAAGCGGAGTAAAACTTCGATGTTCCTAGCCTAGAAGATATGTTGAAGGGTCGAAAGTATATACATGTTCATAGTCCGCTTATGGTTGAGAAGTTAGTAGAAGTCAAACCATGGGTAGAGGTATGAGAAATGATTCATTTGCTTTGAAATATCGATCGAGAGTTAACCGTAAACGTAAACGTATTATTACATGAATGATTTACCTTTTCTTTATTTTGTTTTATTTTTAGGTTCTAGAACGACCATACCAAAACATTGAGAAAATTTATGTTAGCTTTGAAGTTGATCGGTTCCTGGTTAGAGACGGCTGGCGTAACTGTGTGTTCCCTTGGTCTGATATCGTTGTTGATCATCATTTCTGGGATTGTTTAATCGGTTTCGATGATAATCGTAAAGGATGGCTACGTGACGAGGTAAAGTAAATTTTATTTACTTTACTCAGTTTTTTATAAACATGCTTTTGGTTGTCTCTGCCTGCCATTTGATTTTAAGTAATTTTTACATATTAGTGTTACATGAGATACTAGATATCAGTATCATTAATCCATCATTTACTTTAGGCACTTTAGGTATTTTAGTATAACATCCACCAAATCCATTAAATTTTTTCTAAAATGAAATTACTATTTGTTAAAAAAAGTTTAGTGTAGCCATGAGAGAGAGTATATTATTCATGACTTCAAAACTTTGTCGCTTTTAGCAAGATGATTTTACAAGTCTTGATCAACTTCATTTTTCTTGTACACAACATTGTTTTAACCAAAAGTGATCTTATTTGAGAATTGATTTTGTGAATTTGGTGGATGTTATGTTAAGATGCCTAATTTACTGGAAGTATTTTGATCCAACTTTCTATTTTGAGTTTCCCCTAAAAAATCCATTGCCATGACGACGTAGCAATGGGTGTTGGTGTAAGCCATTCTACATGTTACGTCGTCATGGGAATGGGTTTTTGAGCAGATGCTAAAAGTAGGAAGGGGTGGCAATGATGCTTGTCTCGTAACACTATCGTACTTGATATCTAGTATGTGTGAGAAATGAAAAGCACAATTTTTTTATAAATGATGAATATATATGTCAATTTTTTACCTACAACACATTGATCTTTGGATTAACTACATGTGGCATACCGGACCATCATATATGGACCGGTCTATGGTAAGGTGCTTTTTCCTACCATTCGATGAGCGGAAGGATGCCATGCTGCACGCAAACAAAGAAAGTTACCCTACGGGTTGGGGTGATGTTGATAAATCACCCCGAAACACATTGGTCCCTTGCGTGTATCGATCCGGACCGGTCGAGTTACATTCTATGATAGTTGACAGATATGATCCCAAACTCGTCCATTCTATTTGAGTGTGAGGAAATGTCTAGAGCGAGGCTTCCTAAGTGTTGAAAGAGGCGGTGTTTTGAGAAGAATGGAATTGATCCTATGACCTATAGGATTACTTTTAACAATGCTATGAATGTTCCCAAGCAGGGTGGATTGTATGATGATTGTGGTGTATGGGTCTGCATCTTCTTATTCAGGTTAGCGATCTTTTTAATGGACTATTTGTCATGTTAGTATGAATGTAATCTTGAACGTAAAATACGTTTACTAGTGGAAGGGTATTCTAGGGTGTCGATTGATATAATCGTAATGTGAAACGTAAAACATGTTTACTAGTTTAGCGACTACATTAGGTTAGTATTGCTATAGTAGGTGTCCACCAAAATCACACTCTTAACTGAAGCTTATAAATGTACGAGTTAGGGAATGGCAAACTTTTGGATGTGGATAATCCGATTCAGTCGCATTAGCGTCTTGTGAGAGAATGGTTAAGTTTTATTACAAGCACAAGATCCATATTGGCTGAATGTTTTATGTCCTTGTTTTGTTAAACATTTAGTTGTCGAATTTGTAAACAATTGTATGGTTTATGGGTCTAAAACACGTATGCATGGTTGTCACTTTTGTGTTTTGTAAACAATTGACCATCCTTGGCACCCTAGATCAATGTATGTATCCCTCCTGGATAACTTTGGCACCCAATTTTCTGTATATATTCGCTGCTCTTATGTTTCTAAATTGTTTTTTATTCCTCCTGGATTGCATGACTAATAAGGTGCAACATAAGCAGTAGCAAACAAGGTTCAACGTTAAGCGTCTTACATAGTCAAACTAAACAAGTACATTAAGCGTCTTACATAATTCCACAGCAACCAGTGATTGTTTTACGACAAGTACATATTCAAACTAAACAAAAAACAAAATCGTCCCATATAATTCCACAGCAACCAAAATAAGGAAAGTAGCAACCCATCTAATGTCTCCGCTAGTTGATCTTATGGGTCAGCCAAGTTAATATGATCAAAGCTTTGCACCATATCAATCTCCATAGATGGTAGTTCCCTACTTGAGATTCCTCTATTAGATACATTTCCCTACAAAGTTTGAACATTTGTGAGATTTCTTTCTTCGTTAGTTACCAACCAAAATTATGTTTTTTGAATACAAATATTAGTCACTTACATTCTTTTTCTTTGGCAATGGCTCCCTGCATGGTGTTCGCCTGTGTCCAATGGATTGACACCTTGAGCACCTTACCGGGGTTGGTTCCTCTCCTTGAGATCTTACACGATCTTTGTTTTTGGGTCTTCCAGATTGACGCACTACCAGTATTGGTGGCTTCACAACTTGCAAGCCATTAGGAAGTTCCCAACTTGACATTTCTCCTACAGGATAAACTAATCCTTGGTACGTACCTTCCAGTGTTGTTTTCCTGAACCAATCAAAAGCCAAATGATTACAATCAGACAATCTAAGAAGTCTAGTAACCGCTATCGCATGACCACATGGTATGCCGGAAATTTGCCATTTACGACAAGTACATGAATTACTAACTAGATCGACTGTATGTTCTTTTCGAAGATCATCAACCATGTAGAGTTTAAACTGTTCAATCCCATACACAACCCAATTAACGCTCTTCAACAATCTGTCATGTACTTTCGTTGCAGCCCAATCACTAAGTTCTCCCTCGGGTGCATCTGAAATAATATTTACAAAATAAAATAATAGTTCTTTTCATCTTATATTGACTAATAAGGAAAAAAACATATTTTAAAAAGTCCATTACCTTGATATTTGTGTCGACGGTCACAATACCACCGTTGTAAAAGCTTTCTGTACCACTCCATAAGCATTGTTATTGGTACTTTTCTCACATCCCTTGTTAATGCATTTATTGACTCTGCACTGTTTGAAGTCATGTAGTTGTACCGATTACCAGTGCAATGTGCCCTAGACCATTTATCAAACCCAGCTTCAAGAATTTTGTTATAAGCCATACCATTTCTATATACCCTAATATCATTAATCGCTCTATCAAATTCTTCCTCGGTGTAAGCTTTGCATGTTTTCCAATATTTTGCCTTTAACTTTCTACTACCGTTCAAACCGCAGTTCATCATCAAATGTCTACAACAGTAACCATGAAATGAATTTGGGAAGACCGTGTTGCACGCTTGTCCAATAGAATAATGTCTATCCGATATAATAGCCAAACACAGTCGTTCCCCATGCATTCTTTCAATTTGGACAAAACCATGTCCATGCCTCCCGGTCTTACCTTGACAAACACCGTAGCAATAGGTATAATTTGATTGTTACCATCCATTCCAACGACAAACAAATTTGTCCCAAGGTACTTCCTTTAAGATGTGTTTGCATCAATTATAAGCAATGGTCGCATATACCATAAGAAACTCCGTCTGTTTTTATGTAGAAATTCTTAGTGACACAAAATATAATATATTAAAAAAAAAAAAAAAGGTAAAGGAAAAATAAAAGTAAAAAAAAAATACAAATGCTTACCGCAATACCAAATGCTATAAAACAGATTTTAAAGTGTCCTTCATCATCGGTATCAATATGTGTTACCGTACCGTCATTTTTCATATTTAAATTATGACAATAAAATGGTAACTGCTTAAACGAGTCGTTAGGGCAACCATTTACCAATTCCAATGCTCGGTTTCTTCCACCCTATGCTTTCTTATAAGAAATGTCAATTTTATACTCTTGAATAATATCTTCCATTATGTCCTTTGGGGTATAAATTCGACTGCTATCTTTCATCTTGGGTTCGAGTAAATGTCCCAAAAGTTTTTGGTAGCATTACGGTGATTAGGGTAATTTGTGTTCTTGAACAAGTGTGAACATCGTAAACTGTTCCTAACCTCCATTTTACACCAGATTTGTTCTTACCAGACACTATCTTCCATTTGCACCCATCTTGCACACAAATTACATCGTACCTAGACTTATTTGTTTTCCTAGCCTTAAATTCAAATCCATCTTTGATAGCTTTTTTAGCAATTGCAAACATGCATAATTCTTTAGTATCAAATTCATCACCCTCTTTGAGGATGATAGAGCTATTGTTGTATTTCAATGTATTCGGGATCTTAATTTCAGGACTTGGTGGATCGGGTGGAGGAGGTGATAACGCTACACGCGTCGTTCGGGGTCAAAGGAACATCCTTTTCTTCGAGCAAGTTTTATAACACCCAGGCGATGAACCTAATCGTTGTAGTGTAGTAATTAGGGTAAGCCACGGTATTGATATCGTTCTCTAGGGAATAGGAATGCTAGTAGGGAGTTACTACGCTAAGGTTAAGGTTGAGGAAGATTATTTTTATCTTTTATATTTTATGAAAAATGGAAAGGTACGAATCTCGGTATTGGATTGGGGGTTGGTATTTCTACCGATTACTCTACTATTATCTAATTATCTAAACTAAGGTTGTGGGAGTCTATGTCTAATTAATGTGTGCTCGTATGATAGTTTAAAGATGTGTTTACTTAGTTTGTATTACTCCTTAATTATCTCCTATTGATGGTTGAGTGTCACGTCTTATTCCTAGTTGCGTTGTGTTTCTAAAGTTGTAGGGTATGCGTTTCTCCTAACTCTTTGAACTTACCAAAGGGTCTTGTCTACAAATCCACTTAGAGATTATAGACTCCTACTCTAAGCGCTCTTCGGATGGTTTAGCCTACAATCACTCGGGTAATCATACTCTAAGGTTCACAAAGATGAATCAAGCATTAAGTACACAACGGATGACCTATCGCATTACTAGATCATTAATCAACTAAGATAAGAAACAACCAATCAATATTCAATAATTAAGTTTCATACTTCCTAAGCAAACACACAAATAAATTAGCGGACATGGAGAACATGCAAGCATACACACAAATAATCAAAGACATAATTGAATTAATGAAGCAAAGACTTATCTTGGTGTAAGATAGGTTAAAAACCCTAAAATACTGTACAAGACACCTTAGGTTCGGTTTTAGGTTTTTACTCCAAAGACTCTCCACACAAAGACCGAAAAATTGGATTCTATATATAAGATTACAATTGCGACGGCGTCACCTTATGTTTAGTGGCGCCGTGTGTCGCCGCTCATTGGGTTTCGTCTTGGCCACGTTAACCTTGCGGCGGCGTCACCTTATGTCCGTGACGCCGCCTTCTTCGACCGACGTCGTCGGATCGCATCTAGGCCGTCGAGTAGCGACGACCTACTCTTTCACAACTAGGCGCCTCTCTTGAACACGAATTTTGAGTTCGACCATCAAATAATTTTGGGACGGCGTCATAATAGCACCGACGCCGTCGCTTTATACTTTCAACAATCTGTGAGTGTCGATTTCGACTTTGGCCATTTTCTTCATATATTCGCGCTTTACGTCCAAATAAGTGCCATTCCAAGATTTTGCCTTCACGAGACCTAAAAGTGAAAAGGAACGATATTAAGCAATCACGGATACAAAGTGATCAAATAAGGACTTAAACGACCCTCAAAATGGTACCTTTAAAACCTTATCAAATATCCCTACACTTGTTATTTGCTTGTCCTCAAGCAAATGTGCTTTTAGCCAATTAATTTATAAGTTGGGGTCATGAAGCATTAATTCAAAGCGGTCCACAACACATATAAGCCCCAAAAAGTCATAACAAGCACGGAATTACATACTAGCACCTCACATGGGGTGTTTGGATACTACATCTCTCGGTGTATATGGAATATAACAAATTGAAATGGAAGATAAACACTCATTAACCGGTCCTAGTACATAGATTACCATAGGCTTGAGAATAGATCAAACCTCCATCGCTTTGGCGTAAGCACCTAGGAAAGACTATCAAAGAGGTCTTTTAAAGGGTTGTAACGTTAGGCTTACGGTAGGGAAATAAGGGTTTGGTGGGATAGGCTATATAGTGGTGGTAAGTCAAAAATCTCTATGTTAAATGCATATAAAGAATGGCGTTGCTAAGCCAAGACTCGACACTCTAAAACTCTAGATAACCTGAAATAAACAAACATAAAATTTAAAGGATAGATGTGGATGGTAGCAGTATGTTTTTTTTTTTTTTTTTTTTTTTTTTCACGCTCTATTTTTTTTTTTTCTTTTTTTTCTATTTTTTTCGATTTTTTTTTTTTTTTTTTTTTTTTTCATACACTTTTACTCTACCATCCTCTACGATAACATCAAAACACTAGGGATTTATAGGCACATCCCTACACTTGAGTTTTTATTACTCTAACACTAATTTGACCCGAATTGAAAAGATCAAAACACTTGGGGTACATTATTACGTAAACAAAGGGAATTTGAATTTAACGTTCCCTTCCCGTCATTTCATAAACTTTAACTTTTCCCATGAATCCCAATCATCCCAAAACTGTATACAAAGGATATGACTCGACTTAGCAACTTATGCAAGCAACTAGATAATTGAACTAAGGGTTTAAGGTGATAACAAATAATTGCACTAAAAGTGAGTGCATAAGGGGTAGGCTAAGGCGATTTGGGTGTATATTTGGGGTGGGGTGTAAACAATGCTCTTCATTGATATTCGGAAAAACCGAAACATCACGAGAACCGCGAAAAGGATAGGCTCGAGGGTTAACTAGGGTATCGTGTACTAAAGATGAGTACAACGCAAAGGGTGTGGGGAATTACTCAACCGATGTGGAAGAAGTAATTATATTACGGTATCAAACAAGGGTTTATCCTAATGCCTCTTATCATTTAGTTATTCCTAACTACACAAGTGTAGCCTCACTTGCGATCTCGGAATGCATCACAAAACAAGTTCTAGAATCTAATATACTACCGGTTCACACTCTAAGCATTAAAGATGAATGCTTTAATTCCTACTAATCTAAGGCGATCCTCACATTTTGGGTGGAATTTGGGTGGTAAAGGGTTTTGTGCTAGTCATATAACTTCCTATCCGTGAGACGCTTTTGTTAAGACTAATGGCCCACTCCTATATGTCATGAAAATTTTAAATTTGGTGCCAAAATTACCCTAACCAACATTTTCTCATGGTTTATTACACAATCACAATTAGACAAAGCAAGCAATCGAGGATAAGCATAGTTTCAAAGTTCCGCTTTATTTTCCCTCCTACACTTAAACCGAACATTGTCCCCAATGTTCCCGAAAATATCAAAGTTATGATAAAAGAAGGTAATTAAAAGCGAAAGAAACTAATACTCCCGACTAGCTCGGTAGGATCCGTGTAAAGTGGTGGTTAAATTCTTTTCAAGAAGAATTATTGCGTGAAAAGCTCCTTCCAATCTTATGTAACTTCTTCTTGACAAACTAAACCCGCACACTTGAAGAAAACAAACGAAACCTTCGTAAAAATCGGCGGTAATAATATATATAAGACTCGATTTAAACTAGGATATAATGCTTGTGGAATGGATGTTCACTGAATTTCTAAGAAAATTAAGACCGGAAAATTCCAAAATTTATAAGTAGCTCGAAAACGAGAAAAAAGTAATCGATGTTTTACTCCTTCGACGCCGTCAGTTGCAATCTGACACGTCGGTTATCTGACAAAAAGCGGTGCGATTTTTCGAAAAAATTCGGAAAATTTATATCTTTAGAATCGGAAAAATTGTCGCAAAACATCCATTATGACTCGATACAAGCATTTGACTCAAACAAACAAACATATATATCTTTTAGTTAATTGTTATTCTCATGTTTACGTTTCTTTTGAACGTGTGTAATCCTCCCTACACTTATCCCTTATGTAAAATACCTTTATATGTAATTAAGGCGAGGTTAAAACAAAATAAAGCATTTTACAAATTTAAACATGAGGATTAAACAATTAATAAAAGATATATGACACTAACAAGCAAACAATTAAGCATGGGTTGCCTCCCGAAGCGCTTTTCTTTATTAAAGAGTCTTGTAGCTAGACTCGTAGTCGTGCTCCTACGTGCCGATATCGTAAGTCTATCCTCAACAATGTCGTAAGGATCAAACTTATCATTCAAGTTCCTAGTAGTACGTTCGGTTAAATATGCCTTTTCAAACATCTCACCATCGGGATCATAGATTTGTATCCTAATGTGCCACCTTCCATTACCATCACTAGGCGGTCTATTCCAATTCCACATGTGTTCGGACTTCTCAACTATCCACTTATTCATGACAAGGTTAACGGCGAGCTTCCTAGGAACTCGGTCATCTTCCTAAATACTAAGGTGTCCTCGAGCGGGTTCACTTCTATATCCCTAGCCATTTCTTGTTCTTGGAAAGTTCTTTGCACTAGCAAAGGCCTTATCTAGGTAAAAGGTCTTTGGGGCCTATGATTTTCTTATCAATCCAAGGTCCATATCGAGAAGGCTCTCTATCCAACCCTATCTCTTGTGGGATTTCCTCATCCTTATAGTATGTATGCTTTTTAACATCGTAAATGATCTAGCACTCCCTCTCCTACCACTATTTTGGACATCTTACAATCGATGATGGCACTAGCGGTAGCTAAAATCCTCTTCCAACTAGTAATGGGCATGTCGGGTCCTTATTCATGTCGAGTACATGAAAGTCGGCCAAAAGAGTCAACTCTCCTACATGTACTATCATGTCCTTTATTAATCCTACCGGACGTGCTATACTACCGTTCGCTAATCCTAAGATAGTTTCCGTTGGTTCAATTTTACCTAGGTTGAGGCTTCTATGAAGGGACAACGGAATGAGATTGATGCATGATCCTAAATCGGCTAAAGCATCGAGTGGCTTGGAAGTTCCAAGTCTACACGGAAGAGTGAATAGCCGGGATCATCTAACTTCTTAGGTAAGTTATTTCGCACAAAGGGACCCATGTTTCCCAAGCCTAAGTTCTAACTCATATTTTTCTTTTAAAGCATTATAATAAGGTGCATGAGCTAATACTTCAAGAATCGGTTTCTCTTGATAGAGTTCCTTGTACTCCTCCTCTAAACTAGGTTTGGATTCTTGGGCGACGGGTTTCTCAAGAGTAGGCTTTACCAAAGGTCTTTGGGCCTTGGTATCTCTTGGATGACTTGGAACCCTTTTGATAGCATTTACCGAGTGAACCGTTGGGTGAGAGGGACATGGATGTGCACTTTCCATGGTGGCTGGGCGTGAATTCGATGCAATCGAATTCACTTTTGGGTTCTTAATGGTATCACTTGGGAGTGCTCCAACTTCCCGCTCATTGAAGGCTTTTAAGAGGGCATCAAGCTTGGTTGTCATCTCGCTCTGCTTTTGCTTAAAATCGGCTTCAAGCTTATTCAATCGAGTTTCTTGGGATGACAAAATCTAGATGCAATTGCCTCGAGATCGATGGGGTTCCCAGATTAGAAGAATTGAACCTATTAGGCGAACTAGATGAGCTTTGGGTTGTGCTTGAGTTTTGGTTCCATTTAAGATTAGGGTAATTTCTCCATGAGGGTTGTATGAGTTTCCTAAGTTGTTTTGTTCGGGTTTGAAAGTGTACCACTTCTCTCCCTCCGTCGGTGCGTATGGGCGTAGTCCGCAAAAGCTTGTTCGGAGAGCCTTGTGCAATCACGAGTGTCATGGGGACCACCGCATAACTCACAAGGTAGAGTGATTTGATTCACTTGTCGTGAGGACTTAGGATTTTGTAGGAACTCATGAGGAATTTAACTTGATCTTCAAGTTCGATCATCCTACGGTCGGGAGGAGGCAAGGAGATTGCCTTGACGGTTTGGGCACTCACGGGGTCATCCCAACTTCGTTGTCATAGAGGCGAGGTCCTCTATTATTTCCCATGATTCTTCTGCGGTGAGATCACTAAGTTTTCCACCGACCGCTTAGTCAATGGATCGCTTAGTGGGAAAGTTGACATGATCATAAAAGATTTGGACTTGGAGCCAAAGATCAATGCCGTGATGAGGACTTTATGAAGTAAGTCCTTGAATCGGGTCCATGCTTCAGAGAGATTCACCTTGACGTTGTTGGAACATCAAGATGTCATTCCTAAGCTTAGTGGTTCTCCCGGTGGGAAAAATTGAGCAAGGAAGCGGGAGGTAAGATCATCCCAACTTGAGATGGAGCCGGGAAGTCGCTCAAGCCAATTACTAGCTTGGTCCCGTAGAGAAATTGGAAGAGACGCAGCGTGGTCTCCCGAGTAGTAGCATCAAGGTCGATGGAATCGACGATTTTGAGGAAATCCCTCGATGTCTTGATTTGGATCTTGAACGAAATCCATGGAATGCACATCCGTTTTGCACCAACCGGATGGTGTCGGATCGCAGGCCGTAGTTTGGGCTTGGTCGGAAGCTCAATGGTGTTCCTATAGCCTAGGTGGCTTGGTCTCGAGTATTCACCAAGAGTACGGGCTCTTGGCGGGTCATTTGGTGGTGGGTTGATGAAGGGTAGTGGGTTATCACCTTCCATGATGAAAAGTGATGGAATTACTAACAAAGGTTACTGAAGAAGGGGATAGACTAAGAGAAATCTAAAAATGAGAAAAAGTTTACTTGATAGGAATCAAGCAAAGAAACCTAAACGAGGTGGACTACTAACTAGCTATTCTATTCCCCAGCCGCGCCTAAAACTTGATAACGCCACACGCGTCGTTCGGGGTCAAAGGAACTTCCTTTTCTTGAGCAAGTTTTATAACACCCTAGGCGATGAACCTAATCGTTGTAGTGTAGTAATTAGGGTAAGCCACGGGTATTGATATCGTTCTCTGGGAATAGGAATGCTAGTAGGGAGTTACTACGCTAAGGTTAAGGTTGAGGAAGATTATTTTTTATCTTTTATATTTTATGAAAAATGGAAAGGTACGAATCTCGGTATTGGATTTGGGGGTTGGTATTTCACCGATTACTCTACTATTATCTAATTATCTAAACTAAGGTTGTGGGAGTCTATGTCTAATTAATGTGTGCTCGTATGATAGTTTAAAGATGTGTTTACTTAGTTTGTATTACTCCTTAATTATCTCCTATTGATGGTTGAGTGTCACGTCTTATTCCTAGTTGCGTTGTGTTTCTAAAGTTGTAGGGTATGCGTTTCTCCCTAACTCTTTGAACTTACCAAGGGTCTTGTCTACAAATCCACTTAGAGATTATAGACTCCTACCTAAGGCGCTCTTGGATGGTTTAGCCTACAATCACTCGTAATCATACTCTAAGGTTCACAAAGATGAATCAAGCATTAAGTACACAACGGATGACCTATCGCATTACTAGATCATTAATCAACTAAGATAAGAAACAACCAATCAATATTCAATAATTAAGTTTCATACTTCCTAAGCAAACACACAAATAAATTAGCGGGACATGGAGAACATGCAAGCATACACACAAATAATCAAAGACATAATTGAATTAATGAAGCAAAGACTTATCTTGGTGTAAGATAGGGTTAAAACCCTAAAATCTTGTACAAGACACCTTAGGTTCGGTTTAGGTTTTACTCCAAAGACTCTCCACACAAAGACCGAAAATTCGGATTCTATATATAAGATTACAATTGCGACGTCCACCTTATGTTTAGTGGCGCCGTGTCGCCGCCATTGTGGTTTCGTCTTGGCCACGTTAACCTTGCGACGGCGTCACCTTATGTCCGCGACGCCGTCTTCTTCTTCGGCGTCGTCGGATCGCATCTGGGTCGTCGAGTAGCGACGGCCTACTCTTTCACAACTAGACGCCGTCTCTTGAAAACACGAGTTTTGAGTTCGACCGTCACAATAATTTTGGGACGGCGTCATAAATAGCACCGACGCGTCGCTTTATACTTTCAAAGAATCGTGAGTGTGTCGATTTCGACTTTGGCCATTTTCTTCATATATTCGCGCTTTCTCGTCCAAATAAGTGCCATTCCGAAGATTTTGCCTTCACGAGACCTAAAAGTGAAAAGGAACGATATTAAGCAATAACGGATACAAAAGTGATCAAATAAGGACTTAAACGACCCTTCAAAATGGTACCTTTTAAAACCTTATCAGGAGGCATATTTTCGAATGTATTTGTTGTTTTCCATTTAAGCAGAAATTGATCATTTAACGAAGATGTACTCCCAAGATTTTCGAAAATTTCATTTTTTGGCTGGTTTATATAGTTATTGGCACATTTATTGTTAGATTGGTTGAAAATGTCAAAAGGTTCGTTTTGTGGTATTTCCGAATGATTATAAAAATATTGGGGATCAAAATCATTACGAAATAAGGAATCATTAAGATCAAAATCATTAGAAGAAGATGGATTTACCTTTGAACTTTTGACAATCATTTTGATTAAAAGTTTAGGCAACGCAGCCTTCGGTTTACAAACTTCGTTAACGAAAAATTCAACATCATCATCATCAGCTATGTGGACCGGACCGTGTGGCATTTTGTAATAAAAACCTAAATCGTATCCTTTGCTAATTTTGAACTTTTTCTTCACAAATGAAACTAACCCAACATATTTAATATCTCTGCTTAGCGAAACACCATAACTATTGCCATCTTCAAAGACAAGAAACACACGAAATTTTTCCATATGAATGGTATGGACATGTGAGAATAAGTTTCAATAATTTTCTATACGAATATATATCTATTAAAAATTTTGGTAAAAGTCGAGCAGTCGATCAGTGTTTGACGCTCAACCGGTAGTTTGGGAGATAGATATTTAATTCCACATTTATTAACACCACCTATCATACAATAACTCACATTTAATACCCATTAATTTTAACAACTAACTCATATTAACTCACATTAAAATTTTCAACTACCTCACCACATTAAATATCCATCTCCCTAACTACCAGTCGAGCAGTCGAGCATGGGACACGTGTCGAAATATGGCTTGAGTTGACTGCTCGACTGGTAGTTGGGGAGATGGAGATATTTAATGCAACAACTGCTCAACTGGTAGTTGGGGAGATGGATATTTAATGCAACATTTATTAAAACCACCTATCATACAATAACTCACATTTAATACCCATTAACTTTACCAACTAACTCATATTAACTCACATTTAAAATATCATTAAAATTTTCAACTACCTCACCACATTAAATATCCATCTCCCCAACTACCAGTCGAGCAGTCGAGCATGGGACACATGTCGAAATATGGCTTGAGTTGACTGCTCGACTGTTAGTTGGGGAGATGGGGATATTTAATGCAACAATTGCTCAAATAGTAGTTGGGGAGATGGATATTTAATGCCACATTTAATATAACCAACTAACCACATTAAATTTTTCATCTACCTCACCACATTTATATTAAAATTTTCAACTACCAGTTGAGCAGTTGAGCGGTTGAGCAGTTGAGCACATTATATATACCCATCTCCCAACGTACCAGTTGAGCAGTCGAGCACGTTTATATTGAATCTCAAAGAATCGTATCCCCAAACAAATTGTATGGATCGATTTATGTGTCGATGTGGGTCGGAAACATAGTGCTTTAAAATCAAACAAGGAGCATAGCTATGGTCAACTTTTCTATTCATGTCCTCGTTCAAAGGTTAGCTATATTATGTTTCCCGTATATGTAACTTAGGTATATGTAACTTAGGTGTTAAAAAGTTATATATTAACCATCTCTTACCTTTAATATTTAACAGTTAACAAAAAAAGAATACGGGTGTAGATTTTTTATGTGGAAGGAAGAATTTGATAACAATCCCGGTTATAATCCTTCACAACAGCCTAATTTTAATTCTCCGGGACTTCAACTCCACCAGCTTGTACATCTGAACTAACAGAATGTTCCAACTTCAAGTTCAAAGATTTGCAGATAAACATGCTAGAGACAAGAATAAAGATGTTGGAGACCAAACTCGAATTGGCAATGAATCCAGAAAACCACGCATGTATGTCAGGTGCATTGCTAAATGAGCTATTAGATTCGGTTGGAAATCTTAGCGTGTAGTAGTAATTAACGTATGTTTAATGTGTTGACTTATGTTCGACGTTAGTCAAATTGGAGTCAAATGTGTCTCATTTAGTTATTTTATATCTTATTGATGACGTACCCTCCGATCAGGTCGAAGGACCCCCCTTCGGCCTCAGTCGAATTTGCATTACGAAGACCCAAGTCTTTCTTCATAAATCATTGGTGGCGTAAAACCATTCATCATTGACATGGTTACCGGTTGAGAATCCGCCACCAAGGCCTATGCCCTTCGGTGTCTTCTCTTGAAGATGCCAAGATAAAGAAGAACCTTGACTTGGTCTTCCCCCACGTTCCTACTATTTCCTTAGCTTCCCCGCCAAGTCCGAGATAGTGGGGATGAAACCTACCCTAGCGGTTACCACAAATCAGGGGACGCCCCCATGATCTCCTAAACGTGTGCTAACACTTTCCAAGCTATTTTCATCACCTATAAATAGGTTGGACGAGTCATTTCAATGGTATGTTCATTCAACACGATTTCACATACTCTATATTATTTACAACACATATCACATACTTACTCTCACCGGAGGTGGTTCGCAGGCCCAACCCTCAAGCAATCACTTAACGGTGTCTACTATTTCTTATTGCGAATGGCTACAAGTTTGGCGCAAGCATATCACCCTCATACCCTTCGATCACCATCAAGGCACGGTCATACTGAATTATTGTACAATCGGTGGCGCCATCCGTGGGACCCGCTACTATTGGTCTCGTTATTCCAAACTTACACCCAAATCGATCACTCTCACTAGTTTCATGGCATGAATCAAGGAAGAGGATACACCCTCCGGGTTTCTAGACCTTGACACCAATCCTACGATGATCCTAACAACCTTCCCAATATAACCATATCTACCTTTACCACACGATCTCACCCGAAATAACTCCCAACAACCATGCTTCAACCTCGGCTACCCCCGAACCGATAATCATCCGGTTTGTCGAAGCTAACATCGAAGCATTAGAATCTTTCTTGAGGGCTCGAAGGAGGCAAGCTCGAAATGTGGAGATACTTAGGAGTTAGAATACTCAGCGATGATTATGACGAAGAGTTGGAAATGGAGGCTAGGCCCTGGCTCCTGGGTCTACACGCGATGCTAAGGATAGGGTCTTGAGTAGTTGAAGGCCGAGTGGAAGGTCGGTTGGTTTTGAAGATGTTCCGAGAGGGCTCGACAAGAAGGAAGGAACGATGAAGGCTCCAATGGAAGGAGTCACCGGGGATACTACAGAGGTTAATTTGCCACCACTTTTGGCGGCTCATCCGGGAAGAACCGGGCGGGGGTTCGTTGCGCCTTCTCACGCATCCGTGAGAAGGCAATCCACCAATGAATGGAGGAGGAAATCTTCCTCCTCATGGTATGTACCTCCTTTTCGGTTCAATCTTACCCTCGGGGTATATCCCCCACCTAATGGGCGTGCTAGCAACCCCAGCTTTACTCAACCATACGGAAGCATGCCCTACGGGCAACCTATGGTACATCCTTCGCACTGCCGAAATCACCCACCTTATATGCCTACCGCTACCTCAATATGTTAACCAAAACCCATTGGAATACCTCCAAATCATAACCCGTACAATGTCTGCCCCTACCTACATGCCACCTTATAATCGCCTTTATTCGAGCCCATGGGCTCCACAACACCCTTCGTAAGATGGATGAAGACTACCCTTTGCACGATGGGTTGAAAATGCCCGCATATTGGTACTTATGATGGGAAGGGGACCCGGATAACTTCTTACACTTTTTCAAGGGCTATCGAATGCGTAGTGGGTTATGCCCGTTGCTTGCCACATGTTTACATATACCCTCGAGACTCGCTCAGATATGGTGGAACGAGCAAAACCGGTAGCATTGTGAATTTGGATGATCTCAAGGCCAAGTTCGGATCACATTTCGACCAACAAATTTTTTACAAGAACGCACCTAACAAAGGCACAACATCAAGCGAAGGAAAACGAGAGCACTGTGGCTTTCATTACCGATACCGATGATACCTTACAAATAATGGGCTTGCGAGGACCAACGCATCTCGTGTTTCGTGCATGGCCTCACAAATGTTTTGGTTGAATTCCTCCACCGATCTTCCCGCAACCTATAAGGGTTTAGTGGAAAAGGCTTACACGGATCAAAGCAAAGAAGTGTCTACCAACGGGGCTCCGATCGAAAATAAAGAAAGTCACAAAGAAAGTCCCAAGCATCCTTTGTGGGAAGGGTCAAAGAACAGATACAAAGGAAGGGACGAGTTTACACCATACCATTAAAACATCAACCACGGTCTCTTGGCTAATCTGCCTAAATCTCCAAGGAGATACTAGCTACTGGAAAAGGTCATAAGACCTTTGATCCTCCTCCTCGCTTGGCAAATGAGGAAGACCCAAAGATACTTCCAAATACTGCTACTTCCATGACGATTACAGACACGACACCAACAATTGTAGAGAGCTCAAGAAACAGATAGAAGAGGTTGTGAAGTCCGGCCAATTGGGAAATTTGGTGAAGGGTATAAAGAAAGGTAAAGAAAAGGTCTCCGACACACAGTTGGGGAAAGACACCACACCTGTCGAAGCACCCATCCTCATGGTGTACAAGAATGACTCTGGTTTAAAGAGGAAAGAAGCAGAGGAAGCATTATGCGGAGTAGGAGATGTCACTTTTCCTTCAATCACGGGAGAGTTCTTTCAAATGACCCGTGGTCATAAAGGTCTTGATCTCCAATGAGAAGTAAACAAAGGCCTACCTAGACTGCGGTAGCTCCTGTGAAGTAATCAACGAGCTACTGCTTTTTAAAGTTTAAGCCTTGATAAGGTCAAGAGAGTAGATTCGAAGGTACCCTTAGTAGGGTTCTCGTGGGAACACTCATGGCCCTTGGGAGAAGTCCCTCTGAGGTTACGATTAGAGGAAGGCTAAAAGAACAGAACTCGGTTTTCACGATCGTGAGGTCAGAATCTCCCATAACTTATTGATAGGAGAACGGCAATGCGTAAGATGGGCATCATTGTCTCCACCATACATGCCGCGGTCAAATTCCAAACACCTTTCGGCATTGGAACAGCTTTCTCCGGCTACAGCGTAAAGCCTTTACCAAGTAGGCAAAAGGATCAAACAGGTTTCGAAGAGCCTCCGAAGATGTTCTCACTGCATCTTGATGAAGAACGCATTGTAGTAAATGATCTCTATCACGATCAAACGATGGTAATCGAAAGCGACTCCCAACCTCCTTTAAAGCGTAATGGAAAAGGTACTACGGGTCAATGCGGATGTCTTCGCATGGACCTACTCGACATGATGGGGTCCCTAACCTCACCATAGGCGGAAAGCCCTTCTACCTCGAACCAAGCTCAATGAGTTCAAACATATTGAACCCATCAAGCAAAAGCGTTGAAGCCTGGCTCCTGAAAGAAGTGTCGCAACATGCAAAGAAGTAGACTAGCTTGTAGCAGCAGGCATACTCAGGGAGGTGAAGTATCAAACTTGGGTGGCCAATCCGGTGATGGTCAAGAAGCATGATGGAGGGTGGCGTATGTGCGTGGACTTCACAGATATTAACAAAGCATGTCCAAAGGACTGCTATCCTCTGCCAGAAATTGATTGGAAAGTATCCTTGTCAGGGTTTCGGCTGAAGTGTTTTACGGGCGCTTATAAGGGTTACCATCGATACAAATGGCGGAAGAGGACGAAGAGAGACAACCTTTTCACGTGAAAATGCGTCTATTGTTACAAAAGATGCCTTTTGGTTTGAAAAATGCGGTGCCACCTACCAACGTTTAGTGGACAAAGCCTTCCACAGCGGATAGGTAGGAATCTAGAGGCGACGTAGAAGATATGGTCATCAAGAGTAGAACGGAGGAGGATATGCTCTCGACATCAAGGAAACCTTCACCGACTTCGCGCCATCAACATGAAGTTAAACCCCAAGAAATGTTCCTTGGTGTGGAAGAAGGACAATTTTGGGGCATCGATACCAAGCAAGGTATCAAAGCCAATCCTTCAAGGTTAAAGCCATCACGGATTTTCACCTCCTAAGTCCCTAAAGGAAGTGCAAAGTCCGAACGGAAAGCTAGCGAGACCTCGGCGAGTTCTTATCAAAGGGTGCGACGGATCTTTGCCGTTCTTCAAGACACTCAAAGGATGCACCGATAAAAGACGTTCCAGTGGAGTATAGATGCGTGCCTTCCAAAAGCTCAAGGATTTCATGGCTATTCTACCTACACTTCATCGCCCAATCAAAGGCGAAGTGTTGTTTATGTATATCGCAGCCTCCTTCGAAAGCATCGTCACTTGTGTTATTGGCGAAGGGAGAAGAAGCAAATCCCTATCTACTTCATTAGCGAGGTTCTACAGGAGTGAGCTAAATTATCCAAAGATTGGAGAAGCTAATTTGGCCTTGGTCCATGTCAGAGAGCCTTCGAAGGTACTTCAAGCTCACCCCATAACCGTACTTATTGACAAACCCATTAGCGGATACTTTCAAAGCCGAGAAATCGGGAAGGATAGCTAAATAGGCTATCGAGCTAGGAGAGCACGAAATTGAATACAAGGGTAGAAACTCGGTCAAAGGGCAAATATTGGCGGACTTCTTAGCGTAAACACCCTCCAACCAAAGCATGACACAAAGGTTCTTTGAAAAGAAGCGATAAAGCGGTCGAAGGGTGGAAACTTTATCTTGACGGAGCCTCCAGCTCCGGCGGTTCGGCGCAGTCTCATGCTTGTTGACCCCAAAGGGAAGGAGTACACTTATGCACTCCGCTTTGAATTGTTACTACAAACAATAAAGCGAGTCTGAAGCCTTGCTAGCAGCCTCCGATTGGCCAAGGACATGGAGGTAGAAGACTTGGCTATTTTCGTTGACTCGCAACGGTGGCCAACGGATAAAAGGCTCCTACGAGGCGAGACAACCCGTGATCAAGCAATACCGGATAATGTCACACCCCAAATTACATTTTGCGGCGGAATGGAATTCACGGGGATTGATCATCATAGCATCACAATCACAGTTATATTGAGCGACCTAAAGTGTCGTTTGGAAAATACATCGTTTGATTTAATAAAATAATCAGAGTTACAAAGTATAGGTCCCAAATGAAAATCAACTTGTGCGGAAATAAGTTTGTTACAATTCAAACGATGTTTTAAAGTGCATAAATCCCATGAGAGACGCGTCGTCACCGCGACTCTATGATATGTCCACATGCATGCCATGAAGTGAATGCCTTAGATACCTGAGATAAAACATGCTAAAAAGTGTCAACACAAAGGTTGAGTGAGTTCATAGAGTGTGCGTTGAAATGTAAAACCTTTCAAAATTGTTTATGCAAAGAAAGGCATTGTAAATCCACTCGGTTCAAGTTCCGCCCATACAAAACTTGAAACCTGTGTGTTCACAACCCACCGCCAAAATATGTATAATTTATGTTCAAACACATGATGTCAAATGAATTCACATAATAGTGCATGACTTTATGTATCAATAGTTACTTGACATAATTATACCAAGATATTTAGTTCAATGAAAATCCCAAGACATTCAAATCAATGATGTTCCCAAGACATTTAGCTCAATGATGTTCCCAAGACATTTAGCTCAATAATGTTCCCAAGACATTTAGCTCAATGATGTTCCCAAGACATTTAGCTCAATAATAATCCCAAGACATTCACCAATGATAATCGTATAGAAATTCTAAATATGACAATATTGCTACCTCGTATGATTAAACATTCATTTCGCTTAAACATGTAGTTGCAAATATCATGAATATCATAAAAATAGTTGAGCATGTATCTCCCCAAAAGTAATTCAAAGCAGTTAAAGAGTAGGGCTATGACTCACCCGGTGCAATGTTTATGATGATAAAATGGCAAAAGTGGATACACTTGAAATGTAGCGTGAATCTCGAAAATGACCTATTATGAATGATATGATATGTAATAAGTCATGATGTAATGTTATGCATGCAATTCGGATGATATCTATACCACTTGTGAATTTCGAAAAAAAAACTCTTTTGACGTCTTGACCATTCTTAAATTACTTTGCAAGTATTTACGTCAAAATGACATCCTACAATAGTTTCTTAATGATTTATTATGAAATTATAACTTTTAAATCAGTAAAATAATGTCGTTGGAAAATTCATGAAAGTGACTAAACGGCCTCGAAAAGCTAGTCGTAAAATGGTGTGCGTCGAACGTTAGGAAAAGAACTCAACGGTTTTGGAAAGCTTGTATCGTCATCTCAAAGTCTTAGTATTTAAGTTTTCATCCTAGAGGTCTCGATCATATAGAAAAATATAGGTTAAGTTTGGCATTTGCGTCCAAAATATTGCTTAAGGGTGATTTTTAGCAAGGTTTAAGCAGCCGCATTTAATTCATTACAACCCCGCTAAACAAACGGTTGGGCATTTTGGAAAATATGCTTGGCGAACTTACTTTTACTAGAAGACATCGCTTTATAAAAGTTCTACGTCAATGTTAAAATAGCCTTCAATATGGTCACTTGTTTACCGTAACACTTGCCTAATAGAAATAATATAGTTTTCTTAAATAATAAAGTTACGGCAATTTTGTGTAAACGTATAGTTTAAGTTCTACAAATCCGTTTTCTACATATTATACGTCCTTAGCTTCGTATCAAAGTATACTAATATATTTTTGATAAGTCGAAATAATTTATAACGCTTAAGACTCGTTTTGACTCGTACAAACTAGAATTAACATGCTGAAATTTTCGGGATTAATATATTTCGTAGTCAAACTTGAAAAATTCATATCTTCTTCGTTATAACTCCGCTTTAATCCGTTCAAGCGCCACGGTTTCGTTTTAAAGTGTATTTTCTAAATATCTAGGCCAAATATTTTTACCTACTGTCGGATTTTCCGAATTTCAAAATAAGATCGAGACCCTTTTATAAACTTGTCGAAATGAGTTTTTCTCGCGCCAAATCTATTCTAACCAATTCAAAACAACTCCGAAGCTATTCTAATCCTACCATACACCTTCTTAGGGTGTCATGGGTTCCTAGACATCACCAAAACTAATATATAACAAGGAGTAATTATAGGATGACTTTTATATGTATAACTCTTAAAAACAATGTAAAAGTGGTACAAACATCATATGATTTGCATATTTTCTCAAATATAATGAAATGAATATGAAATAAATATGATTGATGAAAAATGGACATAATATGCTTACTAGTTTACTTGATGAGGTGACTAGAACAAGGGATTAAACTTAAACACCCTAGGTTTTTATTTCAAAACCTTGATCAAGAGTGTAACTAAATTGTGTAAAACTTGATTTGAAGATTTTGATGAACTCCTTCTACCCTTTTGTGTTGGCGGTTTAGAGATAAGAAAAGGAGAGAAATCTTGACTTTTACACTTTGTGAAATAATGAAGTGTGTGTGTAAATGGTTGAGTGTGATACAATATAAGTAAAAATCTAGCAAATCTTTAGGTGAATCATGTATCTACTAGTACATATTTATTATTATTATTATTATTATTATTATTATTATTATTATTATTATTATTATTATTATTATTATTATTATTATTATTATTATTATTATTATTATTATTATTATTATTATTATTATTATTATTATTATTATTATTATTATTATTATTATTATGTATGTAAATGTATAAGTGTAATTAGATGTAAAGTTATTTGAGGATAGTAGTAACTTGTATACACATTTGAGTATTTAGGGTAGTGTTGGCTAAAATAAATTTTAACGAATCAAAGTAAAATATATTGAGGTCATAAAAATTATAAAAACACATTTCTTGCAAAATTTGAGTGAAATCATAATTATCGTGTAGTTTTTAAGAAAAACGTCGTAATAATATAAATTTAACAATTTATATACAAAATAAATTTAAAACACTGGGTAAACTCAAAATATTATTTTTATGAACTTAATGTAAGTATAAAAATATATCGGGACAAATTTTTGGAAGTAACGGATCAAATGTCTAAAATAATTAATTACGCGATAGCGTTTATTTAATATGAAAATTACGCGTTTTAATGTGAAATGCAAAACCATGAATGAACTAACATGATGATAATGATGCCAATGAAATGTAGACTAAACCTAGTCTATATAAAATGTCCTTGATGATTGTTCATGAATTCGCAATTAAACCATCAAGGTTACGCGAATTTGATACTCGTAAACCAGCTTCACGATAAATGATGAAATAGTGAAACTTGAGAAATGACACAAATTGCGAGTTGTCACGATAAGGCCAAGGAAATGCTCAAAGGGTTTACATCCTACAACATAGAGCATGTTCGAGAAATCAAAACAAGAAGGCGGACGACTTAGCAACCGGCATCAATGGCATTTGCTCATTTAACTAAAGTTCGGTGAAGTGTTAGCAGATAGGTCCATCGTCCCAAAGGATGTGTCGTGTAATACAAGAGGAAGACTCAAATTGGATGACTCGATTAGAGAATACTTAATAAGTGGTATATTCTTGCCGAAGATCAAAAATTAGCTCAAAGGTGCGCATCAAAGCACCACAATGCAGTAATCATGGGGAACTATCTATACCAAGATCCTTTCATCCCCATGGCTTCGCTGTATAGGACCTAGGCAAGCCGCCAACATCATTCAAGAAGTGCATGAAGGATCCTGCGGGCTTCATGCAGGACCCCGCTCCGTCGTTTCTAAAATCATGAGGATCGGATATTACTGGCCTTCGATGCACAGGGACGCTGTCGAAATCATTCAGAAGTGTAAAGCCTGTCAAGTTCACTCAAGGGTTCCAAGGCTACCAAAACAAGATATGACTTCTGTAACGTCCGCATGGCCCTTCAGCCAATGGGGGATACACATCGTAGGTCCTCTGTCAATTACTCCAGGAGGAGTAAAGTTCTTGGTTGTAGCCATCGACTACTTCACTAAATGGGTGGAAGCGAAGCCTTTGGCATCCATCACAGGAAGACACATGGAAATGTTTGTGTGGGACCATATTATCTGTCGGTTTGGAGTACCTCACATCATCATTTCAGATAATGGGAAGCAGTTCGCCGAAGGGGTATTCCAGTGTTTTGTAGAGGCTTGAATATCAAACAATCCTTCCCTTCCATCTACCATCCTCAAGGTAACGGACAAGTGGAAGTTACTAACAGGGATATAATACAAGGAATAGAACGAAGGATGGGATACAGTCACCACGGTTGGGTAGATGAACTACCTCAAGTAATTTGGGCTCACAGAATGCATACAAAGTCAAGTCACGGAGAGACGCCTTTAGCTTTACATATGGCACGAAGTCGCCATCCCTTGAGTAAGCGTCAAACCGAAAGGGTCATGAACTTCAAGCAACAGATAGCGAAGAAAGACTCGTAGTAACTCGGACCTACTCGAAGAACGGCGGAAATAGCCTCAATCGAGAAGCTATCCATAAGCAAAAGATTGAAAGGTACTACAACAGTCGGGTTCGGCCTTTGACCTTCAAACCAGGGGAATACGTCCTCCGACTCAACAACGCAAGTAAAGCTGAGTACCAGGGTAAACTACGACCTACATGGGAAGGGCCCTACGTTATTAAGGAAGCATATGGCAATGGAGCCTACAAGCTGGAAACATTGGATGGAGACGCTATTGCTAGAACTTGGAATGGCACTACCCATCGTAAGTTCTACGTATAAAACTTACAATGTCTGAGGACATTTTTTATTTTTGCTTTCAATCAATGTATTTGCATTCTTCTCACTTGGGGAAAGAAGCATTAATGGTAGGCGTCTAGTATTCATTTCTTAAAATGATGTAATCCTCTCTACCCACTTAATGATATAACGCATTTCCCTCAAATCTCTTGTTTCGTTCAATACAACAAAGACTTTCCCACCAAGTCGCTTTATAAGTTTCAATGTCGAAGGGATGTACAAAGACTAACAACATGTCTTGCTCATATGCATAACATCCATCTCAACTTCACATTAACTTTCTTATATAGCCTTAAGGTATTTTAAGCCTTTCGCTGCCCAAAGGATTAAGATGGAGTGGGTCGCGACCCTCTGTCAGCAGTCAAATTATACGATTGCTAATATTCTTGATAAAGTAACTACACACAATGAGGCTATGCATCTACCATACGCCTTAGGTTGTAATTTTTTTTTATGCAAGTAAAATAAAAAGAGAAGAATCACACATGGCAAAACACAAGCCCTAGTGGCTTTTATGTAGATTAATGACTAGTTTAACTAGTCTAAACAGGCCGTAGCCTTAACGATCCAACAAAACAAAACATTGTCTTAGGCCGTAGCCTACATCACACATACCAAATGTTAATTGTTTCATCAGGCACGAAGCCTGGAAAGGAACACAGACAAATTATTTTAAACAGGTACACACCACCGGGATCAAATTACAACCACATGGTTGCCTTCATCAAACTTTGGAATGAGTGGGATTGAACACAGGGAGGAGCTTTGGGTGAGTCTTCTTAGGAGACTGAGGTCGGAATTTCCTTGGCTTCTTGGCCAAGGGTCCTCAATAGAGGCACGGGTCCTTCGTCACATCTGTAAGAAAGGGAACTCTAAAGCGGTTAAGTGATTACCCGCATCATCATACTCTTTCTCATGAGTTGCCTCAGTAAGGAACTTCCTCCGCCTTCACCGGTTCCTCCGTCGCAGACTATCTCCTCCAAAGTGGTACACTTGCCATGGAATATGGTCAAGATTCACCGAGTTCCCAATTGCAATCCCGCATCATCGCTATGGTAAAATTCCATAGCAACATAGGGATCACCTTGGTTACCAAGTCCACCCTATCCTTCTTGAAGATCTTGAGACGAAGGTTTAACCCATCTACCTTTTCTCCGAGTTTGATCTCTTGGTCCAGCAACTTCGCCCTCTCTTGTTTGAGGCCTCCACACTTGGATGAAAGAACGCAGATATCTGCTCTTTATAGCCTACGACCATTGAGCCTTCGATAATTAGCCTGGTGCATTCAGCCTCGCTCATTGCTAGTTGACCTTTGAGCTTTTCATTCTCAGCTCTGAGATCTTGCACCAAGGGGTTCTCGTCGAAATCCTCCAAGGCATCCTCACACTTCTTCTCCAGGTCTGCATACTTCTGATCCCTAGCCTTCTCCCTTCTCAGCATAACATCCATTTCTTCTCGAGCTTTGGTGACAGCACGGAGCAGTTCCCTTGTCCTAGCATTGAGTTGGTTGTCTAGCATGCACTGTCGGACATAACTTTTGTCATGAAGGTCGCAGAGCCTTTCTATGGACATGTTATCCATCACCCCCTTCCACTTGGGTGGGATTACATTGCTCACGAGTTGGTGACAAGCTAGGGGAGAGGGAAGTTCTTTCGTATCAGGAAGTCCTGCAGCATATATAAATGTGTTAACATATTATTACTGGTATCTAATTTTTTGTTACAGGCAAGAAACATTACCATGGATATCATCACCACTGGGCCCTTCGATGGCTGGAAATACCACAGCCTTACCCTGGACACTCTTTTGCCGGGTAGTTCGAGAGGGTGGAGTAGGTAGGATAAGCTTCCTCTTCGAAGCGGACTTCACAGCTTTTGCACCGGTACCTTTCCTGCTTCGGACCCTCTCACCAATGCCGGAGGGTCATAGGCCAACTATCCTTCAGAGACTGGTTCATCAGATTCAACAACATTCTCCACAAGCTGGTCTTCTACATCTATGGGTTCCTTTGACGGAGGAGAAGAGGATACAGGTTCGATGGGCTGGGCTTCCACATCATTATCATTTATGTACACTGATGGAGAGCCTACGCCATAGCTCGTCTCTTGGGGATTCTTTGGAATGAAGCTCACCTCCTTTGCACCACTAGCTACCACAAAGTTTCTGAATGACATTTCGCATCGAAGGAGCAAATAAGATAAATATCGAAAGATAAGTTTTATTTCTTATTTTAATCAAAAAATACATCGTTCTCCATCACAAATAATCTCGGTACCAAAGGAGATCCTCCCATCTTCAAAGAAGGCCAACCATGAGCAATTGGCTCGGGGAATGTTTGGCAATCAATGGATGACGAGCCAAACGCCGATACAAAGGATTCCTCCTCACGGTATAGGGCAAGGATCGTTGAACCTTTTCATCATATTGGAACTCGGGTTTAACAATGCGGGGAAAGTCGGAGGGATACTGGTGTTTTGGATATCAAAGAACTTGCCTTTCCAGTTCCTGATGTTGGTAAATGGCCTATCTATGAGAATGGGCACATCCCTTTCACCCCTCTTAGCCAAGGTCAACCAATCTCCTCTAGGGTATAAATTCAGAAAACCCCTAAGCACAATTAATGATGGTTCAAACCCATAAGCTTTGCACATCACAATGTATGTCGTAAGCTTGGCTAGGCCAAAAGGGTTGAACCTAGATATGTGTACCTCATAGTACTGGAGGAATTTTAAGATCAACGGATGCAAGGGTATCCTAAGGTTGGAGGTGGTGAATGCATGGGTATATAAGCCTACATAGTTTTCAGGGGCATCAAAAATCCCTTGATTTCTACTAGGTAACATGATTTTATGCTCTTTTGGAATTGGGTAATCGGTGAGGAATGCTTTAAGCTCCTCCTTTGTCAAGGTGCAACCTTGTTGTTTGATTACAAATTTTTTATTTGTAGACATTGATCCTTCTACAATCCACAATAACGTATTTGAAAAACAGATACGAAGGAACACTTTACCTTGTTTGATCGAAAGCTTGATCGGAAGAGGTTTTAGTTGGTGAATAACTTGGGCGAGAGATAAAATTATGCTAGGGTTTTACTGTTTTTTACATTTTATATACCCCTACATATGTTAAATCTCAGCCCTACACGTGTCATGACTTACCCCCTTACCACCGGATTTGAAAACTCTTTTAAATTTTGAAAAGACATTTTCTTTTACCGAGGAAAAAGGGTGGTTAGGATAATTTTTTGCATTAATTACGGTCAATAGGTGCAAGACTTTTCATCTTCGTTCGTTTTTGTGAAGAAGGGGAGTTTTGTTTCTAATTACAGTCATAAGCAATATTTCTTGTTCATACATATCACTTTCATTGGGGGCTTGATGGCGTACCCTCCGTCAGTTGAAGGACCCCCTTCGCCTCGGTCGAATTTGTATTACGAAGACCCAAGTCTTTCTTCATAAATCATTGGTGGCGTAAAACCATTCATCATTGACATTGTTACCAGTTGGGAATCCGCCAGCCGAAGGCCTATGCCCTTCGGTGTCTTCTCTTGAAGATGCCAAGATAAAGAAGAACCTTGACTTGGTCTTTCCCCACGTTCCCACTATTTCCTTAGCTTCCCCGCCAAGTCCGAGATAGTGGGGATGAAACCCACCCTAGCGGTTACCACAAATCAGGGGACGCCCCTATGATCTCCTAAACGTGTGCTAACACTCTCCAAGCTATTTTCATCACCTATAAATAGGTTGGACGAGTCATTTCAATGGTATGTTCATTCAACACAGTATTTCACATACTCCATATTATTTACAACACATATAACATACTTACTCTCACGGGAGGTGGTTCGCGAGGCCCAACCCTGCGAATCACTTAACGAAGTGTCTACTATTTCTTATTGCAGAATGGCTACAAGTTTGGTGCAAGCATATCACCCTTCATACCCTTCGATCACCATCGAAGGCTTGGTCGTATGAATTATTGTACAATCACTTATATTGTTTGATTGTTGAATACCACATCACATCTAACTAAGTAGATTAAAATATTGAATTAATAGAAAATTACATTAATTAAAATTTAGATTACACTTCCACTACTTCCAACTCCACTTTCATTTTTAGGAATACTATCCTTGGAGAAAACCTTAACAACATTTTTAAAGTAATATTAAGATAGTGATTTCCAGATTGTTTCGGAGAAAACACAGAAACGTTATGAAGGATCAAAACAGCTCCGACAGTAAGTAGCTTTTCTTACCTCTCGTCATTAACCACTTTGTGATGTATTGAACCTGATATAAAAACTGAAACATCTTTTAATGATACTGTGAGATCACCCAAGACGTTTGGGGTGCAAGACTTAATTATAGCAACAACGTTGTCAAGTTTCTCTTTCTTGGTAAATTTCTTGATATCGGCGAAACAACCAATCATGATACCGCCATCAGGTTTCATATACTCAACTGCGCTAACCCATTGCCCACTATTAAAATCGGAATCCTCTCCCACATCATACACTACTTTTCTAATGTACTCCTCTGTCGCCATTATACCATCATGCACACCCACATCATTCGTCGTTTGAACAATACATGCAGGACCTCGTATTATCCTAACCGGCCTTTTAGCATAATTTTGAGTTGTAGTGTTTCCATATGAAACTGGTAGTTGGGAGGTGGTTGATAGTCGGAGATCGGAGTCATCTATATCAAGTAATTCTTCCCAATTTGGTGGTGAATTCATTTTGTTGTTTACTTTCTAGAACACTAGAAAGTATATAATTGTTTGTGGTGAATTCATATGTTATTAACTTATATTTATATCGACAATCACACAAGAAACATTAAATGTACCATCTCCCCAACTACCATCTCCCCAACCACCAGTCGAGCAGTCGTGCAATATTTAATAAAACGACCATACACTAGCAATATGATACATTAGCAAGATTAATGTTTACATAACCTGTTTACAAAAAACGATAATACTCTAGCATATTAATGTTTGCATAACCTGTTTACAAAAACGACCATACTCTAGCATATTAATGTTTACATACCATGTTCAGAATAAGCCATTCGTAAATGACAAATGACCATACACCAGCATACACTAGCATACCACATTTCCTATCCAACAGCAGAAGTTATATTGTTTACATAAGTTAGATTGTTTACAGAACTTAAATGTCAAATGTCGCTCGGAATTGGAATCTTGTATTTCCAAAAATATTCAGCCAAATACTCACGGTAAGCCAAAGCAGCTTGGACAGGATTCTTCAACTTCAATGATAGCTTATGAGACAACATGTATAAAAGTATACACACCCAAACACCACAATCCCCATAAAGACCACCTTGTTTAGGGACATCAGGTGCATACTGAAAGGAAACATGATAGTTATTGGCATCAATTTTCTTCTTTTTCAGCACCTCACTCTCAACAAGATACATGGGTAGTTGACAAGCAAAAACTTCCTTTAAAGTTAGCCACCACCTACGTGTTTCAACTTTCGGGCTCCCAAGGCTATCATATAAAGTTATAACACCTGTTTTGATGGATAGTTCGCCCAGGCACCAGTGTGTTTCAGGTTCATTGATTGGAAAGAACACCTAAAGATGTAAATAGTTGCATCAGATTCATCGGAAAGCCAAATGATTATAATGTTTACAATCACAAAAATTCTCCATCTGAAATGGAAGTTTGACAACAAAAGTAAGGATCGATCTTAAAATGTATTAATCGGTACAAAACCCGCCATGGTCGCAACCACATTCCCTAGGTGTGGCTACCCGCCAAGATACGGTGTCATTGAATTATAGTCCGATAAACCATTTGCGTAAAAGGTTCATCCTCGCCTTTCTAAAACTAAAAGCTGTTTGATGGGTTCGAAAAAGTAAGCCCCGGTTACAAATGTCAATTTTATATTGTTAGGCGCTAAAAGTAAGGCTCGGATCTTAAAATGTATTAACAGTACAAAACACCGCCATGGTCGCAACCACATGCCCTAAGGTGTGGCTACCACCAAGATACGGTGTAATTGAATTATAGTCCGATAAGCTATTTGCGTAAAAGGTTCATCATCGCCTTACTAAAACTAAATCTGTTTGATGGACCAACCTTGAAAAATTGGCCTCTTTTCGAAAAAGTAAGCCCCCGGTTACAAATGTCAATTTTATATTTTTGACTGCTAAAAGTAAGGCTTAGATCTTAAAATGTATTATCGGTACAAAACACCCGCCATGGCTGCAACCACATGCCCTAAGGTGTGGCTACCCCGCCAAGATACGGGTGTCATTGAATTATAGTCCGATAAACCATTTGCAGAAAAGGTTCATCATCGCCTTTCTAAAACTAAAACTATTAACAACCTCTCTTGTCAACGCAACCCTTGAATATGAAGGTGTAATTGAATATAGTCCGACAACGCTCAACTGCTCAACTACATTCATATTATGACATGTGTCATTCTCTAGTACTTTTTCTATGGTCCACTATGTGTCACATCAAATCTTTACGCAATCTCTCAAGATGCCAAAGGCCGTGATAATTAATACGTTCTTGCATGTTTTTGGTTCCAGTTCCACAAAAGGCCCTGATCAATAATAGACTGCAGTTCTCAAAGAAAGATGGGAAACAAAAGAGGATGATGCGAAAAAGTAATCTGCACCAAAATACTTGCCACAACATTCTCTTTAGTGTCCCATCTTTCTTTGATGAAATGCACTCTACTGCTTATCAGGGCCTATTGTGGGACTGAATCTAGCAACATACATAAAACAAGAGAAAATTACCAAAAGAGGCCCAAAATCAAAGGTTGGTCCATTTTCCATACACTTTGCTTAGCATCTGTAAGCAAATAAGTAATGTTTGACATTAACACCCGCCATGGCTGCAACCACATTGCCTATGCTGTGGCTACCACCTTGAAGATCTGATTTTTTGTCGATAAACAATTTCAAGAAAAGTTTCATCATCGCCTAATTTAAGCATATATAATGTATGCTCATATAAAAGTAATTCATAAGCCCACAGTTAGAAACTTGGTTTTGTATTAATGCAAGTGAAAGGTAAGGCTCGGATCTTAAAATGTATTAACGGTACAAAACACCGCCATGGTCGCAACCACATTCCCTAAGCCGGCTACCCCGCCAAGATCTGGTTATGAAATTGTAGTCCAATAAACCATTTACGAAAATATTCATCATCGCTGACTAAAGCATATATAATTTATGCACATTCGAGGCTTACTTTTACTTGGGTAATTAAAAAGATACACCAATGATTTACCATGTCCAAGTGATTTGATAGTTTTCTTTTTCCACTTTTACGTTTCCCATATCAACAAAAACACGCACACAACCCACCCATGGTGAACCAAAACAACGCCGGATCAAGAAACAACATCGAGACGTAACCACCCATGGTCAAAATAATGCTATAAAATTGCCATGCCAAGATATGGTACATCGCATCATTTGATTCATCGTCATCATAGCCTCTTACATATCACATCATCGTTGTTTGGTCAAAAGTTTTTTGTTTTTAGTCTATTTGAAATGATAACGCTTTGACAATAATATATATCGTATTGTTGATCGTGAATATTTGCATGTGATTTTGATTTTCAACCGCGGTTTGACAATAATCCATCTTGGTCGGGAATCAAGTGTCATTCAAAACCAAACAAGATTGATTACGCCTTTGGTAGGTGTGGTTTTCCTATTTAATAGTGGACACACTTAATTCAAAGATTAACCCTACTTCACTTTATTCTAAATATGTCAAAAGGTAAAAAGTTACATTCAAGGTCGATCTTGATGATATGGAATGGTCAATCAAGGCACTAAGAGGGTCATATTTCACGAGATTGAAGAGATATGGCCCAAATCTTTGAACAAGGGACCAATTACCAGCTAAAATTCTAGAAGAGCTAAGACAACAAATTTACATGGATCAACAAGTAGAAGATGGTAAACCACGTGGTACTATTAACATTAAGGTACCACATTGCGAGAAAGGCAAGTCAGCCTATAAAGATGTACCAAACCAACAAGGATCTGTCTCTAAGGGGCCATAGTTTGCCATTTATGTTCTTCGAAATCTTTTGTACATTAATTATTAAATACCAATGCTTATATAGAAGTAAATCTATTTGCCATTTATGTTCTCACATAGTCTTAACAATCACATAAAAGTAAATCTGTTTGCCATTTATGTTCTCATAACATTGGAGATTTGATGTGACACTTAGTGGACCATAAAAAATGTACTAGAGAATGCCACATGTAATAATATGAATGGAGTCGAGGTTGAGCGATTGAGCATGGCCTAAATGGGAAAGAGATGAGAAAGTAAGGCTCAGATCTTAAAATGTATTATCGGTACAAAACACCCGCCATGGCTGCAACCACATGCCCTAAGGTCTGGCTACCCCGCCAAGATACGAGTGTCATTGAATTATAGTCCGATAAACCATTTGCAGAAAAGGTTCATCATCGCCTGACTAACTAAATTATCAGCTACTCTTATAGGATAGATTTTAAGTGATCAAAGATTTCTTCCAGGCAGATAAATATATATCATAATATGTGATAATTAAAGTAAGAGACACCTTATTGAAGCCTTCACGAAACCATGGGATGCCGTTCGTCACTCCGTCTGCATAATAGAGCGGCATTTGCTCGTCAAGGATCATTGTCGCCCAAAATGGGCTAACCATGACCCAATCAGCATCATCAGGTCGAAAAAGCATCATTAAATCCACAAACAGTCCAACATGCTATAATTTCAAAATTGAAACGGATCATCTATTAGGTACGAAACACCCGCACATAAAGCTTTGAACTATATACTTGTAACAAATCGTACCACATCATTTAGCCAACCCATGTGTCCTCGTCTCCCCAATAATCCTAGCCAAAGCGTGGATTAGCGATCGTCCTCCGCCCCCATGGGAACATAAAAAACTCCTTGTTCTTATTCTTTTTGTTTATCCAAGAACAATTTTACTTCGGATGTACAAAAGGTCTAAACATTGTCCCTAGACCCGATCGACATAGATTCTGAAATGTCCAATGGAAATAAGGATTATAATAAAAATATAGAAGCTATATCATTGTTATTAACATTATAAAAAATGTTATCACTAAAATACCTCTTTGAACGGTTTGAGTTTAATTTCTTTCCCATCCGGTCCAATGACAACGGGAAGTACAGGTTTCACATGTCGCCTTAGAGACCTTCTTGGTGTAGTCGAAGGTTGCTGCGTATATGTGGATTGAAGGACCTTGCTCTGCTTCCTCTCCCCGTTCAAAAGGAGCGCGTACAGTTGTTACCTTCTTTTCATCACAGTCAATAGCGTCAACATACTTCACATCACCAGGAGTGCTAATTACAGGACTAGAGACAGACTCTGGCGTCACTTGAACATGTTGGTCCTCGTAAAAAAGAAGAACATCCTGAAAAACAGTTTATCTTGCGTGAGTACTGGTTAAATTTTTTATTATATTTACATGTTCAACGAATATTTACTGGATTAAAAGGAGAGTCTAATATGTGTGCCTCACTCATCACGACATTCTCATCCTGAAAAACAGGAGACTGTGAGTTTTGTGCCTCACTCACCACACCCTTCATTTCCACATCTTCATCAACTTTAACATTATTCTCTACCTGAAAAACAAAAAAACTTTGTGTCAATATCATGTTTATTATATTATAATGTTCCGAGTATACTAACCATGCATACATGAGACTGTAAGTTTTTGTCGTCACTCATCACGACCTTCATTTCCACATCTTCATGAACTTTAAGAACATTATCATCCTGAAAAGAAGTTTAGTTTGTGTTAATGTCATGTTCGGTTTTTTTTATTTGAGATAATATATTAACATGTTCAAAGTATATTTACCATGCATAAAGGAGAATGTAAGTTTTTGTCCTCACTCATCAGATCCACATGTTGAACATGTTCAACTTCACAGCGAGTCTCGACCTATAAAAAACATAGATATTTTTGAATGTGCGTGTTATAAGATTAAAAGGTGAATCTATCATTAGATTAAGCAGACAACACATACTTACCGGATAAAAAGGTGAATCTATCTGTTGGGGCTCGTTCATTTCTTGCTTGTTTGGCACATCTTGCTCAAAGTCACAAACATTCCCATCCTAATCAAATGCACGTGTAAACAGCCAAAATATTAGGTATGTATTAACTCATAAGATGGATATGTAATTCCTATCATACATTACCTGAACATCTTTATGATCTTGCGGTGAGTCAAAAAAGTCATCTATTACTTCTTGCACTTGTTGTGAAGATAAATCGTTCTTAGAACTGAATATATCTTCTTGCACATTTATATTTGCATTAACATTAACATCCTTTACAACATCATCTACATCCATATCACCGTCATTTTGAGTACCCGTCTGAAAAATAAATATATAGTTATGTTAAGTACTTGGTCAACTAATTGATGTGTACCGAATACAGAAAAAACCATTGTTATAACAAACCTTTGAATCATCATCTACATCCATACTACCATCATTTTGAGTAAAAAATTAAAAGTTAAATTACATTTGTTAATTAGGATGGGAGATTTATTACTGTCTACATAAAAAACATATGAGAATGAGTATGTCCCAATAGCAAAATATGGTTTTATTATACATAACAGTTAGAAAAGCATACAAACTCAAACATACAAACAACTAGATAAAAACATACAAACTCTAACATACAAACAACTACAGAAAACCTTACAAACAAACATACAAACAACTAGATAAAACGCATAAACTCTAACATACAAACAACTTAATAAACCGAATAATGCGGATGCGTGGCGGTAGCGATTCGTTGAAAGGGCTCATGAAGAAGGACTCTGTGTCTCCTTCAACACGAAGATTAATTAATTCTTGTGACCAAACTTAGAAGACTTCAAGAGTGTGATCCATTTGGTAAGGCTGATCAGATTCAAAAACGGGATCCCCGATCTTCGTAAATCAAATTAATTTTAGTAAATGAGGAGTGAAAATGTTAAATAGTGTTTTAAAGGATTTTATTTTGTTACCATCCAACATTATCTCCCATAAACAGGCCGTGCTCCACTGATCTCCTATCATGTTTCCAAAAATGACAAGAGACTCTCTTAGTTTTGAAATATAGAAAGGTCTTGGAATCCGATTAAGTAAGTCAAGGTATATCTAATACCGAAAAGCGTTGGTTAACAAATCAAAAGAGACAATCATATAAGATTTTGAGAAGAGCCTAAAGTCCGTTGAGAAGACACCCAAGAAATAAAACTACCTAATACAACTGACTTGACCGTTTAAGTCGGATTGACCGACAATGCATATGTTCACTTTCTAACTTCTTCCAGTATTGGGAGCTCAATAAAAACACGGAACATTCCATGTTCCGTGTCCATCAAGCGGATATGAAATCCTTAAAATGGTAGGGTCAAAAGTGACTGGATTAACACCAAAACCGATAACTACTTTATCAGATTCAGACTGACTTACCCAACCAGGGAGAACTATAGCAATTGATTTTCTTATTGACGGGTTCCAAAGAAAAGCCATCTTAAAAGAATCAGAAAAACACCACAAACCATGGGAGGTTCCAATTGGCAAAAGATTCAAAAATATGAGACTTGTATTACAGATGACTTTAGGAAAACTAGGAAAAAAGAGACGTTGCTAGAACAAATTGACATTATCATCAACAAAAAATAAAAACTGTGACTCAACAAATCCTTGCTGATAGTGAATAAGAAAACTACAAGGCACAGACGATGCGAACACGAAACCAACAAGGAATTTGAGTGTCGATGAACGACTTCCATGTCTTTGAAACAATTCTAAACCGAAGTAAAGCATGTACAGGAAGTTTAGAAATGAATTCCATTTGAATTTCGAAGGGAATGTTGTCGGACATTTTTTAGAAACAGTGGACAATAAAGACTGTGAATGTGTAGAAGACTATGAATGTGTAGAAGTGTAGAATCCTTATTTATAGACTAAGTAATTTAGGTGAAGTTAATGAACTAGTAGTGTAGGTGAAGTTATTAAATACAAAACACTAGTGTCATAAATGAACTATAGTAGTTTAGGTGAAGTTATGTTAAACTAGCATAGTAATTTATTAACTTTTACAACAACTCAAAATTTATAATTTACAATTAACTTTTTATTACTTAAAAGCTATAGATTCTAACCAAATAAACTATAGTAGTTTAGGTGAAGTTTTTAAAATGCATTTCCAAAACTCATAATCAAATGCACATGTAAAAAACGTAACAATCCACTATATCATACCACATAAAACACGTATGAATAAGTAATACTTTCAATGAGTCCGCATAGAAGCAAAACAAAATATAGAAACAGATTAAACGGATTGCAAGAAATATAACCTTTTCAGCAGACACGCGTGCAGTATCAGATTCACCCCCATTCTTCTCACTAACCCCATCAAGCTTCAAATTCTTATAGATATATTTCTGAAGTTCATCAATTTTCTGTTGCATATTAGCCATCTGATCTAAAACTGTTGCACAAGGTGGCAATTCTCCATCCATACCCGGAATCTGGTTATCCCCATCAGGCCTCAAATGCTTGACATATTTATGTAATTGATTAATTTGTTGTTGCATTTTAGCCATTTGAGCAACAATTGTTGCTGTAGATGGCATGAAATCCCCCATATACGGCATGCCTTGATCCGCCTTCCTAATGACCGGTGATGTATATGCATTTGAGACTGAACAACGTCTCTGTGGTCTCAACTTCTACGGTCGACGGGATCTATCGATCACGGTGTATCATGAATGGAAAACCTTGTTGCGTTATACTTCTTGAAAAGTCTACACTAGATGTCCACCAAAGTTCTTTCATCTCGATCCATCGCATATAAAAATTATTATACACTAACGCAAATACCATTAAAATCATAAACAATTTTTCAAAAGAGTAGAGGATAACACAATCACAAGGCGAACCATTTACGCATTACGAAAAAGAAGATCATAATCGGTCTTCTCAAACCATGTGCATCCTCCCAAGCAACACCCATAGGGATCACATTCTCTTCTTTAACCCACCAATTTGTTGAATTGCGGCAGGTTTCCAAAAGCCAAATCTGAAGGAATTATTATTACTATTAGCATAAAAATTACTACACTAAGGTTCATGCTACAATACTGATTTAAATTCTTAGTATTTAAACAATATTTACGCACCTTCAAAGCGAACACAAATCCATTCAATGTATAAGTTGCAATGTAATCATCGCCCTTCGTAGCCTTTTCAGTCAAATGTCTATCTCTAACCTTTGAGATAGCATTATAAATCTTTGTGTGAAACTCAACCCAAATGTACTCGCCCCATGGAAATGCATTCCATGCATAAATGTCATCTACTAAAACCAATATCTCGGGAAACCAAATTTCTTTCCTGCTTGCCGATAAAACGTTCTCTAACATCGAGAACCGCATAAAGGCGAACAACATCATCATTTGAAAGTTCATTAAACTCGACTTGGTCACTAAGAACCCTAACTAGTTGTTCGACTTTTATATTCTCGATTCTCTCGTTCGCCTCTCTAAGAAAACTTAGCATCGTTTACAAATCCAGATTCCGTTTCTTTAATTGATCTAAAGAAACATCACCAAACCGAAGACCTAATACTAGACACATATCTTCACGACCAAATTCTAACTTGTGTCCCCAGATATCAAAATACAATGGAGTATTTATATTAGGGTTTTCAACAAAGCGTTGATGTTGAAGCAAATAATGAAGCAAATGGTTATCAAGCTCGTATGTTTTTATGTCTAACCATTTCCCGAAAACAGTGTTTTTTAAAAGTTCAAGACGATCAGGATTCAAACTCAACTTTTGCCTTATCGTTTTGATATAGTGCAACTTTGATCTAGCACCGAGCTTCGCAGAATACACCTATACACAAAAAAAAAAAAAACAAAAGATGCATACCCATATTAGCATATATTATAAACTTATGAGCAATAAAAATATACTAATGACCAATATCTTAATAAGCTTAATAAGTCAAACATTTCACATATGCTGGTGTCTGATTTTTCAGATAATCAAGATATTTCAGATATGTTAAGCAAACAAACGTGGGTTATTGTGCAGAAAAAGCAAACCCTAACATAGTTGGTTTTCTCAAACCTAGAATAAGCAAACCCTAACATGTATACTAACATAGTTACTGTACAAATCGAAAACCCTAAAAAAATTTAAAAACCCTAAAAAAATTTATAATCAAAGTTACTGTACAAATCGAAAAAAATCGATTAATAATCAAAGGCTATAATCATATAATCGCACTTTTTACTTACTTGTCTAGAAGCCATTATCATATAATCGTCTTGCACAACAACGGATCTGGTCTGGAAATGATCTAAACAACAAAACGGTTGTTGTGTGATCAAAGTTTCGTCATTTTTTTTAATCTAAGCCATGCACTGTTAGTGTGTGTTGTGTGTGTGTGTTTTTGAAGATATTCAAACGTTAAAGTGACAAAAGAAAAAAAAAGAAAAAAAAGTGTCACATCACTTTGGATTTGGGAAATCTTTTGGTTTGCTTTTTACATTTCCTAAGCCAAAAGTACGCCCCCAGTTAAGCACCGTCGGTTGAGCGCCGTCGGTTGAGCGTTGACTTTGTATAAAAGAACAAAATAAGAGATTGCTTTGAGATTTGATGTGACACTTAGTGTACAATTGGAAAAGTACAAGCTGATGCCACGTGTCGTAATATGTATGGATTCGAGCAGTTGAGCATGGCTCTTTTGGGAAAGAGGTGAGAAAAAAGTCTTAAAAATAGACCAACTTTGAAAAATTGGCCTCTTTTGGTAATTTTCTCATTTTTTTATGCTAGATCAAATTCAATAGCTCATAATTCTCTAACTTAGTCAAGTTGTGTTTACAACTTGACAGGATCTCCTTTCCTTTAACCAATGGAATGTATTCAAATTAGTCACGGTGTCTCAAAATAATTGTATTTTTTAGAGTTTAGACTTTTCGAAGTTTTTTATTTTCAATTTTAATCTTAATTATTATTATTTGTATTGTATAATAGTATTTGATAAAAATTATAACAATAAAAATTATATAACATAAAAGAAAATAGTTTAGGTAAATGTCGAAAAAAAAAGACTTCAAAAAGTTAAAACATGACAATTATTTTGAGACGGATGAAGTAACATTTTGTTGTTGTTGTGTAGCTATTTTTTATTGTTGTATATTTATACTTTTGAAATTTGAATTTTGTAAATATTTTGTTCATATATGATTATCATTTTGACCTTAGGTGTTAATAAAGTGGATTAGAAAACATAGGGGTAAAATGGTTAAAAATATACAAAAAAAGTAAAGAAAAAGAAAAAAAAATGGCTGCATAACATTCGAAAAAATAACAAACTGGATACATTGTCAGATAATTATTCTTTTTAAAATAAAAATAATAATCTATCTCATAATAAATGTATCACAAATCTTTCACGTAAAATACATGGAACCATTGAAAACAAGCTCTTAGAAATATAGGGGTGTGTTTGTTAAAAGTAGTTGTGACCAGTAGCAGTGAGTAGTTCTATGAGCAGTATCCTTGAGCAATAATTATTTTTTTTCAAATAAAAACATTTAGTAACATATGTAACTGTAATTATAAATGAGTAAAATAATATGTACATATTTAAATAGAATATGGTTATCTATACTACCTATAATAGAGGAATGATTCTCTCTTCTCATGGTCTTAAACTTAAGATTTACAAAATACAAAGCCTATTGTACAATGCTTAATGCACTATTAATGATCTTTCTCATCAATCTTAATTTTAAGACTTACAAGTCTTAAAGCTTAATGTACAAAATACATAGCACTATTAATATGGTCAAAATATTTAATGTAGTTAATTAATTAACTGATCAATAAATACAATTAATGCAATCATTAAAACACGCTTACACAAGAAATACAAATTATCAAGCATATTGTACAACCAACTTAAACATAATTCCTGCATTAAAATGTCTGTTGGATCGATATACTCTGACCAAACTAACTATGTAGCTTGTAAGGGCTTGACAACCTCGGATAAATCCTAAGTTACTAACAGTGAAACACTAAATTTACTCTATTAAGTATGCGGAAACTACTTCAATAAAGCTAAGAAAAATAAGTTTAAACTTCAACGATTTTATTAATACATTGAACCTGCTTGGTACACAGATTCACTAACAACCCTAATAACTCTAATATCGAACTTGGTAAACTCTAATATTCTCTAATGTTGCATATGCATTCGTACCTCTAATGCCAATCTAGGGGTCCTTTTATAGGCATAAGGAATACCCTAGTCGGTTTACAATTACAATCCTTGTACGACAAGTAATACTAAACTAAACTAAGAATATTCTAGAATTACAAAGCTTTCCATAAACGATATAGCGGTTCTTTAGCTTTGCGAGACTTTGATGTTGAGCGGTACTTTCATTAAGCGATGCTTTGACTTTCTTGACACTTTGACTTTTATATCCCAACAATCCTCCCTAACTTGAATTCTACTTGCTTGATTTCAAGTTCCTTTATATCTGTATCTTTAACATTTTGTCTTCAAGGAAAGATTGTGTCTTTATCTTCAAATTTGTTTTGTACTCTGTGCTTGTATTATCATCATCAAAGTAGTCTTTATAAGCAATCCTTTCAAAGAATCATTATCGAGAATCTTCATGTTTTCAGCTACTCAGCAACATATGGCAAATTGTACATCATATCATTAAGTTTCAGTCTAATTTCATCACTTCCAGGTGTGTTAACTCCTGTGAAAGGTGAATCATTGAAAATTTAATGGATTTTGATGTCTCTTTACAAAAGCCATTAACTCTGGAGTAGCCAATGTTTAGGTGTGTAAAACCATGGTACATTGATAACCATATTATTTTTAGCAAATCATCAGCTATCAACGAATTTGTTAAGTCTTTACCAAAAGCCGTACCCTTTTGGAATAGTTAGTTCTTGCAACCATGGTGAACTAATTACCATATAAATGGTTTTTCCACAGCCTTTACCACAAGCCATTTTTCTTGTGGGCTAGCCAACTCTTCACTATTGCAGATATGGTGAGTTGATTACCATACAACTTATTGGCAAGTTGTCAACCATCAACGGATTTGAGATATCTTTACCAGAGCCGTTTGTTCATGGTTTAGCCAGTCCTTTTGTTAGACATGGTGGACTGATAACCTTTTGTTGTAACCATCTCAAAAGCCATTTGTTGCTGTTAACTTTTGTTTCAAAATATTTTGCACTTAACAAAAGTTTGCTTATTTTCTATTAAAAAGTCTTTTACTGGAGATATGGTGAGTTGATTACCATACAACTTATTGGCAAGTTGTCAACCATCAACGGATTTGAGATATCTTTACCAGAGCCGTTTGCTCATGGTTTAGCCAGTCCTTTTGTTAGACATGGTGGACTGATAACCTTTTGTTGTAACCATCTCAAAAGCCATTTGTTGCTGTTAACTTTTGTTTCAAAATATTTTGCACTTAACAAAAGTTTGCTTATTTTCTATTAAAAAGTCTTTTCTTGGTTTTGTCTTTAGCAAGCACTTTGGATAAAGTATCTTGTTTGTTTAGCAATACTGGATAAAGTACTAATTTTCAAAAATTTATATAATTAAGAACCATACCAAGATTTATGCATCATCATCGACCATAGTCAGTCCATTTGATAAACAATTCAATGACCATTAGGGTTTGTTTCATTCTCTCTTCAACTTCCATACGATGATCTAGCATTCTTCTCATAAGATCTCTTGTAAGTGGATATCTTCTTTCTGCTAACATATGGATCATAGTCCCATCTTCTAACTCCAAACATGCATTCACGATTCTTCAAAGAATCTCCACTAGTAATCTCCCAACTTCTTGGTTTTCAGTTTCATCGGTGCTTGTCTCTTCATCTCCCATATAGTTATCGGATCTCCCAAAGAAGACTAAGCCAACTCCGGTTGATGGAATATGCTCAAAATACTCTTGCACTAGTTGATATAGGTGAAACAGATCCTCTCTATCTATCAAATGCGGTATATCCATAGCAAATTAAATACTCTAAAGCTTTCATCTTCTCTATGGAACATCAGATAGTCTCCTTCCTTTGATTCTACAACTTCAAATGTAGACATCTTAGACTTCTTTACTGCAACATCTTTGGACTTAGGATGCTCAAAATCTACAACTCTAAGATAATTTCTCAGCTCATCAACTGTATCTGTTCTCAATTCTATCTTCTTTGATGGCTGTTCATCACCATTTGTTATTTTTCTCTTTAAGCTTCTTTTACTTGCATCCTCCTTCTTCTTTTCATCATCAAAAGGAATAATACTAGCCACTTCCTTTTGATAAGATTCTCTAACGACATCATACAAGTCTTTCATCTCTATATATTTCAATTTATGCGAGACTGATATCCTCTACCCTTCGAGATAGACCATCATGGCATTTCTTTCCTTAGCAATACTACGAGGTCTTCTAGGTATAACCGGTTCGAGTTGCTTCTCCGGTAGAACAATCTCAAGATCTAATGCGCTTGTAACTTTCTAGCGACTTCTTCATTTTAGCCACTTCAATAGCTCTTAATTACTTAAAGTAAGCTTCTTCTTTTCTTTGTTTCTACCGGTTTACCTTTTCCTTTGTCTTTAGGATCTAAATCGGGTTGAGATTGCAAGACTTGAGGTTGTTGTTGTTCAAAGAACTCGGGAATACTAACACCTCTTGGTCTTGACAAGTTTTGCAATATCGAGCAACGATCTCATCATCACTAGCAAGTGCTCCTTTTCTTGGATTGGACTAGAAGGACCGCTTCTTCTTCATGTAAGACCGTGAAGGACCAACTTCTTCATCAAAGTTTAAAGTTCTTGGTGTAATGAGCTCTTGCTAATAAGTTCCTTGAAGAGCGGTGATAAGGTTTTAAAGGTACCATTTGAGGGTCGTTTAAGTCCTTATTTGATCACTTTTGTATCCGTTATTGCTTAATATCGTTCCTTTTCAATTTTAGGTCTCTTAAAGGCAAAATGTTGGAATGGCACTTATTTGGACGAAAAGGCGAATATATGAAGAAAATGGCCAAAGTCAAAATCGAGACACTCACGATTCTTTGAAACTAGAAGGCGGCGTCGGTGCTAATGGCGGGCGCGTCCCAAAATTATTGTGACGGTCCGAACCCAAAACTCGTATTTTCAAGCGACGACGTCCGGTTGTAAAGAGTAGGCCGTCGCTACTCGGACGGCCTAGATGCAATCCAGACGGCGTCGTAAATCGAAGAGGACGGCGTCACGGACATAAGGTGACGCCGTCGCAAGGTTAACGTGCCAAGACGAAACCCTAATGGCGGCGACACGACGGCGCCACAAAACATAAGGTGACGCCGTCGCATATGTAATCTAATATATAGAATCCGAATTTTTCGGTCTTTAGAGGAGAGTCTTTTGGAGTAAAACCTAAAACCGAACCTAAGGTGTCTTGTACAAGATATTTTAGGGTTTTAAACCCTATCTTACATCAAGATAAGTCTTTACTTCATTAATTCAATTATGTCTTTGATTATTTGTGTGTATGCTTGCATGTTCTCCATGTCCGCTAATTTATTTGTGTGTTTTCTTAGAAAGTATGAAACTTAATTATTGAATATTGAGTGGTTGTTTCTTATCTTAGTTGATTAATGATCTAGTAATGCGATAGGTCATTCGTTGTGTACTTAATGCTTGATTCATCTTTGTGAACCTTAGAATATAATTACCCGAGTAGTTGTAGGCTAAACCATCCAAAGAGCGCCTTAGAGTAGGAGTTTATCATCCTAGTGGGTTTGTAGACGAGACCCTTTGGTAAGTTCAAAGAGTTAGGGAGAAACGCATACCCTACAACTTTAGACACACAACGCAACTAGGAATAAGGACGTGACAACTCAACCATCAATAGGAGATAATTAAGGAGTAGTACAACCTAAGTAAACACATCTTTAAACTATCATACGAGCACACATTAATTAGACATAGACTCCCACAGCCTTAGTTTAGATAATTAGATAATAGTAGAGTAATCGGTAGAAATACCAACCCCCCAATCCAATACCCGAGATTCGTACCTTTCCATTTTCATAAAACATAAAAGATAAAAATAATCTTCCTCAACCTTAACCTTAGCGTAGTAACTCCTTACTAGCATTCCTATTCCCAGAGAACGATATCAATACCCGTGGCTTACCCTAATTACTACACTACAACGATTAGGTTCAACGCCTAGGTGTTATAAAACTTGCTCGAAGAAAAGGAAGTTTCCTTGACCCCGAACGACGCGTGTAGTGTTATCAAGTTTTTGGCGCCACCGCCGGGAATAGAATAGCTAGTTAGTAGTCCACCTCGTTTAGGTTCTTTGCTTGATTCCTATCAAGTAAGTTTTTCTCATTTTAGCTTTCTCTTAGTCTATCCCCTTCTTCGTGACTTTTGTTCGTAACCTCATCACTTTTCATCATGGAAGGTGATAACCAACCACCACTTGATAACCCAACACAAAAAATTCAATGTCAATCTAAACCCAACCCAATAACCAACACAACCGTCAAGCCGCTATGTAAGTAGAAACACCGACCTTCGTGATTTGCGAAAATATTCGATAGTACAATTAGGGAAGTCGTTGAGAAAGTAGTCGTACCGCTATAGTTGGCTCTATGATTAGCGATAATTCGGAAAATGGCATGATAAACAACAACGTGGATGTGGAAAATAGTGCTTACTTCAATCTTTACCCCACTAAGGAAGAGATTGCGTACCATCAATACATAATCAATAATCCACGATCACCTATCATTAGGATATGCCCAAAGATTAGGAGGGAAATCCACGGAACCTAAAAATCCTTTGTATGATCGGATATAGGAGTGTCGACCACGCTTACATAGATACGGAATCCCCATCAACGTAATGTCATCGCTATCTACAATGACATTATGAATGAGCGACTCAATATTAGGAGAGACCCTAAGTATCCGGGAGGAGTTTGCAACTTTGTGGGAAGAGTCAAGGACGTGCATGTCTTTATAGGAAATTTCACCTACCTAGTTGATTTTATGGTTCTAGAAGATGTAGGATCGTCATTGACTATAGTTTATCCCAAGTAGTGCTAGGGAAACCGTTTGTTGAAACATCTAGAATGAGCCATAACAAGCATGATGGAACGGTTAGGTTCAAGGAAGGAACCGATGAGATCACCTATAGGATGCCTTGGAAAACAACTGAGTATGGTCACTTGTCCATTTATGATCGAGACAACATCAAAGCTTTGGAGGACAAAAGCAAGAAAGATGTTGAAAAAGGTTATAAATTCATGTGGGAAAGAAGGAGGCATTATTATAAGGATTGCTTGACTTTCGGGCCTAGGTATAGAGTCGATGAAGATTTTGTCAACATGATAGAATTCTCATTGAGGATGCGTGAGGAAACATAGAGCACGACTATGAGTCTAGCTACAAGACTCTTAAATAAAGAAAAGCGCTTCGGGGGAGGCAACCCATGCTTAATTGTTTGCTTGTTAGTGTCATATATCTTTTATTAATTGTTTATCCTCATGTTTAAATTTGTAAAATGCTTTATTTTGTTTTTAACCTCGTCTTAATTGCATATAAAGGTATTTTACATAAGGGATAAGTGTAGGGAGGATTACACACGTTTTCAAAAGAAACGTAAACATGAGAATAACAATTAACTAAAAGATATTTATGTTTGTTTGTTCGAGTCAAATGCTTGTATCGAGTCATAATGGATGTTTTGCGTAAATTTTTCCATTCTAAAGATGTAAATTTTCCGAATTTTTCCGTAAAATCGCACCGCTTTTGTCGGGATAACCGACGGCGCGTGAAGGAGTAAAACATCGATTACTTTTTCTCGTTTTCGAGCCACTTATAAATTTTTGGAATTTTCTGTGTCTTAATTTTCTTAGAAATTCAGTAAACATCCATTCCACAAGCATTATATCCTAGTTTAAATCGAGTCTTATATATATTATTACCACCGATTTTACGCGAAGGTTTCGTCTGCTTTTCTTCAAGTGTGCGGTTTAGTTTATCAAGAAGAAGTTACATAAGATTGGAAGGAGCTTTTCACGCAATAATTCTTCTTGAAAAGGATTTAACCACCACTTTACACGGATCCTACCGAGCTAATCGGGAGTATTAGTTTCTTCGTTTTGATTACCTTCTTTTATCATAACTATGATATTTTCGGGGAACATTGGGGACAATGTTCGGTTTAAGTGTAGGGATGGAAAATAAACGGGAACTTTGAAACTATGCTTATCCTTGACTATTTGCTTTGTCCAATTGCACTTTTGTAATAAACCATGAGAAAATGTCGGTTAGGGTAATTTTGGCACCAAATTTAAAAATTTTCATGACATATAGGGTGGGCCATTATTCTTAACAAAAGCGTCTCACGGATAGGAAGTTATATGACTAGCACAAAAAACCCTTTACCACCCAAATTCCACCAAAATGTGAGGACCGCCCTTAGATTAGTAGGAATTAAAGCATTCATCTTTAATTCTTAGAGTGTGAACCGGTAGTATATTAGATTCTAGAACTTGTTTTGTGATGCATTCCGAGATCGCAAGTGAGGCTACACTTGTGTAGTTAGGAATAACTAAATGATAAGAGGCATTAGGATAACCCTTGTTTAATACCTGTAATATAATTACTTCTTCCACATCGGTTGAGTAATTCCCCACACCCTTTGCATTGTACTCATCTTTAGTACACGATACCCCTAGTTAACCCTCGAGCCTATCCTTTTCGCGGTTCTCGTGATGTTTTGGTTTTTCGAATATCAATGAAGAGCATTGTTTACACCCCACCCCAAATATACACCCAAATCGCCTTAGCCTACCCATTATGCACTCACTTTTAGTGCAAATGTTTGTTATCACCCTAAACCTTTAGTTCAATTATCTAGTTGCTTGCATAAGTTGCTAAGTCGAGTCATATCCTTTGTATACGCTTTTGGGATGATTGGGATTCATGGGAAAAGTTAAAGTTTATGAAATGACGGAAGGGAACGTTAAAAATTCAAATTCCCTTTGTTTGCATAATAATGTACCCCAAGTGTTTTGATCTTTTCGATTCGGGTCAAATTAGTGTTAGAGTAATAAAACTCAAGTGTAGGGATGTGCCTATAAACCCTAGTATTTTGATGTTATCGTAGAGGATGGTAGAGTAAAAGTGTATGAAAAAAAAAAAAAATCGAAAAAAATAGAAAAGAGAAAAAGAAAAATTAGAGTGAAAAAAAAAAAAAAAACATACGGGCTACCATCCTACATCTATCCTTTAAATTTATGTTTGTTTATTTCAGGTTATCTAGAGTTTAGAGTGTCGAGTCTTGGCTTAGCAACGCCATTCTTCGTATGCATTTAACATAGAGATTTTTGACTTGCCACCACTAAATAGCCTATCCCACCAAACCCTTATTTCCTACCGTAAGCCTAACATTACAACCCTTTAAAGACCTCTTTGATAGTCTTTCCTAGGTGCTTACGCCAAAGCGATGAAGGTTTGATCTATTCTCAAGCCTATGGTAATCTATGTACTAGGACCGGTTAATGAGTGTTTATCTTCCATTTCCTATTTGTTATATTTCATATATACACCGAGAGATGCGAGTATCCAAACACCCCATGTGAGGTGCTAGTATGTAATTCCGTGCTTGTTATGACTTTTATGGGCTTATATGTGTTGTGGACCGTTTTGAATTAATGCTTCATGATCCCTAACTTATAAATTAATTGGCTAAAAGCACATTTGCTTGAGGACAAGCAAATAACAAGTGTAGGGATATTTGATAAGGTTTTAAAAGGTACCATTTGAGGGTCGTTTAAGTCCTTATTTGATCACTTTTGTATCCGTTATTGCTTAATATCGTCCTTTTCACTTTTAGGTCTCTTGAAGGCAAAATGTTTGGAATGGCACTTATTTGGACGAAAAGGCGCGAATATATGAAGAAAATGGCCAAAGTCAAAATCGAGACACTCACGATTCTTTGAAACTAGAAGGCGACGGCATCAAAAGCTATGGCGGCGCCGTCCCAAAATTATTGTGACGGTCCGAACCCAAAACTCGTATTTTCAAGCGACGACGTCCGGTTGTAAAAGAGTAGGCCGTCGCTACTCGGACGGCCTAGATGCAATCCGACGACGCCGAAATCGAAGAGGACGGCGTCACGGACATAAGGTGACGCCGTCGCAAGGTTAACGTGGCCAAGACGAAACCCTAATGGCGGCGACACGGCGTCACAAAACATAAGGTGGCCGTCGCATATGTAATCTTATATATAGAATCCAATTTTTCGGTCTTTAGAGGAGAGTCTTTTGGAGTAAAACCTAAAACCGAACCTAAGGTGTCTTGTACAAGATTTTAGGGTTTTAAACCCTATCTTACATCAAGATAAGTCTTTACTTCATTAATTCAATTATGTCTTTGATTATTTGTGTGTATGCTTGCATGTTCTCCATGTCCGGCTAATTTATTTGTGTGTTTGCTTAGAAAGTATGAAACTTAATTATTGAATATTGATTGGTTGTTTCTTATCTTAGTTGATTAATGATCTAGTAATGCGATAGGTCATTCGTTGTGTACTTAATGCTTGATTCATCTTTGTGAACCTTAGAATATAATTACCGAGTAGTTGTAGGCTAAACCATCCAAAGAGCGCCTTAGAGTAGGAGTTTATCATCCCAGTGGGTTTGTAGACGAGACCCTTGGTAAGTTCAAAGAGTTAGGAAAACGACACCCTACAACTTTAGACACACAACGCAACTAGGAATAAGGACGTGACAACTCAACCATCAATAGGAGATAATTAAGGAGTAGTACAACCTAAGTAAACACATCTTTAAACTATCATACGAGCACACATTAATTAGACATAGACTCCCACAACCTTAGTTTAGATAATTAGATAATAGTAGAGTAATCGGTGAAATACCAACCCCCAATCCAATACCCGAGATTCGTACCTTTCCATTTTCATAAAACATAAAAGATAAAAATAATCTTCCTCAACCTTAACCTTAGCGTAGTAACTCCTTACTAGCATTCCTATTCCCCAGAGAACGATATCAATACCCGTGGCTTACCCTAATTACTACACTACAACGATTAGGTTCATCGCCTGTGGTGTTATAAAACTTGCTCAAGAAAAGGAAGTTTCCTTGACCCCGAACGACGCGTGTAGCGTTATCAAGTTTTTGCGCCACGCCGGGAATAGAATAGCTAGTTAGTAGTCCACCTCGCTTAGGTTCTTTGCTTGATTCCTATCAAGTAAGTTTTTCTCATTTTAGCTTTCTCTTAGTCTATCCCCTTCTTCGTGACTTTTGTTCGTAACCTCATCACTTTTCATCATGGAAGGTGATAACCAACCACCACTTGATAACCCAACACAAAAATTCAATGTCACTCAAAACCCAACCCAATAACCAACACAACCGTCGAAGCCGCTATGTAAGTAGAAACACCGACCTTGTGATTTGCGGAAAATATTCGATAGTACAATTAGGGAAGCGTTGAGAAAGTAGTCATCGCTATAGTTGGCTCTATGATTAGCGATATTCGGAAAATGGCATGATAAACAACAACGGGATGTGGAAAATAGTGCTTACTTCAATCTTTACCCCACTAAGGAAGAGATTGCGTACCATCAATACATAATCAATAATCCACGATCACCTATCATTAGGATATGCCCAAAGATTAGGAGGGAAACTCGGAACCTAAAAATCCCTTGTATGATCGGATATAGGAGTATCGACCACGCTTACATGATACGGAATCCCCATCAACGTAATGTCATCTCGCTATCTACAATGACATTATGAATGAGTGATGAGTGTCTAAATACTCATCATTTTATACTATTAGAATGCCAAAACATCCGAAAACACTCGGAAACACATCAAAATGATAAAATATCAAAACAAGTGTTTTATGTGTTTTAAATGCAAAAACATCAAAATCGATGAAAACGTACTAAGTTTGCATAATTAGCGCTTTAGTCCCCAAGTTACAAAAGTTGTCAAAATTAGTCCTCGTAATTCAAAAACTTGTAAAATGTCATTTAAGGTCCATGAGATTCAAAATTTGTCAAAACAAACCCTTTAAAGTTCAAAAATCACAAAATGACAACTTTGGTCCCTTAACTTTGAAAAATGTCAATAATAGTCCTTGGTTAATTTAAAAAGTGAAAACTATCAAATATTAACCTTGTACTATTTATAAATGACAAGAATGGTCCTTATGATAAACTTTGGATAAATTACAAGATTGGTCCCTGGAGTTTGAAAATTGACATAAATAGTCCTTGGATTTATAAAAAATGGAATTTTATGCATAATGGTCCTTGTACTATTCACATATGGCAGGAATGGTCCTTGTGTTAACTTTAGGAAATGGACAGTTTCAAACCTTCAAGATTGGTGGAATTACACAAATGGTCCTTGTGATGTTAAGCTTAAACAAACGGACCCTATTATTAACCAAATCCAATCCAAATCCTTTAACCCTACCGGCCCAATCCATAGCCCAAACCCAACACCCGTTATTAAAACCGGTCAAATAAGGTCAAACACCCAAGAACCCGCCTTCCCTGCTCACTCTCCCATCCTCGTGATAACCAAAACCGAGGTGGTTTTCTCACCACCTCCTTTCCACCTCACCTCACTACCCACCTTTCCGGCTCATCCCCCTCCTCACACCTTAGCCCACAAGCGGTTAATGCTTCCCACCATAAACCTTCTTTGTAGCACTCACATAAACCTGTTTTGCTTTCCAAGTCATCCTAAACCCATACCTACTTCACATATTGTCCCTCCACCTCTACTATACTCCAAACTTCCTTAATTAGATTAAAAGCGCCCAAACAAATCTATCTCAATTTTGGCGCCAAAAGTAAGTTTAAAGGCTAGGATGACTTTGATTGAATCAATGGTGAGATAGTTGATGGGATGTGATCGTAATCAAGTGGTGAGTCTCAAAAGGCTATAAAGAAAGAGGGGAAGGAGAAGAAATCTATCTAGTGTAATTTCAATTAGCTTATGTCGAATTAGTTAAACTTTAATTTCAAAGTATGTTTAATCTTTCTAGTGTTGAATTAAGTGTTTTCGGTGTATTATAAACCTTTATCAATAAGCAATTCCAGTTTATGTTCATGATTTCGCTTTATGCATTTTCAAAGTTCAAAATCTCAAATTGTTTGAATGTTGTTTGTAGTGGATAATAAGGACTCATAAGCACACATAAGCTCCTCGAAAGCTTATTGAAGCTTTTAGATACTTTAAAACTTTGTCTAGTATCAAAATCGGAAAATTCACAAAATACCAAATAAATAGTTTAAAAATAAAAAGCCATGGTGCAAGGTACAAGAAGGCTGGAGCAAGGTTTATATTGGATGGCCTTGGGATTAGTGCTTCATGGGAAGCAATAGGTGTGATCTTTGAGCCTAAGTCCTCGGTTTGTGCTTGAATCGGTTGTAGCTTTTATAAGTGTTTTTGCATATTACCTGTAAGTAGCTTATAAGCTTAAATTTCGTGTCTTATTGTTTATTAGTGTTAGTTAAGTTAAATTAAACAATAAAACCGGTTGTTAGTTCATTAAAATTTATAGTTCATATAAATTTCATTTTAATGATTAAAATAGCATATAGATCATTAGTAAGTTTTATGTTGCTATCTCGTTGTTTCATGCTTCTTTAGTCTTATTATAGGATAATACAAGGTCCGTAATAGATAACATGGTTTAGATCACCATTTGCTTTGATAATCATCACAACAAATCATAAAAGGGGTGTTTGGATTTTCTTGTTTAACTGTGTCAAAGTTTGTTTAAAGCGGTGTTATTGCTTGTTCTCAGGTCACTTTAATATCTAATATCACATTGACACCAAGAAAACCAAATCCTTGTTTGTTCAATAGTCAAAATAACTTTTGATCTCACACCATTTCATCATCAAGTTAAGATTTTAAAGGTGAAACTCATCATAAGTTCTTAAAATAGGGTAACTTAGCTTAATCTCATCTTATTCTAGCTTAATATATCATAATCATCCTTAGTATTGATTTAAAGTTCATTAAAGTCAAACCTTCGCTTAATCAAAAGTCAAAATGATGTCCTGCGCGTGTGAGTAGGCCCAATTTGATAAGCTCACAAATAGCTTATTAGTTGGCTTCATCCTCGATTTTTAGTTCTTTGGACATGACTAACTCGGTCCTCTTTAAGCCCCAAGCTTAAGTTTTCGTTTGTAGCTTTTAGATAGAGTGCAAGTGCTTATTTGTTTTGTCCATTTTGACTCAAGACAATCGAGTTATAATCGATGGTTTTCCAATTTTTAAAAGCTCACCAAAAGTTCTCTAGTGGACCCCATCGTGAAAACCTCGACTTTTTGGATAGCTTATCCGGTAATCTTGATAATCCAAGTTTACTTTTTAGTTTCTAGCTTATCTTAGTGCTTAAAATTGCTATAAGGTGCATAGTGATTTAAAGAGTGTCTGTGCAAACAGTTACACTAGTGCTTATTTGTAGCTTGTTTAGAGCTTATTTGTTAAGTATTGAGCTTATTCATTGTCATTATAGCTTATTACCATTTTTCTTAGCTTATTCTAGTTTCTTCGTTGCTTATTTCTAACTTATTATCTTGTTTAGCTTAAACTTGTGCTTATTCTATATTTTTGCTTCTTCGTTGAGATCTTTAGCTTATTTGAGCTTATTAGTGGTTTTCAAAAAGTTTCAGTTATTAAAAGTGCTTATTTTTAGTGTCTTAACAAATTTGTGAAGAAAATTCCAAAATAAAATGTTTAGCAAAAGGGGTAAAGGCTCGAACCCGAGACCTCCCTTAAGAGAGTGTTAGTGTGTACCGGATACCAAGCGCCTTGGGACTTGTCTTGGTTTTATTTTGCAAAATCAAATATATAACCACACTTTGTCCAAATAAGCTTATACGAGCTTATTCACTTATTTCGACTTATTCTTTATAGCTTTTTCGCTTTTGTATTTTTATAAAAGTGTATTAGTATTAAGTATTTTATAAAAAGTTTGATTTTCTCATTAGTTTTAGTATTTTAAACATTTAATTAGTGTAAAATCTTAATTAATTCATAATAAAAATATAAAAGTCTAAAAATATAAATCTTTTTCTAAAATTTTCTTTTGTCATATAGCACGAAAAAATTGTTTTACACTTGTAGGACTTTATTTCATAAAATTTACGTTTTTGCTTATGACTCTGTAATTTTAGAAATAACGCTGCTTTCATTTTAAATCTAGTTTTTAGGTAATTTGAGTTTACGTTTTAGTTAAAATAGTTTATTTGAGTTATTTTATTTTATAAAATCACAAAACATCATTGTAAAAATAGTGATAGCGTTTATTTAATATATTTTAACTTTTAATTTCTTTTAATTTGCATTTAAGTCACGTGTAATTTGTTAATCTTTTCTTTAGGTAATTATCCATCAAAACCTTCGATCACTATCCTTAGTGATCATTCTATCATCGATCAAGTGTTTATACACCAATTCATCCTCCGTGGGACTTAACGACCCGTGAATTCCTATATTCCTCCGATCTTCATTGTATTAGTGTTTGAGCTGTTTTAAGTTTGTTACGGTTGACCATTCACAAGTGGTTAGCTTATGTAATTAAACTTGATGGTTTAGCACTAATCAAATTTTAGCGCCATTGGGAGGTCGTAAGCGTGTTCTAGCATTTTCGAACCGCATTGCACATATACCATCGCTTGTAAAAGTTTTCAGAAAGTTAAATATAAATCAAAGTTCATTAACACTTTTCCTAAAGTGTTAAAACCCAAAACAATATAAAACAACAAAACAATCGTAACGTTTTCTATCTTGTGTTTCTTTTAAGGTGATTCTTAAAGAGATACGATTTGATTAAACGAGACGATACCAAAAATATTTTCCAAAAGTTTTAAACCCCTTTGCACAAATCATACCTACGTCTTTTCGGTGGTACTTAATTTATACATAAAATCAACCACCGCAAATCAAGGCAAGACACCTACTAACCGGGGTGTGACCATAATAAGTTCCCGAACCATGATTTAAAACTTGCCTTTGTGTCCTTGTGATTTGGTGTACCTTTTTCAAAAGCCATTTCATTTGTGATTATTGGTTAAGTTCACTTGTTGTTTTGCCTCATTTGTTTTGAAAATTGATTTTATACTTAGTGCATGCGCACTCGCTCTTCCATTCTACAAGTCCACTTTCGAACTTGGAAAGATTCCTCGTGACGTGAGGACGTTCGCCTCCTTCACCGTGGATCGAGGAACGTCTACCACCACCACCACCGTCGAAATGGCGAAGACAAACCCATGAATGAGCTTCTCCAAGCACCCATCGAGGGTTACGGAGATGCCATTGTTGTTCCAACCATTGTGGTCGACACTTTCGAGCTCAAAACCGGTTACTTAATCTAGTAACCCAAAGCCAATTCTATGGTTTTGGCGGGATGATCCTCATGCACACATTCGATGGTTTAACAAGATTGCATCTACCATCAAGTACAAGAATGTCCCACATGAAGCTATCAAGCTTCTTCCGCTTCCCATTCTCTCTGAGGACAAGCCCGGAATTGGCTTGAGAAACAACCCCTCGCTCTATTGAGACATGGGAAGATCTAGTTACCAAATTAGTTAACTAATTCTATCCTCCATCCGAACCACAAGTCTTAAGAATGAGATAATGAAATTTTCTCGTAGATTTGATGAATCATTCGGGAGGCATGGGATCGTTATAAAGAATTGCTCCGCAAGTGTCCACATCATGGTTTTACCGAGTTAATGCAAATGGATACTTTCTATAATGGTCTCGAGACAAGGCGACCAAGACTCTTTGAATGCCTCCATGGAGGTAATTTCCTTAGCAAAACCACCAAAGAAGCCATACAAATCATTGAAAACAAGTCCCAGTCCGTTCTTTCCGACAAAGACATATCAAACTCGACCGAATCTTTGGACCTTCTATTTCATCTCCGTGAGTACATCTAGCACCGATGCTAAGATTGACAAACTCACGATATTGTTCGAGCTTTGGTTCTTGCTAACTAAAAGAAAGTCACTTTCACTCAAACACCATCACATGGTGAAGTGAAGAAAGTTGAAGTTTGTGTTACTTGTGGTGGTCCTCATGCATACTACAATCAGATCGCCACCGATGGTAGTCCGTTTGAAGCAAATGCTATAGCGGGTACTTCAAATCAAGGAGGTAATCAATTCCGTCCTCAAATGAACCAAATTACCGTGCTAACACTTATCGTGCACCACCGGTTTTAACCGAATCCCAACCGAATCGAAATCAACCTAGAATGAACCAAGGTTATCAAAACCAAGGTAATTTCTATCCTGGACCCAATCAAGGTTTCCAACAACAAGGAACCTTCATCAAAACAATTTCAATCGTGGGAATCAATTTCATGGGAATGTGAATCCTAATCAAGGAATTTTCAACAACAAGGTCCTAATCAAAACATCGGACCTCGAATTTCCTCCACATCCTCCAAGACCATCATCCGATGAGTTATTGAAGCGATTCATGAAATCCCAAGATGAAATGAACAGTTGTTGGTCACCGATCGGCGATCTCAAGAAGTCTTTAAATGATCAACCCTCGGGCTCGGAAAACTTCCGAGCAACACGATCGCTAACCCGAGGGGCGATGCTAAGGCGATCACAACCAAGTGGTGTTTCATACAATGGACCCGCTATTCCTACTACTTCTTCTTCTTCTCTCCCCAAGGTAGTGGAAAGTGAACCTAGGACACACAATGGACCCACGACTCCAATGCCTCCTCCACTAGGAGAAATGAGTCAAGTTACCAAGGCGACAAAGAACAAGGAACTTCCTATTGATAATGGAAGTACCACACACGCCCTACCTTCGTAGTCCAACCTCAAGTTGTCCGAAACCCAAGTCTAATCCAGAGTTGTTTTGAACCACCGTAGCTCCCATTGAAAATGCCAAATCCAAATCTTCTATTCCTTATCCATCACGTTTGAATGGGCAAAGCTCGTGAAAAGCTAGTCATCAAATGGATAAATTTTTCCAAATTTTCCAAGAACTACATTTTGACATAAGCTTTATGGATGCTATCATGCCGATGCCCAAGTTTGCATCAACTCTCAAACACATGTTAAGCAACAAGGAAAAGTCGTTTGAAATGGCTAAAACTCCTCTTAACGAGAACTGCTCTGCGGTTATCCCAAGAAGCTTCCAAAGCTTGGAGATCCCGGAAAATTTCTCTTACCTTGTGTATTTCCGTGAATGGTTGAATGCTTTGCCCTAGCGATCTTGGTGCAAGCATCAATCTGATGCCTTATTCAAGATGGAAGAAACTTTCTCTTCCGAACTTACTCCTACATGCATGACTCTCGAGCTTGCGATCGTACAATATCCCGCCCTCTTGGCATTGCCGAGGACGATTTGTGAAAGTAGGAAAGTTCCATTTTCGAAATGACTTCGTGGTTGTTGATTTTGATGCCGATCATCGGGTTCCTCTCATTGTTGGTCGAGGATTCACGAGAACGGCCGTGCTCTCATATAGATGTATTTGAGCAAGAAATCACATTACGTGTTGGTAATGAAGTCAGAACCTTTAACCTTGATCAAACTTCGAGGTACTCCGCAAATTATAATTCAATCGGTTAACCGAATAGATATCATTGATGTTGCTTGTAAGAGTACTCTCAAGAAGTTCTTGGTTATTCTCATAATTACGTGAGTGGGATACCACCACATCTTCCCATCCTATCATAGCCAATTTACTCCTTCTCTCACTCCGCTTTGAGGGAAGCAACTTCATCTTGGAAGAGATTGAAGCATACTTGGCTAGTGATTACTGCTCCATGGGAAATTGATCACGCCCAATTGACATTGAGGGGACATACTTCTCATTGAGAAGTTGCTTAATGATGATCCATCATCGCCCCTCACACCGGTGATTCAATTCGATGAGATTAATCAAATGAGATTAATCTGAGGAGATATTCTTCTTGAGAAGTTGTTAAATCATGACATTTCTCCTCCACTCCTCCCATCAAACTTCATAACAAGGAAATCAAATCGCTTGAGAAAATCAAGAATTTCCCGAGGTTGAGCTTAAGGACTTACCACCTCATCTCGAGTATGCATTTCTTGAAGGTGATGATAAATTACCACCATTATTGCTCAAGATTTGAGTAAAGATGAAAAGTCTGCTCTTATAAAAATCTTGAAGTCACACAAGCAAGCAATTGCTTGGAAACTCTCCGACATCAAAGGTATAAACCCGAGTTTTGTACTCATAAAATCTTAATGGAGGATGACTTCAAGCCGCTAGCTTCAACATCGAGAGAAGAGTAAATCCAAAATCCATGATGTTATCAAACAAGAGGTTATCAAACTTCTTGATGCCGGATTGATTTACCCGATCTCGATAGTCCTTGGTTAGCCCAATTCATTGTGTTCCTAAAAGGGTGGCATAATCATATCACAATGAAGATAACGAGTTAATTCCAACTCGATTGGTTACGGATGGCGTGTTTGCATTGACTATCGTAAGTTGAATGACGCCACCAGAAAGACCATTTTCCTCTACCCTTTATGGACCAAATGCTTGAGAGATTAGCGGGGAATGAATACTATTGTTTCCTTGATGGTTTCTGGGTACTTTCAGATCCCCATTGATCCAAAGGATCAAGATAAAACTACATTCACCTGCCCATACGGAACTTTTGCCTACGGCACGTATGCCTTTTGGCTTATGTAATGCTCCCGCACGCTCCAACGATGTATGATGGCCATTTTCCACGACATGATCGGGAAACAATGGAGGTGTTTATGGATGACTTCTCGGTCATTGGGATTTGTTTCAAACATGTCTCCCATCTAGATAAAATGCTCAAACGGTGTGAAGACACCAATCTTTGTCTAAACGGGAGAAAAGCCACTTTATGGTCAAAGAAGGCATAGTCCTCGCCATAAAATTTCAAAGAATGGGATTGAGGTAGATAGAGCAAAAGTCGATGTTATTGCTAATTACCTCATCCTACTACCGTCAAAGGTATTAGGAGTTTTTAGGTCATGCCGGTTTCTATCGAGATTCATACAAGATTTTCCAAAATCGCCTACCTATGACCCATCTTCTTGAAAAGGATGCTCCTTTTATCTTCTCACCCGAGTGCATCATAGCTTTTGAAACATTGAAGAAAAAGCTATCAAGCACCCATTCTCGCTGCTCCCGATCGGGACTTGCCTTTTGAGCTCATGTGCGATGCAAGTGATTTTGCTATCGGCGCAGCCTTAGAGCAACGTAGAAATAAGCATTTTCACCTATTCACTACGCAAGTAAGACTACGATCAAGCTCAAACTCATTACACCACCACGTAAAAAGAGCTATTAGCCGTGGTGTATGCATTTGAGAAGTTTCGCCATACTTAATCTTGACCAAATGTGTAGTGTATACGGATCACTCGGCTCTCAAATATCTCTTTGCAAAACAAGATGCAAAGCCGAGATTTCTCCGTTGGGTTCTCCTCCTCCGTGAATTTGATATCATCATACGTGATAAAAAGGAGCCGAGAACCCGGTCACGATCATCTGTCTGTTAGAGAACCTCACCAAGATGTTTTCGAGAAAACGGAAATAAATGAAACATTTCCTCTCGAGACACTCAATGCGGTTTCTTTTCGTGAAACTCTTCTACCCCATGGTTTGTCGACTTCGCAAATTACCATGCGGGTAACTTCATTGTGAAAGGGATGTCGACCCAACAAGAACAAATTCTTCAAAGATGTTAAACATTATTTCGGGACGACCCTTCTTATTCAAAATCATGCGGATCAAGTCATCCGACGGTGTGTTTATGGACAAGAAGCTCTTGACATTCTCAAAGCTTGCCATGCCGGACCCACGGGGCCATCATAGTCCAAACTACACCGCCAAAAGGTGTTTGATTCGGGTTTCATTGGCCCACCATCTATAAGGATGCCCACGATTTTGTCAAAACCGCGCGACGCTTGTCAACGCCATGGAAATATCTCTCAACGAAATGAAATGCCACAAAATGCCATTCAAGTTTGTGAGATATTTGACATATGGGGTATTGACTTTACGGGCCATTTCCTTCGCCTCGTGGTAACAAGTACATATTCATGGTCGTTGACTATTTGTCAAAATGGGTTGAAGCGAAAGCTTTACCTACAAATGATGCCCGAGTAGTTGTGAAATTTTGAAATCTCTTTGCAAGGTTTGGAACTCCTCGTGCTATAATCGCGATCGTGGTACACATTTTGTAATGACCAATTTGATCGTGTCATGCAAAAGTATGGTGTTACCCACCGCCTATCATCGTGATACCACCCCAAACAAGTGGGTGTGGAAGTTTCAAACCGTGGTATTAAAAGAATCCTTGAAAGGACATCAGCGAAAATCGTGCATCCCGGTCGGATAAACCGGATGACGACTGGCTTTTCGTGACAACTTACAAAACACCAATTGGTGTACTCCTTACAAGCTAGTGTACGGAAAGGCATGTCATCTTCCGATTGAACTAGAGCACAAAGCCCATCGGGCCTTGAAGCATGCAAACTTCGATATACTGACACCGGTGATCACAGAAAAGTTCAAATGAATGAACTAAATGAACTCCGCGATCAAGCTTACGAGAACTCTTTGATCTACAAGCAAAGACAAAGAAGATTCATGACTCAAAATCAAGAACCGCTGCTTTCAACGTTGGTGATCGAGTCCTTCTTTTCAATTCAAGATTGAAGATTTTCTCGAAAGCTTAAGTCCCGTTGGTCCGGTCCATTTACTATCACTAAGGTTTATCCTTATGGTACCATTGAGTTATCTCAACCCGATGGTCCAAATTTTAAAGTAAATGGTCATCGATTAAAGCATTACTTTGGAGAGGACATTCCATCCGTGGTTGTCCCGGATTTACAAACATTCCCCATGAACCAATGAATGCGGGGATCGAGTCAAGCTAGTGACTCGAATCAAAATATTAGCACACACCATATGGGTTTTCATCCATATTTCGCCTTCTTATCCCCTTTCTACCACCCTAGTGTGGGGAGTTTCCCACCGTTGTAATTATCAATCTCAAAAAAAAAAAAAAATGTGTATATATCAAAAATAAAATAATGGCCGTAATATTTCCTTTTATGTTCGTGTGTTTCGATAACTGCAGATTTGAATATTGAGGGCAATATTCATTTCTAAGTGTGGGGAATTCTCACGAATTTTATCATGTAATTATCCACCCAATTCCCCTGCTTTTGGCCAATTTTTTTTTGGAGTAAGTGTTTTCACTTACTCAAGAAATGGTAATCATCCGCCATGTCTAACCCACATAAGGATTGGCTAATCCGTACAAACGGCTCTTGGTAAAGATATCTCAAACCGCTTATGGCTTGCAATTTGCCCAAAATTGTATGGTATTCAACTCACCATATCCTAAAAAGTGAAGAGTTATTAGTCCGTATAAACGGCTTCGTAAAGACAAATCAAATCATTGAAAGCTTATGATTTGCTCAAAATCATTTGGTTATCATTGTACCAAGGTTCTTACTTGAACTAAAACAATTGGCTACTCCGTAAGTAATGGCTTTTGGTAAAGAGATAAAATCCATTAATTTTTCTCAAATCATTGCTAGGGACTAGCAATATCTTAGTAATGGGATTGATGAGTGTCTAAATACTCATCATTTTTATACTATTAGAATGCCAAAACATCCGAAACACTCGAAACACATCAAATGATAAAATATCACAAACAAGTGTTTTATGTGTTTTAAATGCAAAACATCAAAATCGATGAAAACGCATCAAGTTTGCATAATTAGCGCTTTAGTCCCCAAGTTACAAAAGTTGTCAAAACTAGTCCCCTGTAATTCAAAAACTTGTAAATGTCATTTAAGGTCCATGAGATTCAAAAGTTGTCAAAACAAACCCTTTAAAGTTCAAAATCACAAAATGACAACTTTGGTCCCTTAACTTTGAAAATGTCAATAATAGTCCTTGGTTAATTTAAAAGTGAAAACTATCAAATATTAACCTTGTACTATTTATAAATGACAAGAATAGTCCTTATGATAAACTTTGGAGAAATTACAAGATTGGTCCTGAGTTTGAAAATTGACATAAATAGTCCTTGGATTTATAAAAATGGAATTTTATGCATAATGGTCCTTGTACTATTCACATATGGCAGAATGGTCCTTGTGTTAACTTTGGGAAATGGACGCTTTCAAACCTTCAAGATTGGTGGAATTACACAAATGGTCCTCGTGATGTTAAGCTTAAACAAACGGACCCTATTATTAACCAAATCCAATCCAAATCCTTTAACCCTACCGCCCAATCCATAGCCCAAACCCAACACCGTTATTAAACCCGGTCAAATAAGGTCAAACACCCAAGAACCCGCCTTCCCTATTCACTCCTCTCTCCCATCCCCAAGATAATTAAAACCGAGGTGGTTTTCTCACCACCTCCTTTCCACCTCACCTCACTACCCACCTTTCCACTCATCCCCTCCTCACACCTTAGCCCACAAGCGCTAATGCTTCCCACCATAAACCTTATCGTAGCACTCACATAAACCTCGTTTTTGCTTTCCAAGTCATCCTAAACCCATACCTACTTCACATATTGTCCCTCAACCTCTACTATACTCCAAACTTCCTTAATTAGATTAAAGCGCCCCAAACAAATCCTATCTCAATTTTGGCGCCAAAAGTAAGTTTAAAGGCTAGGATGACTTTGATCAATCAATGGTCGAGATAGTTGATGGGATGTGATCATAATCAAGTGGTGAGTCTCAAAAGGCTATAAAGAAAGAGGGAAGCGAGAAGAAATCTATCTAGTGTAATTTCAATTAGCTTATGTCGAATTAGTTAAACTTTAATTTCCAGTGTATGTTTAATCTTCCTAGTGTTGAATTAAGTGTTTTCAGTATTATAAACCTTTATCAATAAGCAATTCCAGTTTATGTTCATGATTTCGCTTTATGCATTTTCAAAAGTTCAAAATCTCAAATTGTTTGAATGTTGTTTGTAGTGGATAATAAGGACTCATAACACATAAGCTCCTCGAAAGCTTATTGAAGCTTTTAGATACTTTAAAACTTTGTCTAGTATCAAAATCGAAAAATTCACAAAATACCAAATAAATAGTTTAAAAATAAAAAGCCATGGTGCAAGGTACAAGAAGGCTGGAGCAAGGTTGATATTGGATGGCCTTGGGATTAGTGCTTCATGGGAAGCAATAGGTGTGATCTTTGAGCCTAAGTCCTCGGTTTGTGCTTGAATCGGCTTGTAAGCTTTTATAAGTGTTTTTTGCATATTCGTAAGTAGCTTATAAGCTTAAATTTCGTGTCTTATTGTTTATTAGTGTTAGTTAAGTTAAATTAAACAATAAAACCAGTTGTTAGTTCATTAAAATTTATAGTTCATATAAATTTCATTTTAACAGTTAAAATAGCATATAGATCATTAGTAAGTTTTATGTTGCTATCTCTGTTGTTTCATGCTTCTTTAGTCTTATTATATGATAATACAAGGTCTGTAATAGATAACATGGTTTAGATCAGTCATTTGCTTTGATAATCATCACAACAGTCATAAAAAGGGGTGTTTGGATTTTCTTGTTTAACTGTGTCAAAGTTTGTTTAAAGCAGTGTTATTGCTTGTTCTGTGTCACTTTAATATCTAATATCACATTGACACCAAGAAAACCAGTCCTTGTTTGTTCAATAGTCAAAATAACTTTTGATCTCACACCATTTCATCACTGTTAAGATTTTAAAGGTGAAACTCATCATAATTGCTTAAAATAGGGTAACTTAGCTTAATCTCATCTTATTCTAGCTTAATATATCATAATCACCCTTAGTATTGATTTATAGTTCATTAAAGTCAAACCTTCGCTTAATCAAAAGTCAAAATGATGTCCTGTGCACGTGTGAGTAGCCCAATTTGATAAGCTCACAAATAGCTTATTAGTTGGCTTCATCCTCGATTTTTAGTTCTTTGGACAACTAACTCGGTCCTCTTTAAGCCCCAAGCTTAAGTTTTCGCTTGTAGCTTTTAGATAGGTGCAAGTGCTTATTTGTTTTGTCCATTTTGACTCAAGACATCGAGTTATAATCGATGGTTTTCCAATTTTTAAAAGCTCACCAAAAGTTCTCTAGTGGACCCCACCGTGAAAACCTCACTTTTTGGATAGCTTATCGGTAATCTTGATAATCCAAGTTTCGCTTTTAGTTTCTAGCTTATCTTAGTGCTTAAAATTAAGCTATAAGGTGCATAGTGATTTAAAGAGTGTCCTGTGCAAACAGTTACACTAGTGCTTATTTGTAGCTTGTTTAGAGCTTATTTGTTAAGTATTGAGCTTATTCAGTTGTCATTATAGCTTATTACCATTTTTCTTAGCTTATTCTAGTTTACTGTTGCTTATTTCTAACTTATTATCTTGTTTAGCTTAAACTTGTGCTTATTCTATATTTTTGCTTACTGTTGAGATCTTTAGCTTATTTCAGAGCTTATTAGTGGTTTTCAAAAAAAGTTTCAGTTATTAAAAGTGCTTATTTTTAGTGTCTTAACAAATTTGTGAAGAAAAATTCCAAAAATAAAATGTTTAGCAAAAAGGGGGTAGGCAGGCTCGAACCTGAGACCTCCCCCTTAAGAGAGTGTTAGTGTGTACCTGGATACCAAGCGCCCTTGGGACTTGTCTTGGTTTTATTTTGCAAAATCAAATATATAACCACACTTTGTCCAAATAAGCTTATACGAGCTTATTCACTTATTTCCAGCTTATTCTTTATAGCTTTTTCAGTTTTTGTATTTTTTATAAAAGTGTATTAGTATTAAGTATTTTATAAAAAAGTTTCAGATTTTTCTCATTAGTTTTAGTATTTTTAAACATTTAATTAGTGTAAAATCTTAATTAATTCATAATAAAAATATAAAAGTCTAAAAATATAAATCTTTTTCTAAAATTTTCTTTTGTCATATAGTACGTAAAAAATTGTTTTTACACTTGTGGGACTTTATTTCATAAAATTTACGTTTTTGCTTGCACTCGCTGTAATTTTTAGAAATAACGCTGCTTTCATTTTAAATCTAGTTTTAGGTAATTTGAGTTTACGCTTTAGTTAAAATAGTTTATTTGAGTTATTTTATTTTATAAAATCACAAAACATCATTGTAAAAATAGTGATAGCGTTTATTTAATATATTTTAACTTTTAATTTCTTTTAATTTGCATTTAAGTCATTGTAATTTGTTAATCTTTTCTTTAGGTAATTATCCATCAAAACCTTCGATCACTATCCTTAGTGATTATTCTATCATCGATCAAGTGTTTATACACCAATTCATCCTCCGTGGGACTTAACGACCAGAATTCCTATATTCCTCCGATCTTCATTGTATTAGTGTTTGAAATGTTTTAAGTTTGTCACGGTTGACCATTCACAAGTGGTTAGCTTGTGTAATTAAACTTGACGGTTTAGCACTAATCAATGAGCGACTTAATATTAGGAGAGACCCTAAGTATCCGGGAGGAGTTTGCAACTTTGTGGGAAGAGTCAAGGACGTGCATGTCTTTATAGGAAATTTCACCTACCTAGTTGATTTTATGGTTCTAGAAGATGTAGATGCGTCATTGACTATAGTTTATCCCAAGTAATGCTAGGGAAACCGTTTGTTGAAACATCTAGAATGAGCCATAACAAGCATGATGGAACGGTTAGGTTCAAGGAAGGAACCGATGAGATCACCTATAGGATGCCTTGGAAAACAACCGAGTATGGTCACTTGTCCATTTATGATCGAGACAACATCAAATCTTTGGAGGACAAAAGCAAGAAAGATGTTGAAAAGGTTATAAATTCATGTGGGAAAGAAGGAGGCATTATTATAAGGATTGCTTGACTTTAGGGCCTAGGTATAGAGTCGATGAAGATTTTGTCAACATGATAGAATTCTCATTGAGGATGCGTGAGGAAACGTGGGAGCACGACTATGAGTCTAGCTACAAGACTCTTAAATAAAGAAAAGCGCTTCGGGAGGCAACCCATGCTTAATTGTTTGCTTGTTAGTGTCATATATCTTTTATTAATTGTTTATCCTCATGTTTAAATTTGTAAAATGCTTTATTTTGTTTTTAACCTCGCCTTAATTGCATATAAAGGTATTTTACATAAGGGATAAGTGTATGGAGGATTACACACGTTTTCAAGAAACGTAAACATGAGAATAACAATTAACTAAAAGATATTTATGTTTGTTTGTTCGATTCAAATGCTTGTATCGAGTCATAATGGATGTTTTGCGAAATTTTTCCGATTCTAAAGATGTAAATTTTCGAATTTTTTCCAAAATCGCAGACCGCTTTTGTCGGGATAACTGACGGCGTCGAGAAGGAGTAAAACATCGATTACTTTTTCTCGTTTTCGAGCCACTTATAAATTTTTGGAATTTTCCGTGTCTTAATTTTCTTAGAAATTCGTAAACATCCATTCCACAAGCATTATATCCTAGTTTAAATCGAGTCTTATATATATTATTACCACCGATTTTACGAAGGTTTCGCCTGCTTTCTTCAAGTGTGCGTTTAGTTTATCAAGAAGAAGTTACATAAGATTGGAAGGAGCTTTTCACGCAATAATTCTTCTTGAAAAGGATTTAACCACCACTTTACACGGATCCTACCGAGCTAATCAAGGGAGTATTAGTTTCTTCGCTTTTGATTACCTTCTTTATCATAACTATGATACTTTCGGGAACATTGGGGACAATGTTCGGTTTAAGTGTAGGGATGGAAAATAAAGCGGAACTTTGAAACTATGCTTATCCTTGACTATTTGCTTTGTCCAATTGCACTTTTGTAATAAGCCATGAGAAAATGTCGGTTAGGGTAATTTTGGCACCAAATTTAAAATTTTTCATGACATATAGGGTGGACCATTATTCTTAACAAAAGCGTCTCACGGATAGGAAGTTATATGACTAGCACAAAAACCCTTTACCACCCAAATTCCACCAAAATGTGAGGATCGCCCTTAGATTAGTAGGAATTAAAGCATTCATCTTTAATGCTTAGAGTGTGAACCGGTAGTATATTAGATTCTAGAACTTGTTTTGTGATGCATTCCGAGATCGCAAGTGAGGCTACACTTGTGTAGTTAGGAATAACTAAATGATAAGAGGCATTAGGATAACCCTTGTTTAATACCTGTAATATAATTACTTCTTCCACATCGGTTGAGTAATTCCCCCACACCCTTTGCGTTGTACTCATCTTTAGTACACGATACCCTAGTTAACCCCTCGAGCCTATCCTTTTCGCGGTTCTCGTGATGTTTTGGTTTTTCGAATATCAATGAAGAGCATTGATTACACCCCACCCCAAATATACACCCAAATCGCCTTAGCCTACCCCTTATGCACTCACTTTTAGTGCAAATGTTTGTTATCACCCTAAACCTTTAGTTCAATTATCTAGTTGCTTGCATAAGTTGCTAAGTCGAGTCATATCCTTTGTATACAGCTTTGGGATGATTGGGATTCATGGAAAAGTTAAAGTTTATGAAATGACGGAAGGGAACGTTAAAATTCAAATTCCCTTTGTTTGCATAATAATGTACCCCAAGTGTTTTGATCTTTTCGATTGGGTCAAATTAGTGTTAGAGTAATAAAACTCAAGTGTAGGGATGTGCCTATAAATCCCTAGTATTTTGATGTTATCGTAGAGGATGGTAGAGTAAAAGTGTATGAAAAAAAAATCGAAAAAAATAGAAAAGAGAAAAGAAAAAATTAGAGTGAAAAAAAAAAAAAAAAAAACATACGGGCTACCATCCTACATCTATCCTTTAAATTTATGTTTGTTTATTTCGGTTATCTAGAGTTTAGAGTGTCAAGTCTTGGCTTAGCAACGCCATTCTTCGTATGAATTTAACATAGAGATTTTTGACTTGCCACCACTAAATAGCCTATCCCACTAAACCCTTATTTCCTACCGTAAGCCTAACATTACAACCCTTTAAAAGACCTATTTGATAGTCTTTCCTAGGTGCTTCGCCAAAGCGATGAAGGTTTGATCTATTCTCAAGCCTATGGTAATCTATGTACTAGGACCGGTTAATGAGTGTTTATCTTCCATTTCCTATTTGTTATATTTCATATATACACCCGAGAGAGATGTGAGTATCCAAACACCCCATGTGAGGTGCTAGTATGTAATTCCGTGCTTGTTATGACTTTCATGGGCTTATATGTGTTGTGGACCGTTTTGAATTAATGCTTCATGATCCCTAACTTATAAATTAATTGGCTAAAGCACATTTGCTTGAGGACAAGCAAATAACAAGTGTAGGGATATTTGATAAGGTTTTAAAAGGTACCATTTTGAGGGGTCGTTTAAGTCCTTATTTAATCACTTTTGTATCCGTTATGGCTTAATATCGTTCCTTTTCACTTTTTAGGTCTCTTGAAGGCAAAATCTGGAATGGCACTTATTTGGACGAAAAGGCGAATATATGAAGAAAATGGCTAAAGTCAAAATCGAGACACTCACATTCTTTGAAACTAGAAGCGCGACGTCGCCAAAAAATGGCGACGCCGTCCCAAAATTATTGTGACGGTCCGAACCCAAAACTCGATTTTCAAGCGACGACGTCCGGTTGTAAAAGAGTAGGCCGTCGCTACTCGAACGGCCTAGATGCAATCCAGACGACGTCGAAATCAAGAGGACGGCGTCCACGGACATAAGGTGACGCCGTCGCAAGGTTAACGTGGCCAAGACGAAACCCTATGGCGGCGACACGGCGCGCCACAAAACATAAGGTGACGCCGCATATGTAATCTTATATATAGAATCCGAATTTTTCGGTCTTTAGAGAGAGTCTTTTGGGTAAAACCTAAAACCGAACCTAAGGTGTCTTGTACAATATTTTAGGGTTTTAAACCCTATCTTACATCAAGATAAGTCTTTACTTCATTAATTCAATTATGTCTTTGATTATTTGTGTGTATGCTTGCATGTTCTCCATGTCCGGCTAATTTATTTGTGTGTTTGCTTAGAAAGTATGAAACTTAATTATTGAATATTGATTGGTTGTTTCTTATCTTAGTTGATTAATGATCTAGTAATGCGATAGGTCATTCGTTGTGTACTTAATGCTTGATTCATCTTTGTGAACCTTAGAATATAATTACCGAGTAGTTGTAGGCTAAACCATCCAAAGCGCCTTAGAGTAGGAGTTTATCATCCCTAGTGGGTTTGTAGACGAGACCCTTTGGTAAGTTCAAAGAGTTAGGGAAAACGACACCCTACAACTTTAGACACACAACGCAACTAGAATAAGGACGTGACAACTCAACCATCAATAGGAGATAATTAAGGAGTAGTACAACCTAAGTAAACACATCTTTAAACTATCATACGAGCACACATTAATTAGACATAGACTCCACAACCTTAGTTTAGATAATTAGATAATAGTAGAGTAATCGGTAGAAATACCAACCCCCAATCCAATACCCGAGATTCGTACCTTTCCATTTTCATAAAACATAAAAAGATAAAAATAATCTTCCTCAACCTTAACCTTAGTGTAGTAACTCCTTACTAGCATTCCTATTCCCTAGAGAACGATATCAATACCCGTGGCTTACCCTAATTACTACACTACAACGATTAGGTTCATCGCTTAGGGTGTTATAAAACTTGCTCAAGAAAAGGAAGTTTCCTTGACCCCGAACGACGCGTGTGGCGTTATCAAGACACCTTGATCACCAAAGACTTGATCATCAAGACCTTGATCTCTAGTACTTTGTACACCAAGACTTGAGGCTCGGTGATTTGAAGTTCAACTTCTGGTTCTTCATAATGTTCAGCATCTTCATTCAAATTCTCTTGCTCAAATATCCTCCCCAATTGGAATGAAGAATGCTTGTGAACCTTCTTGCCCTTTGAAGTCTTCTTAAACTTCTTTCCTTTCTTCTTCTGAGATTTAACCCACAATATGTGATGTTGAACTAATGGCCAGACAAAGTTCTTCAATCTTCTAAACTTGTTGTTCAACTTCATCAGTTGTGCAGCTTGAGCTTCATAGTCTTTCTTTAACCTCAATAGCTCCCTTGTCAAAGCATAGTTATCCAGAACTTGACCTCAGAAGCCATATCTCCCTCATCTCCTCCAGATGGTTGAGACCCATCTGTGGAAGTATAATCATTGAGAGGATGGTGGGTTTACCTCCGTTACGAATCCCATGAGCAATATCTTGTTGAGATGCGGTGCCTTGTGGTGAAGCGATGCGTTGAGAAGCGATACCTTCCCTAGAAATGAAGGCTCATGATCTTCACTTTCGCGACTTCATCTCTAATCGCTTGTACTATCTCCATCATGTGAGATGTTAATGGTGTAGCCCTCCCGGAGAATTTGTCACTCTTTCTAGCCATGAAGGTGAACACCTTTGGTGGAACTACTACCGGAAGCAAGTCGGAAGGTTTTGGTACATCGTTAAGTTGTTTGTTCAAGAAGACTTGAACAAATCTTGGGTACATGAGTAATGGTGAACCATTGGAGATGTGAGATAACATACCATCTAAAATCATTCGAAAAGTTAAATATGTGATTGGTAGCTAATCCCACTAAAGCGGATGCGATATTGGATCCAAATTGTTCCCATGAAGTACTCTTGGGACTTAAGCAATGCAGCAATACATGAACAAGGTACTTCCATTATGGACTAAATAAAGGTTTCTTAAAGGTTGTTTCAGTGAGAGATCCTTTATACCCAATATCCCTTAATGTATCCCAAAGAACTTGTTTGTCAAAACGAATGGCCCCTTCTTCATCATCGAACAATAAATCTTCCCTAATTGAAGCTTCAATAAATCTAACAAACTTCCCAGCAACCTTAGCCTGAATGTAGGATTCATCATCTTCCATATGAGATCTAGCAGTTTCCCAAAATTGTTGAATCCATGGTTCAATAACATCAGGTTCGACCAAAAGAGCATAATTGATTGATGATCCAGTGAGGAAATCAATTATGTCATGAAAAGCAACGTGGATGGTGTTTTATCTAAATTAGCCACCATATTATGCTTACTAACTGTGTTACGATTCGCCATTGAATGTTGTTATAAGAGAAAATGATGCGATGAATAGTGAATGTGAATAAGAGAAGAGATATATGGATGGATAAGTATAAGATGAGAGGAAAATCTGAGGTAGTTATTTATAGGTAAGATTTAAAAATCACACCAATTAATACATTACGTTGTTTGAATTTTACCCCATCTTTTGACCGTTGGAACGAGACGTTGACAAGACTAGCGATGCTTTCCACGTAAGCGATATTTTCAAAGCAAGATTTCTGAGCGGTGCTTTCGGATAAACAATAAGCGGTACTTTTCCATCCTCTTCTTTACAATGGCAAAAACATCAAAAAGTATTGTATTGCCTCCCCTCAAACAATTCATAGGACTATCTAACTAACTAATAAGTCCTCCCCTCAATTGTAGCTTAATAGTTAATCATACCAATACTCACCACCAAATGATTGAATCTTGAAACATCAAATCCTTTTATGAGTAGATCAGCTACATTGTCATCTGTGTGGACCTTGACAACATTAATGAGTCTATGCTCATAACAATCTCGAATAAAGTGATGCATAATCTGAATGTGCTTGGTCTTGGAGTGATAAACTGGATTCTTCATAATGAAAATTGTACTCTCATTGTCAATGTTGATAGGAGTATTCTATAAATTGAATCCATAATCCAAGAGTTGATTACGCATCCACATTATTTGTCCACAACACGGCAAAGAACATATTACCTTCATGGATGATGTTCTTTGCAATGGTTTGTTTCTTACATTGCCATGAAACTAATCTTCTTCCAAGATATTGACACCCTCCAGTGGTTGATCTTCTATCATAATTATCACATGCATAATCACTATCTGAAAAAGCTTCCAAGTGAAAAGGTGAATCCTTTGGATACCACAACCCTAACTTAGGTTGTTGCTTCAAATAACTAAAAATCCTCTTGACTGCATTCATATGAGAGACCTTGGGTGAGACTTGATATCTTGCACACAAACATACAACAAACATGATATCAGGTCTAGATGCAGTTAAGTACATAAGACAGCCAATCATTGATCTGTAAAGCTTGACATCTACAGCTTGTCCATCTTCATCCTTTCCCAATGAGTTGATAGATTTAATGGGTGTGGTGACAGGCTTCATAGCATCGAAGTTAAACTTCTTAAGAATGTCAGTGACATACTTGTCTTGACTAATGAAGATTCCAGCTTTTGATTGTTTAACTTGAAGTCCCAAAAAGAAAGTTAATTCACCCATGGAACTCATTTGAAATTCTTGTTGCATAAGCTTCTCAAATTCTTTCACCATAGACTGTTTTGTAGCTCCAAAGATAATATCATCTAAATAGACTTGAACAAGCATGATATCCTTCTTGTCTCTCTTGATAAACAAAGTCTTATCAATTGCTTATCTCCTGTAACCATGTTGCAATAAGAAAGTGGAGAGTCTTTCATACCAAGCTCTAGGTGCTTGATGAAGGCCATATAGAGCCTTAACAACTTTGTAGACTTTGTTTGGATGTGCGGGATCCTCAAAACCGGAGGTTGTTTGACATAGACCTCCTCCGTAATCTTGCCATAAAGAAAGGCACTCTTGACATCTATTTGATAAGCAGGAAAGCCCATATAAGATGCAAAAGCAAGGAATATTCTAATGGCTTCAATCCTTGCTACTGTGAGCAAACACTTCATCATAGTCCACTCCTTCTTCTTGTCTATATCCTTGTGCAACTAATCTTGCTTTGTTCTTGATGACATTCCTCTTTCATCTCTCTTAACTCACGAAAACCCATCTTGTACCAATGACTTTCTTTCTATCGGTAGATCACATAGTACCAAAACTTCTTGAAGTTTGAATTGAAGAAGTTCTTCTTGCATGACTTCAACCCAACTCTTTTAGTTAATGCTTGAGCTACATTCTTGGGTTCTTCTTGAGAGATAAAACAAGTGAATAAACACTTTGTTGATCCTTATGATTCATCTGTTTTGTTTATACACAAAGCTAAGTAAAGCATTATGTGGTTTAGAAACCTTTAAATTTGGTTCTTGTGAGCACCCACGATGTAGAAGGTCCAATGATTTGACCAAGGGATGATCTTTATGAATTCTTAATGTAGGAGTCTGTGGAACTTCAAGATCATCATCCAAATTTGTGAAATCGGCTCCTTCATTGGAATTTGAGAAAATACCTTGATCATCTAATTCATCATCAATGTCTTCTAATCCGGGCATGTTAGGATCATTCAAATCATCAATCATCATCAATTGGTGCGTGATACTTTGATCCAAAATCTTGTGAGGGTAATCGGTAGACTTACCCTTTTTTGCTTCTTCATAAGCTCTTCTTTGTTCATCCTCATAAGATTGTGCTATTGTTTCTTGAAAATCATCCTATTAAGTTCATCTTGAATAGCTTGATCTTCAGCAGACAAAGTGGATTTTGGTTCATCGAGACTTTTCTCCTTCTCAATAGATATAGGTTCTTCATCGAGAACGACATCGGTCTAATATTGACTCCATGAACAATGTATTTGTAAATCTTCTTCCTGTGAACAACTTGATTTTCTTCTCTAACAGAACGTAGTTCATAGAAGGAGTCAAAACATCGAGATCAAACATCCAATCGGGACCTTTACCTTTTGATTATCTTGATCTTCTAAAATTCAACATGAAGACAATCTTGAACCTTTTGGTAACCTTGTTGTACACTCTAAATCCTTTACTATTGGTACAATAACCCAATAAGTATCCTTCATCGACTTGCCATCAAATTTTCCCAAAGCATCAATAGTATTGAGAATAGTCGAGGACATCCAAAAGGTTTCATAAAACATATGTTAGGTTTGTTTCCATAAGCAACTCATAAGGTGTCTTCATCGAGGTTTAGTGATGATACTCTATTCAACACATAACAAGCGATTACATGACTTCAAATTTCAAAATTGAATAGGTAACAGAGAATGCGCAAGCATTGTTCATTTGCTTCTATCAAAGTTCTGTTCTTTCTCTCGCAACACCATTATCTTTGTAGAGTTCTAGCAATGCTAAACTCCTCTTAATTCCTTTCTTGGCACAAAATTCATCCATAAACTTGTTCTTGAATTCAGTCCCATTATCACATCTAATACCTCTTACTATGTGTCTCAATTGGTTTTCAAGGGCTATTATAAGATCATGAATTGCATCAAAGGTTTCATCTTTAAATCCCAAGAAAAAGACCCAACTAAATATACTACAATCATCTGTTACAACTAAGCAGTACTTCTTTTTGTTTAAGCTTGCAACAGAAATAGGTCTAAACAAATCCATGTGCAACAACTCTAAATGTTCTCTAATAGTTCTTTCCTCAATCTTATTGCATTAAGCTTTGTGTTGTTTACCCTTCTTGCGCCAAACATGAATCATCATTCTTGTATATTTTGGAAGGTAAACCTCTAACTAAATTGCCTTTAACCAACTTATTGATATTCTTGAAATTCACATGACCTAATCTTCTATGCCACATATCGCTTCTTCAATTATTGCCTTTGCTACTAAACATGTTGCTCTTTCGGAAGAGTTAAGACTCTTCATATCTAGGCTCATACACATCATTGGTTCTTGGTACTCTCGGTATTACCAAGTTATCATCAACAAGCTTGAATTCGGTGAAAGAATAAGACATTACGTGTCGTTGAATAACACGAGTGCTTCTTGTCACGATCCGAGAAACCCGACAAAAGGTTGAACTTGAGCTCCTTTACATAGCGAACATTCTCAAAATCTATGCTTCACGCCTTGATGGTTCCTTTCCCGTAATTCTACCGCACTAGGATCATTCCCAAATGCAACTCTTCCTCCAAAATAAGATCTAAAATCGTGAATCTCTTTGTCTCTGTCATGCTTCCAGAGAAACCACAATCAACAATTAAATGATCTTTAAGCTCCTCTTACGGGTTGCCACACAAAGATGAAAGATTTAGTTAATTTTAGGAACCCAAGCCATTCTTGACTTGTGTTCCCCTTGTGAGTGACATACTTAAATTCTTTAAGTATGTAATCTCCTTGTCTTTAAAAACATGATCAATTATTTTCGTTTGTTCCAAAGCATGTGTTGGTTTTTCAACAAAACTCTCTTTTCATCAAAATTCTCTTTATAATTTTCAACAAAATTCTCTTTTCACGCTTACTTCTTTGAAAATCTTGTTTGTTACCCATCGCTTTTTCTTTCTTATCGATTGGTTTTAACTTTTGTGTAGATTTCTTTGAGCTAGATACTCTTTTGAGGTGTAACGCCTTCTAGATTGATAGTAATTGGATATCCTAGGGCTTCCATTCCAAAAAGTGCTAGCAGTACCTTGATTGGGTGAAAACTTAGCAGTATTTTGAGAAGGTACTGCTTGAGAAACTTTTGGCTTATCAGTACCTTGAAAAGTGCTTGAGGGTACTGGTGACTTTGAAAAAGGTCTTTTCTGGTGAGGGTACCTATAGTCTTTTGAAAAGTTGTTGTGGTTAATCCTATGTGAGTGATTCCAAACTGGTTTATTCTCGCTTGGTTTTTGGTTTGCAGTCTTAGTCTTTGGGAATTTGCTTAAATAATCTGAGTGAAAGTCACAGTCCTTAATCAAATGATCAGGACTATAATAAACAAAGCATAATTTTTTACCTATACTCCCAAAATTTCTTCCTTTAGTTCTATGACTAAAACAATCCTTTCTTCTTGGTGAATGATGAAAACTATTTTGACCAAAATTATCTAAAAAAGGTTTAGCAGTATTTTGAAAAGTTTTTCTTGAAGGTACTGCTGAATGTTTAGCAGTACTTTGAGTTGAAGGTACTGCTTGACTCTTAACATTATTATCCTTAGGTGTCTCAACTGTTTCTTTTGGGGTTTCAGAACTAGATGGACCTGAATTAGATTTACCAGTAAGCTTTTTCCTAAACTCTAAATTGTCTACTCCAAAACAAGAAACATTTGTCCTAAGTGGTTGAAAACTACCAGTGGGATGAGGGACTACATGATAACCCTTGTCTTTCTTAAATTCAGGAGGTGTTTGACTAATTGATTCCTCATTACTAGATGTGTTCTCTTACGAGCTAATGAGTTCATCATCACTAGTTGTTATCTCCTCCGAATCAAGTTGTTCCTTATCACTAGGTGGGTTCTCTTACAGGCTACTAAAATCCATACCAAAACCTAGGCCAATTTTAATATGTGCTCTTTTATGTTTTCAACAAAACTAACATGTGAAAGGCGATTCTCCCAATGACAAATTTTCTAACAATTCATCCCTTTCTTTAGTCATCTTTTCAAGTTCGAAACCTTACATCCTAACTTCCATTCACTTAACTTTAATTGATAATCCTGTTGCTCATATTTTTCTGCCCAAGGCATTTCATTATTTTCATGAGTTATAATTTTGGCTTCCATTGATTCTAAAGTTATTTGATAACCAGCTACCTAAGACCTAGCCCTTCTACAATTATCTCTTTCAGTTACATAATCTTTAAGCACTTTTTGATAAAAATCATTACACTTAGAGCATACCTCAGAGATAGTGGGTGAACTTGGTGAAGTAGCTACCATAGCGAGCAAAACAGGTTCTTCTTCACATTTCATGCTCCAATCAAAGCTTCCAAGACCATCTCTTGATCCCAAAGCAGCAAATCCGGGTTCCTCATCAAAAGTTGTGCTCCAATCAAACTCTTCCACTGCGACCATAGAGTAGGTTACTTGTTCATCATCAAATTTAGCACTCCAGTCAACCTCTGATAGATTTTCTTGAGCAACCAAAGCTTTTGGTTTTGGTTCAGTAATAGGAATTTCCTTTATTTCAAGCTTGGGTTTCTCAATCATCCTATTTGCCTGATATTTAGCAAACTTGCATTCTCTTGCAAAGTGTCAAGTTATTTGACAATTAAAGCATTCAATCTTAGATTTGTCAAACGTTATACCCTGTTTGGGTTTGAAGTCAATGCCTCTTCCTGTTTTCTTCATGAACTTCTTGATCCTTGCAGTGATCATGGCAACTTGCCATCTTATATCAATTTCTTCAAGAGCATCCTCTTCAATTTGTGACAAATCTTCTTCATAAGTAACAATTAAAGTGGCTTCTTGAGCGAAGAATGAACATACAACTTCATCAGTGGATGGTGTTTGGTGGTGATGGTGGGGTAGTCATGGTTTTGTAGATATGATGTTTATCACCAACAATGCTTTGAGCGAAATAAGCGATACTTTTAGTGGAAGTATCGCTTCTATTTTCGAAGACACAAAAGCAATGTTGTGAGATTTTGAACTTGTTTGGCCATTCATCTCATGCTCATACACCTTTAAGTGGTTGTAAAGATCATCAAAGTCCATAGTGTCCAAACCAAGTTGTCCTCTGATCATAGTAGCAATCACATGCCATACGGATGGCAAACTTCTTAAGAAATTCAGGTTTGCATCTTCAACAGATACTTCTACTTTGTATAACTCTAGCATACTAAGGAGATTTTGGAATTTGTCATAGGCAGCATCAAGACCTTCTCTTTCACCAACAGTGAATGTTTCAAACTGTTGCTTCAACAGATTTCTATGCATCTTCTTGGAAGCATCATTACCTCCAAATCTTGTCTTGAGAGCAACCCATAGTTGTTTTGCATCCTTAGCATTATGGAACTTGAGTAAGTGACCATCAGGAATAGCAGACAATAGTATGTTGAGAGCCTTTTCTTGATTTCTTACAGTAGCTGCTGGCAAGATAGGCTTAGGTGGTTTAGGTTGTCCGGGAACTTCTCGTGTTCTTCAATAACTTCATTACCATTGACAATTACATTCCACGATGCATGGTGCGTAATAGCAATGTCTTGCCTTATCTTCATGCTCGAGATCATATTCTCCTTCTTGATGATAGGAATTCGAGTGAGGTGATGGATGGGGTGGTGCGGCTTGATCGACATCTTTAGGGTTTGTTGTTAAATCGGTTTTAAGGGTTTCTTCTTAATCGAGTTTCCACACAAGCTCGATACCACTTGTTGGATCGATATACTCGACCAAACTAACTATGTAGCTTGTAAGGGCTTAGCAACCTCGGATAAATCCTAAGTTACTAACAGTGAAACATTGAATTTACTCTATTAAGTATGCGGAAACTACTTCAATAAAGCTAAGAAGAATAACTTTAAACTTCAACGATTTTATTAATACTTTGAACCTGCTTGATACACAGATTCACTAACAACCCTAATAACTCTAATATCGAACTTGGTAAACTCTAATATTCTCTAATGTTGCGTATGCATTCGTACCTCTAATGCCAATCTAGGGGTCCTTTTATAGGCATAAGGAATACCTTAGTCGGTTTATAATTACAATCCTTGTACGACAAGTAATACTAAACTAAACTAAGAATATTCTAGAATTACAAAGCTTTCCATAAATGATATAGTAGTTCTTTAGCTTTGCAGTACTTTGAAGTTGAGCAATACTTTCATTAAGCAGTACTTTGACTTTCTTCAGCACTTTGACTTTTATATCCCAACAATGTCACTAATAAAAATAATAAACATTATACAAATATTCAAGCCCGAATGGGCAACGGTCCAAATGGGCCTGAGCCCGAACGGGTACGATCCAAACGGGCACGGGCCAAACGGGGTCGAGCCCGAGTGGGCTCGAGCCCGAACGAACACTAGCTAAACGAAATTCTTTAAATCCGTAAATTTATTATCAAAAAGAACATAATAAACTAAAATACATGATTCACCGAAAATTTTATTTGTGGTATCCATGCATTATGTAGCAGGAACCCCGCATTAAATGTCACTAATACAAATAATAAAGCACATTATACAGATATTCAAGCCCGAAGCGGTCAGCGGGCAAAATGGACTTAAGCCCGAATCGGTGCGGGCCAACGTCTTCGAGCCGAACAGGCATTGGCCAAATAGGCACGGGCCAACGGGCTCGAGCCCGAACGGGCACGGCTAAACGAAATTCTTGATATCCGTAAATTTATTGTCAAAAAGAACATAATAAACTAAAATACATACCGGAAAATTTTATTTCAGGGTACCCGCCGCCGCAACGCGCGGGTATCCTGCTAGTATGTGTACAATGGCCGGTGTTACTTATGTACAAGACAATACAACAACAACAACAAACCCAATCCCGCCGAGGCAGGGTATGGGGGAGGTAAAATATAGACAGATCCTACCCCTACACCAGGGTAAACCCGTGGGTAGAGAGACTACTTCCAATGAGACCTCCGACAAGTGCCTGTGTGCGGGTGAGATTGGAAAGAAATAAAAGCAAACGACAGAAAACAAGATGCAAAACGCAGTCAAAGAAAGCAAGCTGAACAAGCAAACGAAGCATAAAGGGAAGAAAGAACCCGCGCTCAAGCACACGCAAAGTAGCCAAACATCAAAGCGCAACAAAACAAAGAGCCAAGGCACACAGAAAAGCAGACCAACTAAAGGGGGCAGCACAGAGCAAAGCAAAACAACACACGGGGCCAAAAGCTAAGGCAACAAAAACAAGATGCACCAAAACCAAAACGCATGGAGCAAGAAAAAGCAGGCAAACCTAAGGGGGCAACAACAAAGCAACGCAAACCACACACGGGGCCTAAAGCTACGGCAAAGCAAAGAAGAGGCCACAAAAACCAAAATCGCAAGGGGCAAGGCAAAAAGGGACGCCTAAAAGCCAAGAACCCAAAACAACCTAAAAAACACAAAGCACCTAGCAGAGCTACCCGCAAATCCTAATTCTATCCCTCCACCCCTTCTTATCTGAGATCATGTCCTCGGTCAAACGAAGCTCCATCATGTCTTGCTTATGTCTATCCTCCCACCTGAGATTGGGTTTACCCCTTCTTCTCACGCCATCAACTACTAGCGCTTCGACCCTTCTAACTGGCGCTGACTGTGGCCTCCTTCTGACATGACCGAACCACCTCAACCTTCCTTCTCTCATTTTCGAAACAATATTCCCAACCTCAAGTTTTGCTCTGAAAAATCCGTTCGGGATCATGTCAAACAAGGTTTTACCACAAGTCCATCTTAGCATCCTCGGTTCGCACTTTCTACCACATAACATGAGCCTTTGATATGGGCCAACATTCAGAGCCGTACAAAATAGCAGGTCTAATCACCACCTTATAGAATTTTCCATTTAGCTTAAAGGGGATGTTCCTGTCACAAATAACTCCTGACGCCGCCCTCCATCTCGCTCACCCCGCTCTATTCCAGTGGGTTACGTCCTCATCTATCCTCCCTGATTTATGAATAATCGATCCCAGGTATCTAAAAGACTCATTGGGTGGCAGGATCTAATCACCGATATGAATATCAATTTGTTCGTGGTGACCTGTCTCGATCCTCCCAAAATCACATCTCAGGTATTCAGTTTTCTCTCTGCTCACCCGAAGACCATTGTCTTCAAGAACCTCCCTCCAATGCTCAAGTCTGATGTTTAACCCTTCCGCTGATTCTGCCACTAACACAATGTCATCTGCAAAGATCATGTTCCACGGGATGCCCTCTTATACCCCTCGAGGTAACTCATCTAGAATCAAGGCGAAGAGGTACGGACTAATGGCGGATCCCTAGTGGAGCCCATCTTCCATAGGGAAAAACTCTGACATCCCCACAGTGGACAGTACACGAGTCTTAGCTCCCTCGTACATATCCCTGATGACTCTCACGTATCTCTTTGGGGTTCCTCTATCGATAAGAGTTCTCCAAATCAACTCGCGCGGGAAACTATCATAAGCCTTTTCAAGATCAAGGAACGCCATATGCAAGTCCTTTCGTCTTTCTCTATACTTCTCCATGTGGCTTCTGAGAAGGTGAATAACCTCAATCGAGGACCTTCCTGGCATAAAACCAAATGGTTATCGGACACCCTCGTCTCCTTTCTCAACCTTCTCTTAATAACACTCTCCCAAAGCTTCATGGTGTGGCTGAGAAGCTTAATGCCCCTATAATTGCTACACTTGTACATCCCCTTACTCTTGTAGATGGGATGACTTCACTGAGTCTCCATTCTTACGCCATCTTATCCCGAAAAGATCTTGTTGAAGAAAGGGTCAACCAATCTAACCCCTATCCCCGGACACCTCAAGCTTCAGCGGGATTTAATGCAGCCCTACCGCTTTGTTTCTTCCCATTTTCTGTAGTGCGACCTTCACTTCTGGTTGACTAATCCTCGAATAATCGACCTTCACATATGTACAAGACAACCTTCATTTGTAGCCAAATAACTACAATATATGCATCTACTGACGCATCAATAGCAAGATAACACAGAAGCACAGACTAAACTATCACAGCTCACCACCCCTGTTTCTTAAACAAGCATTGGAGAATTAGCATTCATTAAAAAATAGCCACAACTCATCGCTCATTTTCTAAACGACCGTTAAAAAGCAAAATGCTCATCACTTATTTGTCAAACGACCAATAAAAATCAAAATCCTCATTGCTTACTGCTCACCACCCTAAAAAACTACACATTGCTCCACGCCAAATATACCCATGCTCACAAGTTAATTTTGTTGGAAAAATAGTTTTGCAAAATGAGTTTTTGCAAAATTTGGACACTATTTAATATATGTATATGTTATATATATTTATATTTTTTGATAGCTTTGCGTTCTCCTCGACGAGAGCTTCGCAACGAGCTAAAGTATGTCCAAAATGGAGTTAATATGAATGAAATATCGTGTCTCAAAGTGGGACACGTGAAACACAAAATTTGGGAAAATAAACACATCCCACATCGCCTAGAAAAGGAAGTGGAAGTGTGTTTATATAGAAATCTTGATATGAACCTTCAAAATGATTTGTTGGTTTTACTCCAACACCTCGTCTTGTGCAGGGGTCGCAATTCGAGATTACGGGCCAAAATGGGTTGAAGCTTCGAACTCATGCGAGCCAGCGACCTGCGGACACGAATCTGACTCAAATCTCGCATACTGCGTATCCTTTTCTTCAGATTTCGTTGTCATTATTTCCATATTGTGTTCATTTATTTTGGGCGGATTTGAACTTTGTAAACAAGTTAAATAGAATCGGTTTAAATAAATGGAAGATAATAAACCCGTGTTTAATATTTTATGATTAGCATATCATGTATTATGTGGCGATATCTTTCTTGGTGACCAAGATAGGTTTAGCCTATATATTAAACACATCTCATTCGGTTTTAGACACCAAAACGCAACTCCTCTGCAACGATTTCCAACAATTCATTCGATCGAAACGCAAGTTGCTTAGTGATCTTTCGGGCAAGTTTGCCACGTCCATTGTACATCGACTTTGGCGGTTATACTGCAGAAGCAGACGGCGAATCTGTTTTAAGGGAATCGTGTTAAACACGAGCCTCTTGCCACGACCTTCTTGCTTTTCTTTAATTATCGTTATATAGTTATGCATGTACCTTCTACCCCTTACATACATTATTTAATTTCTTGTTTTTATTTCTTGTCATTATAATCGATTTTATTAATAAAAGTGTACACTGTTTCCCACAAATTTTGTTTACATTTGTTAAAAAAATTATTCTCAAGTTATTCCAACTACGTTATTATGTTACAACTAGTTTAAAACCCGTTTATAACATTTGACCGTTGTTTATTTACTTTTAATTTACTTAAAATGCCTCCAACATCTTTAGCGACACCAACAACTTTTTTAGTGACAAATTCAGATAACCACACCTGTACCTAGGGTGTCAAAAAACCCGATCCAATCCGTACCCGATCCGGACCTGAACCTGACTAAGCCTAAGTCAGGTTACTCGAGTCAATATTTAAATTCGGGTTATTCGGGTCAATCCGAGTAACCCGAATACTAAATACTTAAATAAAGTCGGGTATCGACCCGAATAAAGGTTGTTTTGATTTTTTTTAAATTATCTATATAAATTAGAACAAATAGGCTAGTTTATGACAATTTACTCATATTCGGGTTGACCCGAACCCGAATTGACCCGAACTCGACTAACCCGAGTTTAAATAAGGTCTGCTTCGGGTATATTACTGTTAGTCTTGACCCGACTTTGACCCCGACCCGAATTGATCCGAACCTGACCAACCGAACCTGACTGACACCCTTACTCGTACCAATGATAATTACTACAATGACAGCTTTCTAAAAAGGTCGTACTAATATGTGTCCACTGAGCACACCCTAAAGTACAATTAATGAACATAAACTTTAAAAAAAAAGAAAAAACATTCAGTTTGAACATAGATTGAACTCTAAAATGACTTTAATTAAATAGAAATTCAATATTAATTAACTTTAAACTTTCATAAATAAAAAGCTATATATGTACCTAATGGGTACATATTAGCAAAACCCTTTATAAAAAGAATCACTAAATCTATTTATTTGGACGTTGTTTTTTCGTTAAACACGAGCAAAACACCCATCAATATTTTAGCACATAGATGCCTCATGTAAGTGTTTACATGTTTGATTCGCCACAAGTCCTGGTAGTAAGTAACAACATCAAGATTGATGCAGACATGTGTTGCTTATCATCAGGAATAATTGCAAAACAATGCAAAAGGCGAAGTAGAAAATCGTATGACAAGATGAAATACACAGATGGTAAAGCCTCTATTTTGCGTAGGATGTGTATGTTTCTATTTGTGTTGCATCATCACTTGAACATGTACATGTATTTGTGTAGATAAGTAAATAAAAGAAAATAATCATGATCTCCATTCATCCAATAAAATAAGGGTCTTAGGAAGATGGTTGCAGCTGATTAATGCCTTCAAGATTTGGATATTACGGTGTGTTTGGCGCGAAGCATTTAAGAGTATTTATGATCGGTGAGCAATGAGCGTTGAGCGTTGTAATTTTAAATGATCGTTTGTCAAGTAGCAAGTTGTTTTATCTATTTTTTCGAGTTGCTCATTTTCCAACTCTTCGGCTATGTTTGGCGCGAAACTTTTGGGCTTTTTGGGCGATGAAGCGGTCTGATGAAATTTTTGATTTTAATGTTTGTTTAAGCGAAAAAGCGGTGAAACGTTATTTTAAAAATGCTCACTTTTTCAATGTTTTCTTAAGAAGCAATGAGCGAAAAGCGATGAACTATAACTACTACTTACAGCTCACTGCTACTGTTAACAAGTACTTTTAACAAACACCATTCATAAAGTAACATTTAAAAGATCTGAGCATTTACGTGTTCATTTTGAAATTGCTTTCTTATTTTTGGACAGTTATATATTATCCCTTGATAATTAAGATTGTTTACAATGTACGTCGATACTAATTTGATTGGTTAGAATCTACTTTATTCAAAGTTTATATGAGATATGAGAAGCTTTTAATTTTATATTATATTTACGTTTTTATATTTTTTACTAAGTTTCTTTTTGTTTACAACACGAGATACATTAGTCGAATACCTTTGACCCGTTTGTTACCAACCTCCGTCCTTAAATAAATGTCCATTATTAACTTTTGAAGTCTTTTTATCCCAATTTTGACCTTAAATTATCCTTAAATTATTTCATTTATGTTATGTAATAATTGATAAAAATTATACCAATGAAAGTATATTTAAAACATAATCTATTCATATGTATTGCATCAAGTAATACATAACATAAATAAAATAATTTAAGGTCAAAGTTAAAAAAAAAAAAAAAAAAAAAAACTTTAAAAGTCGATAATGGACGTTTGTTTAGGGACGAAAAGAATATAATTTTATTGATGTTACATAGTATGATTAGATTTTATTTGTTGATATTTTGTTAAAATATATTTTGATTTTATCTTAAATAAATCATATATTGTATCAAAGATGAGTATAAAATATACATTGAATTGTGCGATTATCAGCAACGATTTCTTTTATTAATATTCAACGAATAATCTGATTTAACGAATGAATATGGATATAGATGAATGAAACAACTTTTATTAAAAATGTGTATATAAATGATGAAAAAATAAATAAATATGAATGCGTATGTCTTCAAGTAATTCATATCTGATTCATTTACGTCTTTACACAAAGAAAAAGATAAAGATAGGGAGTATGTATTATTGTACTATTTTCCTTCCATAACAAACAAAATTAAAATGCCTTTTATTTTAACAGGAAAAGGCAAAAACATTAATATTAAATTGATTTGAAAGCAGTTTATACTTATAGAGTAGGAGTATTTCAGGCAGCTGCTTGGTGTGAGTGTAATTTGTTGACTTTACACCACCATCAACAAAGCAACGTCGTGCCCCACCAAGACATAATGCGTAAAGACAAGAGCAGTTACAAATTACAATTATTATTAATCCAAAAAAATCAATTAAAAAGTCGATACAATACTAAAGTATCTAATACTTGAATAAAGAAACACTCATATTATATTCACGAAACAACTTTGGAATATTTTAAAATTTAGATGGCAAAACCTGGATCATCAGTTTTACCACCGCTGCTAGAGTGCTAGATTTTTGGTGTCTTTTTGTAAATCATATGATAATTTATTTGTGTTTTGCTAACAACAACTTTATGAGTTTTGCTAAAGTATAATTAACAATATTTCTAAAATAAAATTCATCATTATCATAAATATATGATTTCATAAGATATAATTCAAATAAGTGAGTTTTAAAATTGAAAGCGTTAGTCCAATGGTTAGAAAGACTTCTTGAGTCAGTGTGCGGGTTCAAGTCTCGTCGTTGGCTTTTCTTCGTATAGATCTTAACTCCGCAAAACCCATGCTGGAGAGTTTGTGGAATAAAAAGCTCGGTCAAGTCTTGGGCATCTCTCCTTCAGGTAGATGCTTACTAGGGAGAGTTCTGGGAGATATTCGCGTGAGGGGTGGACAATGGTGGTCTTGAAGAAAGACCCGGTCGAGTGTTCTCTGCGTCTACACGTTTGTGAAAAATTGCATGTATTAATATCAAGTTAATTCATATTTAAAATGTTTTTTTTTTTTTTTTTTTTTTTTTTTTATGATAAGCAAACAACACCCATTGGGTTGTTATTCAAGGAAGATTAATCTTATTCGTTAACATTGAGGGTGTGTTTGTTTCTTAAGATGTTTCATTAAGAAAGGAAAGAAACCTAACATTGTCTCATGGTTAGACAATGATAAAACAGAGGAATATTATTGGTTCAACAACTTGGTCGAGGCACAACCACCCCTTGAAGAAGATCAAGAGCCAGTGGATTGTCGTACAATGGAGCAGGTCCAAGTACTTAAAAGTCAGTTCAAAATTAAGAAGATGACTAAGAAAGAACTTCGATGGATCAAGAACGACACTTTCACTTTGCTAAATGAAAGATTCGGAAGCGCGATTGAGCTAGAGTATCATCTTGAAAACATTGCCCGTGCAATGTCAAACAACATTGACTGGCTCAATCCGAAGTCCAACATTGATCATTCGACAAAGAAACATAGACCTTATTACACTGACTGGACCAAGGCACTTCCTCTTATCAGCAAACCCGAACAACTGAAGATTCCATTCAAGTTATTCTTCAACAAAGATCTCGAGTTTCTTCAACACGGAAGCTCAATAAGCAAGAAGTATGCTGCATCCTCGACATTCAACATACCTGCTGCCTCATTCTCCAACAAGGCCATCGAAGAAGACGCCACCAGCTTGTTGATCGACAAAGAGGTGGAGTACGAAAAAGATGCATTATTAGGGATTTACCACTGGCCAGAGAGGCGTAGGATTTTCTACGGATGAAGCAAGCTCGGCAAGTCTAACAAGGATGTCAAGCATGACCAACGGATCATTGCAATAATGTCTGTCTCTACGGCTACCAAATGGGACTATTCCTTCTTGACCAAGATCATGGTGAAAAGACAAGATGAAAAGGAGTACCAGTTCTCAGAAGCTGACTTTCCTGACTTGTCTCTTAATGAAATTGAAGACATGTTTCTACTCAAGGTACAAGGAAGGATGCGTCAGTTTCCGACGGATATACAATTGAAGTATATCACTGCTCTCCTTATCTTCATCCGAAGCAAGATCATACAAGAACGTGTTGAAGATCTCCATCTTGGTGTTGAAAGTTACCAGAAGCAGCTCAATCTTATGACACCGCTTCTCCACTTCAACGGAGTCAACAGAGAGCCACAATACAAAATTTTCACCAAATCAAAATTCGGGTTCGTCTACAGAAGTGAAAATCACCACAATTGCTTCATGGCGTTTGATGAGATCGACAAGTTCTGTGACGCAACTCTAAAGATGGTTTGTGATGGCTTGGATTCTCGCTTGAAGGATATTCAAGTGGGAAAAGCTAAAAGATGGAATTCTCATGAACAACGGGATTGTTAATACAAATAAGCCGTAAAAACGTTTATTTATATTTTACGATCTTCTAATGTTTTGTCAATAACAAACGTAAAATCATTTTAACGAAACAAATAAAATACGTAAATGGTTTGAGCCAATAGTTTTCTAACACACTTACGTCTTCACATAAAACACTAAAACAAGTATAAGTGATTTTATGATTTAATAATACATATGTACAACAACTAGTGTTTACATATTGGACAAATATATACATAACTATTATGTATTATAATGGGTAAAAACTACAACCCATGGAGCATAACCATAACCCATGGTATTGACCCATATGACTAGATGCATTGCATCTATTAGATACATTGTATCTAAAGAAATACCCATGGACCAACCCATAACCCATGACCCATGACCCATAACCAAAAAACCCATGGGCGAAGAGGAGGCGTCCCTACGGATCCCCGAGGTTACACTAGACGGATCCGCAAGGGAGGGATCAGTGAAACAATAGTTGTTTCTCCTCATAAATAGTGAGCCATTTCTCCCTTTTGAGTAGCCACTCCCACATACTTTCCCAGTATTGTAACTCTCTAACCACTCGATCCTAAGAGATCTTTCTATGTAGTCATCTTTTGTTTTGTGTGATTCTCTAGGTTCCTCTTAAAGGCGAGATCACAACTTCTTGAAGTCTAGCAAGCTCAAGTCCATGAGTTGCCATGCTTCGTCATCATCAAGACTACTGAGGTTCTCTTGTTGATATTTCTTTCTTCCTCCATAGAAGTGTTGTGTCCAAGGCATTAGTGAAGGATGCCGAAAGAGGCAAGACGAAAGCATTAGTGAAAGGTGCTTAACGTCCGTGTCAAAAGCATTAGTGAAAAATGCTAAAGGAGTCAAGACGAAGGCATTTGTGAAAGGTGCCAAGCGTTAGTGAAAAGGCATTAGTGAAAGATGCCTAGGAGTCAAATCAAGTGGCATTAGTGAAGGATGCCAAGGTCGTATAATCGACGAGGTGCATCGTTACACAAATAGTGATAGTTTGTTTCAAGGATGTTGATATCCTTGATGGTGTTGTAATAAGGAGTGGGTCTCCTTTGGGATTAGGCTTGTTGTGTAGTGTCGGGTAGTAGTTCCTCCATTGTAATGGAACTCGGTACTTAGCCTAGTCTGGGATAAAGGGTAAGCGACGTTATGGTAGGTGTGGTTCACCTGGTGAAAGAACCGGTGGTTAGCCTAGTACCGAAAAAGAGTAGGCGACGTTGTGAAGGCTTCTCCGCCATAAGGAGTTGGTGTCGTGTATTGATTACGAACTCTCGAGTAGGTGACTCGGGGAGTGGAGTAGGGCAAGGAAGGTGTCCTTGTAGCCGAACCACTATAAATACTCGTGTCGTGGTTATGTGCTTCTTACTCTTTATCTTTCATTACACTTTTATATATTTATCTATCAACTTCCAACATACACATCTAAATAGATTGACATAAGTCGATCTAAATATCTCAAAACGAAGTTTTAATTTGTAAAACTATTCAACCCCCCTTTTAGTTTTCCACAATTGGCATCAGAGCTTCGTTACCAAGTTTCTTAGAGTATTCTGTACTTTAAAAACTTGATACGATCCGTGTATGTTTGAAAACTACAAAGAAGGAAATCTTTTAAAACATTTTTTTCTCTCTTTCATGTTGGATATTGATAGATTATTCTAACATATTCTTTTCAAGAAATCTTCATGCTAGGATCTCTCCAAAACCTTCATTTCTATTCAAAGAATAATGAAGTCAACTTTCAAGAAAGAATCTAAAAGTAATCACAACCTACTTATTCTAAGTACAACGGATTACTTTAAGAGCTCATAGTATTTTGGTCTTATGTCTTCCAAACCAAAATCAAGTGCATAGAGGTATGTTTACTCTTCATTAGCTAGCTTATATCTACATGAATATGTTAATACTATTTTTCTTATAATTGCTAGTCTTTCAAAAAGTCTCCTTTCGCCACTTTCCCCGAGTTACTCATCATCGGGAATAGTATTCCTTTTGATCTCGTCAAACTAACGCCGTCGTCACAAATGGATTCTCGATAATTAATCAAATCCCGTTGACCAAACATTATTTATTTTATTTTTTTTTAAACCCCAAAACTATTTTTGTTCCATAAGCTATTTTATAACTTATAACAAAAATATTGTCAAACACTCTTTTACATCTCTGATGGCGGATCCTCTAGTTATACTAGCGGATCCCTTATACAGGATCCGGGGACCGTGGAGACGAAAACCACTATACACTTTTCAAAACCAACCTTTGCTCATTTTCCTCTCCCACAAAACACAAAAAGCGACCCAGAGTCGGTTTCATCTTCATAGGACACCATATCCTCAAACATTCTTCTCTAGAACATCATTGTAAGTAATTACACTAACTCGTTCTAATTTTCATTATCCTCGTCCTAGGGTTTATGGTTTCTCAATTTTTAATCAATTAATTTAATTAGGTTTTCCAAAATTGATCATTAAAAGGGCTTTCACATAACTAAGATTACATTGTGTTCACAACATTGTTAATACAAATCAAAACCATAAACCCATCTCAACAAATTTTGCCTAATTGGAATATTTGTGTTTTAGGACCAACCATGCCTAAAGCCACTCAACAAGACCACCATGATACCGTCCATTACCTCACCCATTACTATCGGAAGAGGATTGTCAAAACCGACCGCAAAGTCTTCAAAAGACTTGAAAACACCTTATCTCACGAAGGTCGTGTGGTCAAGGAATGTTTCCTTGAAGATACTGATATTCGTCAAGTCTTCTCGACAATAAACTTTGATTGTCTTCTTGACATTGATGAACAAATTTGTCCGGTTTCATCTTTGAATTCTACAAAAGCATTAGGATCATTGAAACACCGATGATAGTATTTCAATCACCTTCATCATCAATAAGCGAAGCTTCACTCTACCTCTCAACACATTCGATCAAATCCTTCGCATTCCTTGTGAAGGAATTTGTATGTACTCAAGAATTGGGCAATATCCTCTCAATCTTTTGCTCTTGATCCCAAACCAATATACCATACTCCTCTTGATGAACCCGAAACCATTCGAGACACCATTTTCAAAATTAGAGCTGACCAATCCCGTCTCAACCAAAACAAAAAGCTCATTCACCGTGATCTCTTTCAAATGGAACTCTTCGAAATGCACCCCATTTTTAGAAAATGGGAAGAAATTCTTAGGGAAAACGTCATTAGCTTAGTCGGTAACAAGGATCATCCAAATACATGTCTCGTGCAAATGATTTATTGCCTTATTCACCAAAAGCCATTTAATCTCGCCTATTACATGGTGGGGAATGGTCAGGGTATTCATAGTTGCCAACATGGTACTTCCGTATGGTAGGCTCCTAACACGAATTTGTAAGTATGTTAGTTCATTGCAACCATCTCCTATCAACGATGATCATTTCCTTTCCGATCACGTTATGGTACCTCTTACCAAACAACCCCCTAAATGGTTCATGGTCAATGGAAGAAAACCTAAAGCTCTCTCGGACTCCTAAACGGAGAAGAAGAAGAAGAAGAAGAAGTAAATGTTAACCCCGAAGCTAACATCGACTTGGACCCATTTGACTACTATCAACAACTTCCAACTCTTCCAAAACGAGACCGCGGAATTCAAACAATTATGGGGTATGATTCAAAACCTAGCTAACTACGTCATGAAGTCGGGAAAAAGGAAAAGAAATGATTGACGAAAGAGACTTTAGGACTATGCTTGTTTTTAGACATTTGGTTTATGTATGAATGATTATGTGTTAGCACGCTTGTTTGTGTTATCTTGGATATTATCATTACTACCATTATCTATGATATGTTTTATGTGATAACATGTTTTTGTTGTTGTTAAGTTTAATGGTTATTCATGTATATAGTTTGGTGCAAAATCTGCATTTGCTTCTGTGATGGTTCTGATCTGCAGTTGTCGGATCCCTAGTATTTGCCTAAACGGATCCCTCCTCTAAGGGAACCGTGGGATCCGTGACAACATATAAGCAATTCAGATTCCCATACATCAAAACAACTCACTAGATCACTTCACACTAGCTAAACATAAGACCTTAGAACCAACTAAGTCTTCCTCAAAGCATTTGAAAGCTTCACACTCACCCATAGCTTACCTAGGATCCAACTCAAAGTGCTTTTGATTTATCAACTCATCAAAACTCACCATATTTCCGCTTCAATACGTACACATTGTTTCTCACATCTCAAAACGCTTAGGTGGACATATTTATCAATTTTAGGAAATTGTTTCTAGTCATCCTTATCTCAAAATAGGTCAAAAACTAGTTTTTCAATTCTTTTATTTTTTGAGGATTTTTCAAACTCCATCTCAAGCTTACATTTGATCTCTAAAATCATTTATTATGACTTGACACCCTCAAAATTCCTAGTGTCATCCTTGAACACCCATTGGTGATCATAAAGTCTCACTTTCCCTCCATAAAAGGCAATCATTAGATACATCACTCATTACCCTTGATTATTCAAGTACCCTTTCATTTAAGACACTTAGATGGACTGAAACACTCAATAAGGTATAGGTATTAGACCTTACCAAGCTCATGTTGCCAACTTGAACACTCCATGTCATCTTAATTATGCTCCTTGATTAGTACAACTATGAAGTTGACTCTTGTGCATGCTAATCGTCACATTTCTAAGAATCTTAGTGGTTTAAGTCTTGAATGCACTTGCCAAATTCCTCCCTTTATAAATCATCTTGATAGAATTCCTTAGTCATCAAACACAACATAATTCTCAGCAATTAGAAACATCTTCTTTAGTCATTTCATCATGAGAAAAGCTCCTAGTGCTAACTCATCCACCCAAAAACCACCCAAGAAACTTGCTCATGTTGTACACGAAATTTCCTCAACCGAATCATCTCCGATCAAATCCATAAATGCTAGGATTTCCCCTCCACCAACTCAACCAATCAAACCAATCCCCAAGAGGATTGTTCCCACAAAAATATCATCACCAAACTCTACAATTCCTACTAAACCAAACACACCCTTTTCAACCCAACCAACATCATTGGTGCCTAAAGCCATATCATTTAACACCTCACAATCATCTCCACATTCCTACAACTTAGAGGATTTACCCCCTAGGCCATCTCATCCTCCACCATTACCGACACACTCTTCACTAGAGAAGATTGTACAACAAAACCAAGGTGTTGAATCAACACTTGCACCGATGTCCATTTCTCCATTTCCCCTAATGATCCATTTTGGATTTATGAGGTGACATCAAAGTCAACCACCCGACCACATGGAAGTTGACACTTCCCTACCTCCACCATCAACCCTTGTTGAGCCACCACTTAATGTGCCTCCACCAATCCCTCCTTCATTTGAGGATCTCCAACCCACTCTACTTGAACCTCCGCTTTAAGACGCTCAATCTTTACCATCATCTTTTAAAAACCATGACAAGGATTGCTATCATTGTCAAAATGTTGAAAGGTTGATACATGAACTATGTGAAGAGCAACGTTTCATGTTTTATCACCTCCTCGAACGTTTCGATGAGGTCAACAAACCTAAACAACCATGAGCCTAAGGATTAAAATGGTGTCCTAGTCTCAAAATTAACTTAGAGCTTTTAGGAATCTCATTTCATGTTTGATCATCCTTAAGCACGTGGTTGCTTCTTAAGTTTAGGCCACTCATTAGTATTAGAAGAATATGTATTACATGGCTAAATCATTCTCTTAGTTTTAGAGATTTGTTGATTATCTCTTATGTTTTATTGAATGATAGCTTATTTGCCATATTGCTTTGAGTTAATGTTTGTTGCTTGAATACATATCTTTCTTTGATGTTAACATTACTTGGTACATCACCATTCTTTGAAATATGTTGTCAGTTAATGGATCCACGAGATTTGCCTAGGCGGATCCCTATTAGAAGGAACCATGGGATCAGTGCAGATGAAGACCAATTTTCTACTAACTTGAGTCTTATTTGCGGAAATTATGCACTATATACTTGTTTTCTAACCTTTATTTTGTAGATTTTCAAAATACATGAAGACTTTGACACCCTAAGCTAGGGGAGCTTTGTGTCAAACCATACATTAAAACCATTTGCAATATAATCCTCGTATGGAATACATTTCGTTATGTCCCCTTGAAAAGTTGCAAACATAAAGGGGGAGCGTTATCGTCACTAAGGCGAAATCACTTGCAAACATAGTTGCAATGCATTAACAATATTTTTATTTACTTGGCCCTCACAAAGGATGGACTCGTCGAGGGAGTTAAGACGAGAACTTTTCCGTCACTTTGATTTCTAGATTTTTTTCCTCTTTACATGTTTTCTTAAAAACATTGTGTTGAGTTTCTTTTCGACGCTCTTTTGTTTCAACAAAAGGGGAGAAAAGTACAAACTCAAATCGAACTTTTACGAATTTTAGTTTTCCTTAAAATAATTTTATGTTTTGTCATCAACAAAAGGGAGATTATTAATACAAATAAGCCGTAAAAGCGTTTATTATATTTTACGATCTTAATGTTTTATCGATAACAAGCGTAAAATCATTTTAACGAAACAAATAAAATCGTAAATGGTTTGACCTGATAGTTTTCTAACACACTTACGTCTTTACATAAAACACTAAAACAAGTATAAGTAATTTTATGATTTAATAATACATATGTACAACAGCTAGTGTTTACATATTGGGCAAATATATACATAACTAGTATGTATTATAATGGCTAAAAACTACAACCCATGGAGCATATCCATAACCCATGGTATTGACCCATTTGACTAGATGCATTGCATCTATTAGATACATTGTATCTAAGGAAATACCCATGGACCAACCCATAACCCATGACCCATGACCCATAACCAAAAAACCCATGGGCAAAGAGGAGCGTTGATAAGGTTTTAAAATGTACCTTTTTGAAGGGTCGTTTAAGCACTTATTTGATCACTTTTGTATCCGTTATTACTTAATATCATTCCTTTTCACTTTTTAGGTATCTTGAATGCAAAATGCTAGAATGACACTTATTCGGACGAAAAGGCGAATATCTGAAGAAAATGGCCAAAGTCGAGAGTCGAGACACTTAGGTCTTTGGGCCGGGCGTGTGACGTCAAATGTTATCTGCGACGCCGTCGGACCACTTTGTGACGACTCGGTAGCCAAATTGCTTATTTACAAGTGGCGACTTGGGTTTTAAAGAGTAGGTCGTCATGAATCGACGGCCTAGATTTGATCGAGACGGCGTCAAAGGCGAAGGGACGGCGTCACAAGCATAAGGTGATGCCGTCGCAAGACTAACGTGGCCAAGGCGAAACCCTAATGATGGCGACCCGGCGGCGTCACAAATCAAAGGTGGCCGTCGCATATGTAATCTTATATATAGAATCCGAATTTTTTAGTTTCCGATGTGTAGTCTTTTGGATTAAAAACCTAAACCGAACCAAAGGTGTCTTATACGATATTTTAGGGTTCTATACCTATCTTACATCAAGATAAGTGTTTTACTTTATTAATTCAATTTTGTCTTCAATTACTTGTGTGTATGCTTGCATGTTTCCCATGTCACTGCTAATTTACTTGTGTGTTTGCTTAGGAATATGAAACTTAATTATTGAATATTGATTGGTTGTCTCTTATCTTAATTGTTAATGATCTAGTATTGCGATAGGTCATCCGTTGTGTAGTTAATGCTTGATTAATCTTTGTGAACCTTAGCTTATAATACCTAGAGTCGTTGTAGGCTAAACCATCCGAAGAGTACCTTAGAGTTTAGTTTATAAATCCTAGAGATTTTGTGGCGATAACCTTTGGTAGTTTCAAAGAGTTAGGGATAAGCGCATACCCTACGACCTTAGACACACTGCGCGATTAAGAATAAGGGCGTGACAATTCAACCATCAATAGGAGATAATTAAGGAGTAATAAAACCTAAGTAAACACATCTTTAAATCATCATACGAGCACACAATAATTAGACATAGACTACATACACCTTAGGTTAGATAATTAGGCGAGTAGAGTAATCGATAGAAATACCAACCCCTAAATCCAATACCCGAAATTGCACCTTTCCATTTCCTAAAAACACAAAAGATAAAAATAATCTTCCTCAACCCCAACCTTAGCGTAGTAACTTCTCACTAGCATTCATATTCCCCAGAACGATATCAATTCCGTGGCTTACCCTAATACTACACTACAGCGATTAGGTTAGCGCCTAGGGTGTTGAAAAACTTTCTCGACGAAAGGAAGTTCCTTTGACCCGAGCGGCGCGTGTGGCGTTATCAAGTTTTAGGCGCGGCTGCTGGGAATAGAATAGCTAGTTAGGAGTCCACCTCGTTAGGTTTCCTTGTGATTCCTATCAAGTAAATTTTTCCCATTTTAGCTTTCTCGTAGTCTATCCCCTTCTTCATGACCTTTGTTAGTAACCTCATCACTTTTCATCATGGAAGGTGATAACCAACCACCATTCATCAACCTACCACCAAATGACCCGCCAAGAGGCCGTACTCTTGGTGAATACTCGAGACCAAGCCACCTAGGCTATAGGAGCACCATTGACCTTCCCGACCAAGCCCAAACTACGGCCCTGCGATCCGATACCATCCGGTTGGTGCAAAACGGATGTGCATTCCATGGAATTCGTTCCGAAGATCCGAATCAGCATCTTAAGGATTTCCTTAAAATTGTCGATTCCATCGACCTAAATACTACTACTCGGGAGACCACGCGTCTACGTCTCTTCCCATTCTCTCTACGGGACCAAGCTAGTAATTGGCTTGAGCGACTTCCCGCCGGCTCCATCTCAAGTTGGGATGATCTCACCTCTCGCTTCCTTGCTCAATTTTTCCCACCGGGGAGAACCACTAAACTAAGACGTGACATCTTGACGTTTCAACAACTTCAAGGCGAATCTCTCTACAAAGCATGGACTCGATTCAAGGACTTACTCTATAAAGTCCCTCATCATGGTATTGATCTTTGGCTGCAAATCCAAATCTTCTATGACCATACCGATATCATCACAAGGCGATCCATTGATCAAGCCGCCGGTGGAAGGCTTAGCGACCTTAACACAGAGGACTCTTGGGACATTATAGAATAGATTGCCGATCAAAGCTACGAAGATTGGAATGAATCCCCTGAAACCCCCGTTAAAGTGGTTAATGCCATATCAACTCCTCTTGAGTCTTCAGCGTCGCGAAGAGCAAATGAGTGCTCTTGAGAGAAGGATTGATTATCGATTGAAAGGCATAAGGGTCCCCGTGCGGATCTCTCGTGAAGCAATCAATTCCGCTAATTCCACCAACCACCCAACACCTTTCTCTGAATCCCCAAGTCGTGAGCAAAATCTTAATTCGAGCGGCGCCTTTCTACTTCCCAATACCACTCTCACCAAGCTTTAAGGAACAAATGAGGAGTACATGGCAGCTCATACGGAGAGATTAGCAAAATTTGAAGAGGAGGTTTATAGGCAAGAGAGGAAATGCAAGCAAAGATGAGCGGAAATGATGAACTGGTAAAAGAATATACCAAGACAAAAGTTCCCAAAAGGTATTAGTAAACAATGATTATCCTCCCACTTGTTTGTTAACGCCATTTCCATTATGCCCAAGATGGAAAGGTTGAGGAGAAAAGCGAGAAAAGCAAGAGGAAGAGGTGAACCTAATAATGAGCCCGAGACCATTGAGTACTACCTTAAGCACGAAATTAACAAAAAAACAATTGTTAACCAAGTGAACAACTTTAGGTACAACGAGGTTCTTAGGGAAGCCCTTGAAGGAAAAATAACAGAAGAAGAGTATGACACCATGCCAATGGGACCTCTGTATGAGCTTGTTCTAAAAACACCAGTAACTAAAAAACGAGACACCACAGGGAACTTCGTGATACCATGTAGCATAGGTGACATTGATAATATAAATGCCTTAGCTGATCAAGGGTCTGATGTAAACATAATGCCATCATCAATCTATAATAAGTTGACTAGGGAGAAGCCAGCTAAAACCGATCTTAGACTTTCCCTAGCAAATCATACTTATGTCTACCCCATAGGAATCGCAGTTGATGTTTTAATAGAGGTGGCAAATATCGTTTATCCGTTGGATTTCGTGATCATAGACATTGAGGAAGATAGAAACATGCCACTCATTCTTGGGACGCCTTTTCTGGCCACTGCCAAAGCAACCATCAAATGCGGGGAGGGCATCATGATACTTAAAAGCGGAAAAGGGTATGCTAGGATACCCATTGTTCCAAGGTATCCTCTTAAGATCATGGAAAAGATTACGGATGAGAATCCACAAGTCCCTAGCAATGTGGTTAAGATGAAAATGAACGATTGGGAAAAAGGGCTTAGAGATTTTATGGTTCAAGGACTGCATGCAATATTGTGGAAGCGCGATAAAAAGTTAGGAAATAATCCCACTTCAATACCAAAAACACAAAAGACCCCTAAGGAATTTTTAAAGGGAGAGAAAGTACTCTTATACAAATCACGGATAAGGGCATTACGAGGTAGAAACAAACCAAGATGGTTTGGGCCTTTTATGGTGAAGGAAACCAATCTAAAGGATAAAACCGTTACCAAAATAGACGGCGTTGGCAAGGAATCACGGTAAGCATACAACGTCTCACGCCCTTTTGACGAAGGAGAGCGAAGGAAGAAGGTGTGATAACGAGATCACGTAGGGGCACGACTACGAGTCTAGCTACAAGACCCATAAATAAAGAAAAGCGCTTCGTGGGAGGCAACCCATGCTTAATTGTTTGCTTGTTTGTGTCATATATCTTTTATTGATTGTTTATTCTAGAGGTGGCAATTTAAGACCCAATGGTTAAATTTGGGTCTAGTTGGGTAAATTTTTTTTAATGAGATGAGTCTAAATGGATTTAGTTTATTTTAATAGATGGGTCTGGTTGGGTATAGTTTATTTTAATTAATTAATATTGATGGGTCTAGTTGGTTCTAATAATATACCCACATGGGTCTAGTACAATATTTATACATGGTTTAAGTTGATTGTTAACTAAAATTATAAAACTCACTCACACCTCTATTTTATCATTTCGTCGTTTTATACGTTTTGTCCGTATTTTAACGGTTGTCCGTTTTACGTTTTAAATCTGTTTTGTCCGTTTTACGTTTTCATCTCGCTTTTTACGTTTTTGTCCGTTTTGTACATTTTTTACGTTTCGCTTTGTTTTTCACGTTTAAATCATTTTCGATTTTATGCATTTTACGTTTTAAATACATTTTTACGTCTTCGTCCGTTTTGACAATTTTTACGTTTTGCACATTTCGTTAGGTTTTACGTTTTGTCCGTTTACGTTTTAAATCTGGTTTCGTCGGTTTTACGTTTCGTCCGTTTTTACGTTTTATGTCATTTTTACGTTTTAAATCCGTTTTCGTTTTTATACATTTTTAACGTTTTCGCCGTTTTCACGTTTAGTCCACATTTTACGATTTTGTCGGTTTTACGTTTTATCTGTTTTTCGTTTCGTTCGTTTTCGTTTTACCCGTTTTTCACGTTTAGTCTTTTTACGATTTTGTCCGTTTTACGTTTTCATCTGTTTTACGTTTCGTCCGCTTTTCGTTTTATGCATTTTAATACGTTTCGTCGGTTTTACGTTTCGTCCGTTTTTGTGTTTTGTCCGTTTAATCGTTTCGTCCATTTAATCGTTATCGTCGGTTTCGTTTTCCTCTGTTTATACGTTTTGTCTATTTTTACGGATGAAAGCGTGCAAATCTGGATAAAACAAAAACATGTAAACGGGCAAAACGTAAAAACCAAGAAAACGTAAAAACGACAAAACGTTAAAAAGGACGGCGAAAAAAATAGGCGAGCGTGTAATACGGACAAAACCTAAAAAGAGGATAAAGGGCGTGTAAAGCGGCGTATAAAGCGGCGGCGTAAAACGGGACGGCGTAAAAAATGGACTAAACGTGTAAAACGAACAAAAAGGAAGAAAGCGTGTAAACCGATAAAAGATTAAAAATAATAATAAAAAGCGGACGAAAATGTAAACGGATAAAACGGCGACGTGCAAAACGGATAAAACGTAAAAATGATATAAACGGACAAAACGTAAAAAGACGAAAAGGTGTAAAATGGAGAAATACGTAAAAGCGGACGGCGTGTGAAAACGGGCAAAACGTAAAAGCGGACGGCAACCGTAAAACCGAGCGTAAAAAAACCGGACGGCGTGTAAAATGGGCGAAACGTAAAAGCGGACAAAAACGTAAAATAACTAACGAAACGTAAAACGGATAAAACATAAAAATAAACCGGACGAAACGCAAAAGCGGACAAAAGCGTTAAAAGCGGAAGAAACATAAAAATGTACAAAAGCGTGTAAAACGTAAAAGAGACGGCGTGTAAAATGGACAAAAGCGTAAAAGCGGATGAAAATGTGTAAAACCGACGGCGTAAAAACCGGACGGCGTGTAAAACGGACAAAAGCGTAAAAAGCGAATGACGTGTAAAGCGGACAAAAGCGTAAAAAGCGGACGAAGATGTGTAAATCTTGTGAACGTAAAAACCGGACGAAAACATGTAAAGCCGACAAAAGCGTAAAAAGCCACGGCGAAACGTGCAAAATGGATAAAACGTAAAAAAGGTTAAAAGTTGGATGAAACGAAAAAGCAGATTAAAACGTGAAATAACGGACAAAAGCGTAAAAATGTGAGCGAAAACGTGAAAAAGCGGTGAAAATGTAAAAAGCGGATGACGTATAAAAGCGGCAGCGTAAAAATGGATATTTAATACTTTTTGTCTATGTTTACAGTAATTAATTATTATGTTCCATGATGAAACAAAAAAAAACTACCAAAACCCAAAAAAACCCGACCCGACCCAAAAAATGGATATGTTTAAATTTGTAAAAATACTTTATTTTGTTTTTAACCTCGTCTTAATTACATATAAAGGTATTTTACATAAGGGATAAGTGTAGGGAGGATTACACACGTTTTCAAAAGAAACGTAAACATGAGAATTTCAATTAATTAAAAGATATACATGTGTGTTTGTTCGAGTCAAATGCTTGTATCGAGTCATAATGGATGTTTTGCGAAATTTTCCGATTCTAAAGATGTAAATTTTCGAAGTTTTCCGAAAAATCGTAGGCCGGTTTTGTCGGGATAAATCGACGTCGAGATCGCAACTGACGGCGTCGGAAGAAGCGTAAACAATCGATTACTTTTTCTCGTTTTCGAGCTACTTAAATTTTTGGAATTTTCCATGTCTTAATTTTCCGAAATGCAGTAAACATCCATTCCACAAGCATTATATCCTAGTTTAGTAGAGTCCTATATATTATTACCACCGATTTTAAGATGAGAAGGAGCTTTTCATATAACGTTCTTTTGAAGAAAAATGTAACCACCACTTTACGGATCCTACCGAGCTAATCGGAGAGTACTAGTTTCTTTCATCTTTATTACCTTCTATTATCATAACTTTGATACTTTCGGGAATATTGGGGACAATGTTCGGTTTAAGTGTAGGAGGAAAATAAAGCGGAACTTTGAAACTATGCTTATCCTTGATTATTTGCTTTGTCAATGGCATTTGTGTAATAAACCATGAGAAAATGTCGGTTAGGGTAATTTTGGCACCAAATTTAAAATTTTTCATGACATATAGGAGTGGCCATTAGTCTTAACAAAATCGTCTCATGGATAGGAAGTTATATGACTAGCACAAAAACCCTTTACCACTTAAATTCCACCCAAAATGTGAGGATCACCCTTAGATTAGTAGGAGTTAAAGCATTCATCTCTAATGCTTAGAGTGTGAACCGGTAGTATAATAGATTCTAGAACTTGTTTTGTGATGCATCCCGAGATCGCTAGTAAGACTACACTTGTGTAGTTAGGAATAACTAAATGATAAGAGGCATTAGGATAACACTTGTTTGATACCGTAATATAATTACTTCTTCCACATCGGTTGAGTAATTCCCCACACTTTGCGTTGTACTCATCTTTAGTAGACGATACCCCTAGTTAACCCCTCGAGCCTATCCTTTTCGCGGTTCTCGTGATGTTTGGTTTTCGAATATCAATGAAGAGCATTGTTTTCACCCCACCCCCAAATGTACACAGTTTTGGGACGATTGGAACTCATGGGAAAAGTTGTAGTTTATGAAATGAAGGGAATGGAACGTTAAATTCAAATTCCCTTTATTTGCGTAATAATGTACTCCAAGTGTTTTGATCTTTTCAATTCGGGTCAAATTAGTGTTAGAGTAATAAAAACTCAAGTGTAGGGATGTGCCTATAAATCCCTATTATTTTGATGTTACCATACAGGATGGTAGAGTAAAAGTGTATGAAAAAAAAATTAAAAAAAAATCGAAAAAAATAGAGAAGGAGAAAAAGAAAAAAACATACGGGCTGCCATCCTACATCTATCTTTTAATTTATGTTTGTTTGTTTCAGTTATCTAGAGTCTAGAGTGTCGAGTCTTGGCTTAGCAACGCCATTCTTCGCATGCTTGTAACATAAAGATTTTTGACTTGCCACCACTAAATAGCCTATCCCACCAAACCCTTTGTTTCCTATGAAGCCTAACATTACAACCCTTTAAAGACCTCTTTGATAGTCTTTCCTAGGTGCTTACGTAAAGCGATGGAGGTTTGATCTAGTCTAAAGGCTATGGTAATCTATGTACTAGGACCGGTTAATGAGTGTTTATCTTCCATTTCCAACTTGTTATATTTCATATACACCGAGAGATGTGAGTATCCAAACACCCCATGTGAGGTGCTAGTATGTAATTTCCGTACTTGTTATGACTTTTGCGGGCTTATATGTGTTGTGGATTGTTCTAAACCAATGCTTCATGACCCCAACTTATAAATTAATTGGCTAAAAGCACATTTGCTTGAGGACAAGCAAATACCAAGTGTAGGGATATTTGATAAGGTTTTAAATGTACCTTTTTGAGGGTCGTTTAAGCCCTTATTTGATCACTTTGTATCCGTTATTACTTAATATCGTTCCTTTTCACTTTTATGTATCTTGGAGGCAAAATCTTGGAATGACACTTATTCGGACGAAATGGCGTGAATATCTGAAGAAAATGGCCACGATCGAGAATCGAGACACTCAGTGCTTTGGGCCGAAGGTGGGCGTCAAGTGTTATCTGGGACGCCGTCGGACCACTTTTGTGACTCGATGAGCCAAATTGCTTATTTACAAGTGACGGCTTCAAATTTTAAAAGAGTAGGTCGTCGAACTCGACGGCCTAGGTTTGATCCGACGACGTTAGAGGCGAAGGGACGGCGTCACAAGCATAAGGTGGCGTCGTCGCAAGACTAACGTGGCCAAGGCGAAACCCTAATGATGGCGACCGGCGGGCGTCACAAATCAAAGGGTGGCGCCGTCGCATATGTAATCTTATATATAGAATCCGAATTTTTAGTTTTCGTGTAGTCTTTTGGAGTAAAAACCTAAACCGAACCAAGGCTGTCTTGTATAGTATTTTAGGGTTCTATACCTATCTTACATCAAGATAAGTGTTTTACTTCATTAATTCAATTATGTCTTCAATTACTTGTGTGTATGCTTGCATGTTTCCCATGTCCGCTAATTTACTTGTGTGTTTGCTTAGGAATATGAAACTTAATTATTGAATATTGATTGGTTGTCTCTTATCTTAATTGTTAATGATCTAGTATTGCGATAGGTCATCCGTTGTGTAGTTAATTCTTGATTAATCTTTGTGAACCTTAGCTTATAATACCTAGAGTCATTGTAGGCTAAACCATCCGAAGAGTACCTTAGAGTTTAGTTTATAAATCCTAGAGATTTTGTAGGCGATAACCTTTGGTAGTTTCAAAGAGTTAGGGATAAACGCATACCCTACGACTTTAGACACACAACTCGATTAAGAATAAGGACGTGACAATTCAACCATCAATAGGAGATAATTAAGGAGTAATAAAACCTAAGTAAACACATCTTTAAATCATCATACGAGCAAACAATAATTAGACATAGACTACATACACCTTAGATTAGATAATTAGACGAGTAGAGTAATCGGTAGAAATACCAACCCCCAAATCCAATACCCCAAAATTCGTATCTTTCCATTTCCTAAAAAAACACAAGAAGATAAAAAAATAATCTTCTTCAACCCCAACCTTAGCGTAGTAACTTCTCACTAGCATTCCTATTCCTCTGAGAACGATATCAATTCCGTGGCTTACCCTAATACTACACTACAACGATTAGGTTCACTTTGCCTGGGGTGTTGAAAAACTTGCTCGACGAAAAGGAAGTTCCTTTGACCCCGAACGGCGTGTGGCGTTATCAAGCGTCCCACGGATCCCTGAGGTTACACTAGACGGATCCCTTAAGGGAGGGATCCGTGGAACAGTAGTTGTTTCTCCTCTATAAATAGTGAGCCATTTCTCCCTTTTGAGTAGCCACTCCCACACATACTTTCCCCAAGTATTGTAACTCTCTAACCACTGATCCTAAGAGATATTTCTATGTAGTTTGTCTTTTGTTTTTGTGTGATTCTCTAGGTTCCTCTTAAAGGCAAGATCACCACTTCTTGAAGTCGAGCAAGCTCAAGTCCATGAGTTGCCATGCTTCGTCATCATCAAGACTACTGAGGTTCTCTTGTTGATATTTCTTTCTTCCTCCATAGAAGTGTTGTGTCCAAGGCATTAGTGAAGGATGCCGAAAGAGCCAAGACGAAAGCATTAGTGAAAGGTGCTTAACGTCCATGTCAAAATCATTAGTGAAGAATGCTAAAGGAGTCAAGACGAAGGCATTGGTGCGTTCGTGTCAAGGTCATTAGTGAAATATGCCTAGGAGTCAAATCAAGTGGCATTAGTGAAGGATGCTAAGGTCGTATAATCGATGAGGTGCATTGTTACACAAATAGTGATAGTTTGTTTCCAAGGATGTTGATATCCTTGATGGTGTTGTAATAAGGAGTGGTTCTCCTTTGGGATTAGTTGTTGTGTAGTGTTAGGTAGTAGTTCCTCCATTGTAATGGAACTCGGTACTTAGCCTAGTCTTAGGATAAAGGGTAGGCGACGTTGTGGTAGGTGTGGTTCACCTTGGTGACGTAACCCGGTGGTTAGCCTAGTACCGGAAAAAGAGTAGGCGACGTTGTGAAGGCTTCTCCGCCATAAGGAGTTGGTGTCGTGTAGTGATTTCGAACTCTCGGTAGGTGACTGGGGAGTGGAGTAGGACAAGGAAGGTGTCCTTGTGGCGAACCACTATAAATACTCGTGTTGTGGTTATGTGCTTTTACTCTTTATCTTTCATTACACTTTTATATATTTATCTATCAACGTCCAACATACACATCTAAATAGATTGACATAAGTCGATCTAAATATTTTAAAACAAAGTTTTAATTGGTAAAACTATTCAACCCCCCTTCTAGTTTTCCACAGGGATGTTCGAAGGTTTGTCAAGAGGATCGAGGAAAGGTTGAAGCACCGTGATCAAATGAGGAGGCTTGAAAGCTACGTGGGAGGAAGACCTAGCCTTCCTATTATGACGTTTCAACGTCCACAATAGTTGGTTAGTGTTGTGTATAATTTGGATTTCTTGAATACTCTTAACTGATATTTTTTTTGTTATATATATATGGTTTATGCACATATATCAGTGTACAACCCGATCTTGTAATGAAAGAACCATGTGGTACACTTCAGTGTCACAATCCTCATATAAGGAGCGAAAGCTTCTTACTTTTGAGTACAATTAATCAAACTTTCTATATTTTCATAATTTTGCTCAAAAGAACAAGAATTCCCTCTCGTGTTTTTCAAAACCTCAAAAGTTAATATTACTCATTGAGGGGGAGTATTTGCAAACAACTTTGTTCAGCATAAAAGTTCTTGTGAAAATCTTTCCGCAAAACTCAGAATGTTCATATTTTAAATCAATATTTCATCAAAAATGACATCAATATGCCATTTTTTAGGGGAAGAAAAATTATATGTGATCAAAAATATGTTGAAAAGTAAATGGAATCTCAAAAAGCTAAGACTTAACCCATGAATTGACGAGCTGTGAAATGTAAGTAATCGAAAAGACTTGTCTTAGTAGATCGTACCAATGTGAGAAAATCTTGATAGACATTATAACTTTGATGGGTTTAACAACCTTTTCAAGATATGTTCACATCTTCAAGGTAGTTATTAGAGCTAGTTGTCACCTAAAAGCTGACAATGGAACTCTTTAACTATACAACGTAACCGTGTCTCACGAGGAATTGTTTATCAGGAGTCGATCAATTCAAAAGTGTGCGCTCTACCCTCATTGTGCATATTTAAGTCAAACTCATAAGAAAATGTGGAGGAGGAGTATTTCTGAATATACAAAACTCTCAAAGTGTTACAAAACATGTTTATATTCATAAACGCTTTGAGAGATTTTCAAGTAAATGGTTTTTGGAAAACTAGAAGGGGGGGTTGAATAGTTTACCGATTAAAAACTTGTTTTGAAACTTATTGAAGGATCAATTAATATTGATCTTAGATATATTAGTGAATGATAATCAATATGCAAGCAATATATATAAGGAGTAAATAAGGAAAGAAACAATCAAACCACGACAAGTTGTTTATAATGGTTCGATCTACAAGGACTCTTTTTCCTTGCCCTACTTCCACTCCCTGAGTCTCACACTCAAGAGTTTAACTTCAATAGTCAACAAGCTCCTTTCACCGGCGGAGAAACCTTTACACTTCGCTTACACACTATTTCCGACACTAAGCTAGATGCCGAGTTCTTTTCCAAGGACACAACCACTCCCACACACAATGTATTTTAAGGACTAAAATACTAACCACTTACACTCACAAGTTTATGATGGTTTGGTACAACAATGATGTATGAATCAGGACTAGATCATACAACAATAAACAAACAAGACTTCCAACTATTTGTTGAAGCTTGAATATGCCTTGATCTTCTTTGCTACAAAATAGGATCACTATAATGATATGAAACTGAGTTAGAAATGTTAGAGAGAAGGAATGTATGTGAATATACTAGAAAGGGATGAAAAACAACTTGGTTTGGCTTTGCTATTTATAGCCAAAATGATCAGCAGGCACCACGGACCACGGAATGAAAGGGTTCCGCCCGTGTAAAGTTTTAGTGCCACGGGGTCCCGACAAACAAGATCACCAAAATCTTACCAAAGTCAACCATATCTATCCAAATTGTGTAAGATATGTAGAGTCTAAATCTACACAAAATATCTAGTGAAATCTTGAGAGATTTCAATGATGCATTACATGATGTCATGTGTTGTTTTCCTATTTTTAGAAGTATGTTATATGTAAATACATATGTGATGTTTTGTTTTAAGAAACTAAAACATGCTTGATCTAAAAATGTTAACATACATTATGGTTTAGAGGCATATAAGAATATGATTAATCTAAATGTAAATGCTTGAGTGATGAAGATATTATTTGATGAAAAGCTTGTTTTAATATCTATTAAACTTGACAAGCTTTAAGCTTTATAAAAATTAAATTTACTTTTGTCGTTAACAAAACTTAGGTAAAGATCATAAAATATAAATAACGTTTAATGACGATATTTGTATTAACAATTTCCCCTTTTTTGTTGAGGACAAAATGTAATACCCCTTTATCACATATACCTTATCACTTTACCAAGCAAACCCAACACAAACACGTAACAGTTATGCGTAGATGAAGAAGAAAAGAAAGAACTTGGTGACTTGAATGATATATAATTCGTGTATATGTTTAGAGAGGTAGAGAAGAAAGATGAAAACAGTAATATGTTATATTGCTTCAAAGGATAAACACACACACACACACACACTCACACACCCTCAAATGACATACTTGAGGGTATTTATAAATAAGAGATGATGCCTAAGGCTTGGCCATGGGCCTTGAGATGGACTTGGATTGGGCTTGGGTTACACGAACTAGACAAGGCTAGCTTAACTTAACTAATGCCCAATTAGCAGCCCAATCCACGAGCCGTTGACTATTCTATCACGATATCTAACACACATTACAAAGTTCCTAATCGTGAATGACCATCACTTCTAATAAAAATAATCAAGGCCAACAATCTCCCCCTAAGGGGTGGTCATTCAAAAGATGCTCCACTTGAATAGGTCTTTAATCTTATTGAGCTTGAACTTTGTGAGTAGATATAGAATAGTCTTAATTCTTTGTTCCTTCATGCTTTGTGATCAGTTAATGTGTTGTCTGCCGTTGTCAACTTCGTTGGTTAGGTGTCTCCACGTCACTCTCCACCATGCTCACACTTCTATTTGACTTTGATTTACCAATGACGTAGTTCTCTAGTCTTTATACTTTGAGGATTCTTTGACAATGACGAAGAATCATCTTTAACTTTGTTGCCTTTGATTTTGATGAGAACTTTTCATGTGTTGTTGGTATGAGCATGTGGCGAGTCGCACGATCAATCGACTCCAGGCTTCCATAAGAAGAAAACATAAAACATTGTTAGTAATAAGCGGATTCCTGCACTTACAAGTTTGAATTTCGAGGTGTTAACGACATAGTGTGAAAACACATTTCTAATTCTCATAGAGGCCGTTCTGAACCGAGTCCCACAAGTGAGATAACACGATATACCAAGTACATCTGATTCGGATAGTCGTTGAGGTACAAGAAGCATCACCCCACGATCAGACCGTTTGAGACACACTAAGCGTAATCCATGGAATTACAAGTGACACGCTCTCGTGGCTGTTTGATGTTGACCACGGCGGGAGTTTCCATTCAATCATCAAGATCACAGTGAAACTTCTCATAAATGTTACGGCGGTTGCTAAGATCTGCGTGGGACTCTAGAATATATCACTTGTGCCTTATTGATGAACAACAAGCGATGTCATGTCATGTGTTCCTATGAGATCTTTTGATGAATCTCGTGGCTCTAGACTCAATAGTGCATTTTGGTTTTCTGGCGGAGACTAGGGAGAGGTCTCCTTCTTCAATATCAACGATCTAAGAGAAAGTCGATAGATTATGTAGGGTTCCCAGTGAGAATGAAACAAATCCTTTTTGAGAGGAATTGAGTGGCTAGAAGGTTTAGTGCGATGCGTCCTTTGGGTCCATGACGTCTTTGTCTTCAATACCGGTGTCAACTAAGTGACAACCGATGGCGGATGGATTGAACCGGTTTACGCCCTAAGGTTGAATATGGAGGCTATTTCTTTTCACCCTTTCTTTACATTTCTTTTAATTCTTCAACCCTTCTTTCTCATTTCTCACATTACTCCTTTTTTTCAATCATACACGAGGACTTCTAGTACTAACTATTGGTGATGTCCTTGGGTAGATCCTCCGACTCTGGCGGATCATAGAATGATTTCCTATCAATAGTCACCTTATAACTCCATGACATCCTATTGTTGCCATAAAACCATTTTTCTTGAAAATCTCTCGGAGTGTTTATGATAGAAAACATGTTTGAGACACTCAAGAGAGTTTTGTCTTTTCGAAATACTCCCCTTCACATGTGCTCATAAGTTTTGACAATCGCACATAGAGGGTAGAGTTCGCACTTTTGAATTGATCGACTTTAAATGAACAAGACCGATTCGAGACACGTTTACATCACTAGTGAACTAGCTTGAAATTATTACCCGTCCTGGTCAAGTCCATAGAAAGTTTCTCGAGATGGTACATTATTCCTCGTCAATTCATTGGTTTCAACTGAGTCGAGCTCTTTTGAGATTCAAACACCGATCATTAAACCTTTTTGATCATATTTTAATCACATTTCTCCCCCTCAAAAATAGCATATCAATGATGTTTTTGAAACAAAATGATTAAAAGATATGTTTTTCAAAAGCATTTGGAGAAACGGATTTAGCATGAATTTTGGAACAATTTTGGTTTTATACTCCCCTTAGCGAAAGCATATTTTCATATAGAAAGTTTGGAATCAATTATGGGTTTAGAGGAGTTATCTTGGTACCAAATGTGAGAGATTTTGAAAATCTTTTGAAAACTTTTGAATTAATGGTGCATAAGATGAAGATTTTAAAAATCTTTTGAAGATATTGAAGAAGAATTAACTTCATTTGTTTTAGGATAAGTTCTCGATATCTATGAAAATCGATTTTGCGTAGCACTTTCCTTTCTTTAAAGATCGGGTTACAGTCTGAAGTAACTGCAAGCCACTGTGTTTTTAGGAATAGTGCTTGAAAAATATTTAAAACCTTTGAGTTGGTTAAGCACTTTCCTTTCTTTGAAGCGCGGGTCCTGAACTGATGTGTCCAGAAGCCATTATAATGAAATTTTGAGAAACGACATGTTTTGGAAAACATTAAAAGAACTCTCGCTCAAGCATCCATACATGCCCGTATCATTGTTGAATGACATTTCTAGAAACGTCTGAATATCGATTATCTGAGAGACATATCGTGAAGAATATTTTGGATTTTTGATTTTCTATTGTTTTGTATTTTTGAAAGTTTTATATTTTTATATTTTGCTTTTGTTTGTTTTATAAAAGAAATGGAAAATCAAAATAGAAGATAATGAGAATGAAGAAGAAGATTTTACAATTAGAACCCTCTCGATGAACGGGTTCGAGATATTTGATTCACACGCAACCAAAGAAGAAGAGTTTTCACAAATAACGATGTTAGAAGTACAGGATTCCTCACGGTGAGGGTGATCACTATCAACAGTTGTAGTGGTTTGACTTCCTTATCTTGATGAGTTTCACTATTATCGTGTTGGAGCAAGTATCAAAATCTTTCTGTGGGGATCCATCTAAGACCAACCGTTGAAAACTTTTCCGTGGGTATCCACCTAAGGTAAGATCTAGGAGTTGTTTTCTTATCGATCGTGGAAGACTCATTTTGGAAAAACTACGTCTGAAGAGATCCACCTATTAGGTTTCTTGTTGTTTGACATTTTATCAACGGGCTTGTTTCTATTTGGTGTCTTAGTGGATTGTGCCTTGGCACGAGAATTATCTTTCTTGAGATATTGTAAGGCACATGCATCATGATTAATGAAAAGATACATTTTTACATGTAGTGCAGAAATTCAATATTCTTGTTTAAAGCAGACTTTAACTTTGTCACTACAGTCTTTTGGAAATTGATTACGGTTCGAAAAAGACTTAGAATTCCTAGTGTTGTTATCTAAGGGCATAGCATTTTCTTTTGCAACTACTCTTAGATGCAAGCCAATCCCTAGTCTTTTGAAGAGTGTTCCTAGGTAAAGGTTTACTACTACTAGCGATTGCCTTGAAATCTTGTAGAATTCATCACCTAGATGTTGAACCTAGAATTCCATCTTTTCGAGTCATGCCTTTTTCCTAGCTTCTTCTAGATAGTGATTGTTGACCATGTTGTTAGAACCGACAAATTCTTTAAGCTGGATTTTTGGTCACATTCCGTGTACTATGCCTAGAATTGCCATGTGTAATCACATTTTCTTTCTCAAAACAGTTTTTCAAAAGCTTTGATAATTCTCTTTTTAATAGGCAAAGTCGTGGAGTATTGTTTTTGACAAAGCATTTTTCTCATTGACTTTTGGAGAAACGAAATAGACATTTTGGTTTGAAAACCGGTTTGGGAACATTTGTTTTCTCCTCGGTCAATGGTTTTGCAAACTTAGTATCCACCTTTCCTTTTAGACTTTCAATTGAACTCTCAAAAGATCATTTTGCTCTTGCATGTCCTTGTAGGCACGCTCATCGACGGTTTGTCATACTTGCATTCCTCGGTTTTCGATCAATTGTTTAAAATAGGACACGTTTTCTTTTCAAGTTTTTCAAGAGCATTTTCATATTTTGAAACAATTGCGGAGGTCTCGGTGGAGTCTTTCATGATCTTCAACAGAATATGTTTGTAAAATAATAGACATGATATCGGTGGTCATAACATCTTGAAGAGTGAATCATTTAGATTTTCCAAAGCGTTGATGTGTTCAACACTTTCATTAGCTTGCTTTACCGGGATTTATGGTCCTTGACAAAGTCACTGTTTCTTTCAAAAGGCTTGTTCAAAATGAATTACCCTTGAGTTGATGTTAGTCACCGAGGGCAATTGAGTTTCAAAAACTTTTACATTCAATATCAAAGCTATTAAACCGGATGTTCATTGTAATATTGGTTTTAGTTTTATGATCTCTTGAAGATCCATAATTCTAGTTTTCACATTTTCCAAAATACTTCTCGCATCACTTGTGTTAAAAGGATTGTTTGAAGACATTTGTTCAATGTTCGAAAGAGATTTGGAGACAACAACTGGTTTTGAAACTGATTTTGAAACTGGTGTTGACACTTTGTTTGAAACACTTGGTTTGGTGGAAAACATTGATTGGGAAACAAACGAAATACCATTAATTTTGTTCCATTTGTTATAATCAATTGGTTTTATTTCCGGATGTTTTTGTTTCATTTTTGATCTACTCTCCTCAGATAGTTCCAACGTTTCATGAGAATCATGCACAATTATAGGTTCATGCAAGGTTTTCCATTGTGCAACACATTCGAGATTTCGAGCTTTCTTGAGAAGCGAAGAAGGGTTAGTTACAAGTGCCATCTTATGTGAAGTATGAAAACGTGGATTTACTTGGTTAGAAAGCATCTTGTTTGATTTAATGAATGACCCGTTGTAAGAAGCAAATTGTCCAATGTTTTGATTTTTTCCGTTTTATCAAGAATTTCATCAAGAAGAGAATCTTCTCGTTTTGAAAAATCGACAATCAACTGTTTCTTCTCTTTTCAAGATCGAAAATGCTTTTTGTTTAGAAAGTTGGTCATTTAATTCGAAATTTCCTTGTTTAAAGATTTTATTTTCAAGTTGATTCACATCAAGTGTGTCATACTTGAGTTGCAATTGTTTTTCTCTTAAAATGTAATCTCGATAACCAATTTCTAATTCGAAAGTTTGTTTGTATGAAATTCAAAGGCTTTGGCGTGCTCCTTGTAACTCTCAAGCTCGGTGGTCAATTTAGCATTCGCGGCCTTAACTTCGCGATTGACCGTTTAACTTTCTCAACTTCAATGCCACATTGATTGATTAATGATTCAAAATAAGCACGTGTTTCCTCATCATTAGCACCATTCGTATCACTTGACCTCCATTAGGATCCATATATGGAGTTTCGAGTTAACATTGCTATTAACTTGCTCTCCCACATATGTGTCATAATAAGGTTGGAGACACAGAATGTGGCTTCTCATGAGTAAGCGAATGTGGTACCTCATTGAGTGAATCATGTCGTGAGCGGGAGTTGTGTCATAAGTACCGCTTGATGTTGCGTCTGTTGATTGATTGTATGACCGGAGGTTGCATTATCGTTTGCTTTATCTTCCCATTTGGGTACACGAATTTGATTTCCTCGTGATCAACTCAATTCCCAACTCTTCTTTTTCTCGCCAACATCAACATGTCTGGATCTTTTCAAGCTTTGTCATTGGTATGACACTAGATCCTGAATCTTGTCTTTGAGGTTCGGAGGTAGCATTACGAGCAGTCATAAAACGCTTATTCCCATTTTGATATCCCATATTACGATTCACAATCGGCCCCTTGATGTCCATCAAACCGCTTCGCATATTGCATCGATTCCCGATTCACATTTCCATAATTCCCAACGACGGGGCTGCAACATTTCCATTACGATTACCAACGCTCTATTCCCAACATTCATCCCATCGATTTCCAACATCTTGACCGATTACCACGATACGGAACCGCTTTGATTACCAATGCGATCGCTCTTGCTTTATCCAATAAAGAAAATATCTGTTGCAAGGTCGCTCGGGTCGGTTCGGGATCGATGATTCCTTGTTCATGGTATTGTGGATACGGTTGTTGAATGACTTGTTGTTCTTGTGGATAAAATTGTTGTTGAGGTTGTGGAATGTATAGGCGCAAGTTGTTGTTGGTGGAAGATGATGAAGCTTGTTGTTGTGTATTAATCAAGGTTGAGTCTTTGCAATAAGTGCCAATGGATCACGATTCTTTGCCAATCTTTCTTTCGACTTCATTCGCTTGACTTGGTTTTGTTTGAGAAAATCATTCGGTTGATCAAAGTTCACTTGATGTAAGTCTTTTGTTTGGTTGACAATAGTGACATATCGTCCCCATTCTTACGGAAGATTATTCAGGGAACTTGATGTTTTGAGCGATTGTTCGGGTGCCAACTTGTTTACGATAAGCTCATTCATCAAAGTGCAAAACCTTCCATAGTAGGATTCAATGGATTCTCCCGTGTAGATGTAAAATTTTCCCATTCGATTAGCGACTTGTTCTCCATGTCTTGTTTACCAATTTACATTCCATAACATAGTCGTCTAACACGTTCCCACATATCGAAGCGGTTTCTGGCTGTCTACCGCAAAAGATGTCTATTGGTAAACCCGGTTGGACAATATGAATTGCCATGTCATCGCATCGACTTGTTTCGATCCTCTTGATGTATTCGATTCGGTTTGAAGATGAGAGGATGGTGGGATGGGAGGTGTTGCATCGGCATTTCGAGGACATGGACTTGTCGAGGCTTGAAGGGTCCATCACGAATGGATTTAATCATGAGTTTGCCATTAGGTTTGGTCTTGATGTAGCGGAGCATTCGACTTGTCCATTGAAGATAACCACCTTTTGCCAACATAGGAGGTCGGTTTTCGGCACCATGCATGAATGTCTTGTTGAGTTGCCATTGATGAATGTGTGATATGATAAAGTTGATGTAGGATCGATTCAACGATAAAGGAGTTGTGGTTGATGAAGATTAAGCTCGGTTGAGGTGTTTCGAAAGTCGTACTCGTAACCTTGGTTCTTAAAAATTTTAGCCCAAAATTTGAAATTCACTATAAAAATCAATTCTAAGGTCGTATGAAAAATTTGAGTTATGACAATTTTGGCGCCAAATTTGACCGAAAATTTGAATTTAGGCCCAAAATTTGAATTTTGACCAAAATTTTCACAGATTAAACCAAAATTTGAATTTAGCGTAAAATTGAGCGTTTAGACTCCTCAAAATTTAATTTTTTTTTTTTTTTTTTTAACCTTAGGCGTAGAAAGAGCTTGGCGTAGACCAAAGAAGTTCTGAGTAGGATATGGTTACGAGTAGGATATGGTTCTGAGTAGGATGTGGTTACTGAGTAGGATGTGGTTACAGTAGGATCTTATGCGTGGGAAGCTTAGGCGAGGATTCCTTAGGCGTGGGATCTTATGCGTAGAAAGTATCTTCTGCGTAACCTTAAGCTTATCGTAGACAAAAGTTACTCGTAAAGCTTACGCGTAATTGTGAAGTTATCGTGAGAGTTACTCGTAAGCTTTTAGCTTATCGTAAACTATGGTTAAGAACCAAAATCCTTTACACCGTCACAACAGAAGAGATATCCACAAGTCAAGTGTTCCACACACTTATCCAAGTGAGGGAAGCACCGAGTAACCGTTATAGCTCGAAGATTCTTCACCAAAAGTTACGAGTAGAAAAGTTATGAGTAGTTGACTTTCTTACGAGTAGAACTAGGGTTTTGACCTACTGTAAAAATTTCCAACGATTCAAACAATTTTGCTTGCATATATCCTTAAAACACTCGAATAACCCAAAATGTTGACCTTTTTCACCCAAAGTGCTTAGAAAAGTTCTGAGTAGAAAACTAGGGTTTGACTTTTGACTTCTACTGTAAGAAATTTCCAACGATTCAAATGATTTCTTTTGCACGAAAGCCTTAAAACACTCGAATAACCCGAAATGGTGACCTTTTCACCCAAAGTGGCTAGAAAAGTTCTGAGTAGAAATGACCAATGAACCAAATACGAGGTTTAAAACGTCTCTAAACCCGTAAAGCTTGAAACTTTTGCGAAAAACTAAAACTTTAACACCAAATAAACCTTAAACCACGAGAATCTTGAATTTTTGGTGAAAAATGAAAGCTTTAAGCGTTCAAATAAGTAAAGCGTGAGCTTATACTGCGTAACCCTTCAAAACAAACACAAACACTCCTAAACCATTGTTAGGCGATTGATACCAATTGTAATACCCCTTTATCACATATACCTTATCACTTTACCAAGCAAACCCAACACAAACACGTAACAGTTATGCGTAGATGAAGAAGAAAAGAAAGAACTTGGTGACTTGAATGATATATAATTCGTGTATATGTTTAGAGAGGTAGAGAAGAAAGATGAAAACAATAATATGTTATATTGCTTCAAAGGATAAACACACACACACACACACACACACACAAACACCCTCAAATGACATACTTGAGGGGTATTTATAAATAAGAGAGATGATGCCTAAGGCTTGGCCATGGGCCTTGAGATGGACTTGGATTGGGCTTGGGTTACACGAACTAGACAAGGCTAGCTTAACTTAACTAATGCCCAATTAGCTTAGCCCAATCCACGAGCCCGTTGACTATTCTATCACGATATCTAACACACATTACAAAGTTCCTAATCGTGAATGACCATCACTTCTAATAAAAATAATCAAGGCCAACACAAAACATAAATTTTATTTTATGAAAGATGTAAAGTTTGTACAAGAGTTATAAAAATATGAAATTAATTTTAGAACTTGAAAGATTTAGATAAACATGATAATACTAGTATGTCCAATTTAGACATGATGTTGACTTTTCAAAAAGTCAAAGTATGCAGTTGACTTTATTTAAAAGTCAAAGTCTTCATTAGTCAAAGTGTGATGTTGACTTTTCAGAAAGTCAAAGTATGCAGTTGACTTTTATAGAATTTCAAAGTCCAAGTTCTACAATATTTCTCCCCCATTTTGTCGAAACAAAAAGAAGAGGCGAGGTGGAATGTGGAATGAGCCCTAGCCATTATCTCCCCCTTGGCCAATGCTCCCCCTAAATTGGGTGCCAAGAGAAAGATAGATGGATTGTAAAAACTCTACAAAAAGGATGTTAGTAATAAGCATCATCATAAGCATTTCCAATGACCATGTAACAAATAATAACTATATAAAAAACACCATTCACTTGTTAAAATTTTTCATGATATGAAAATTATGAAAAGGAACACAATGATGTGTTAGTACAAGAAGGAAAGCCTAGAAATGAAAATAATCCTAGAAAATTAGAAGAATACAAAAAATCCTAGAAAAATAAAAGTGCTAAAAGATAGACTAGGAACCTCCTATTGAGGTGGTGGATGAGCAAGAGCATTGATGCGCTCTAGGATGTGGTTAAGGATGAACCTCATTTCATCTTGAAGTCATGGACCATCACTCGGGTCTGTTCGGTAATGTGGGCGGTCCGTTCACAATTTGAGCAACCGTGTTTAGGAGGGTAATATGGTTCATGATTTTGAGGTGGTAGAATGGTGGAGTTATTGGTGTTGGTAGTTAGAGTGGTGATTATGGTAGGTGATTTTGGAGGTGGTGTAGGAGTAGTCAAAGTGAGGAAGTTCTCATCTCTTATGGGAGATGAGATGGTTAAGGGAGAGGAGTCAAAAGAGGAGCTTATGTTGACAAAGCAACATGGTCTTACGCTCTTTCTAGCCGTTCTCTTGCAAGGCTTATTTGATGGTAAAGACTTAGTCATTTTTGCTTAAGGTTTTGCTAGTAGATGAGAAGATTTGATAAAGTGTGAGGATGATCATCTTAGAAGCTCTTAATTTATAGGATTATGAAATTATGGAGAAATGTGTTTGATTTGATGTTAATCCATAGAAGAAATGAGGTTTCTAATGATTTGGAAGTGTTTTTAATGCTAGTCATATCTCCTAAGTCAAGCCATACAAGAAGGATGGAGTGAAGTGACAAAGATATGCAATAAATGTGTTTAATGATTTTAGGATCTTGAGAATCATATCACCCACGGATTGCAAGGAACCAAATCTTTGGTTCCTTCCTTTATGAAAAGGGTTCCTTGGGTGGATTTTGGAATTTTGAATTTTTGTGGGAAATGGATATCCTAAAGGCCTAAGTATGTTAAACTAGTTCTAATATGGGTAAAAACTAGTAAGAACATCCTAGAGGTAAAGTATGGTACTATGGAATGTTAAAATAAGCAAAATTTAAAACTTACCAACTACTAGCTTGGGCAAGGAAGCAGTGGTGAGATCATCGACTTGAGATGGAGCCGGGGAAGTCGCTCAAGCCAATTACTAACTTGGTCCCGTGAGAGGTGGAAGAGACGCAGTGCGTGGTCTCTGAGTAGTAGCATTAAGGTCGATGGAATCGACAATTTTAAGAAATCTTTAAGATCTTGATTAGGATCTTGAATAAAGTCCATGGAATGCACATCCGTTTTGCACCAACCGGATGGTGTCGGATCGATGGGCCGTAGTTTGAGCTTGATCGGGGAGGTCAATGGTGTTCCTATAGCCTAGGTTGCTTGGTCTTGAGTATTCACCAAGAGTGCGGCCTCTTGGCGGGTCATTTGGTGGTGGGTTGATGAGTGGTGGTTGATTATCACCTTCCATGATGAAAAGTGATAGGATTACGAACAAAGGTCACGAAGAAAGGGGATAGACTACGAGGAAGCTAAAAATGAGAAAAAAATCTCACTTGATTGGAATCAAGCAAGGGAACCTAAACGAGGTGGAAATCTAACTAGTTATTCTATTCCTCGGCGTGGCGCCAAAACTTGATACGCGTGCACAACGTTCGAAGTCAAAGGAAACTTCCTTTTCTTTGAGCAAGTTTTCAATCTCTGGCGATGAACCTAATCGTTGTAGTGTAGTATTAGGGTAAGCCTCGGGTGATATCGTTCTCTAGGGAATAGGAATGCTAGTGAGAAATTACTACGCTAAGGTTGGGGTTGAGGAAGATTATTTTTTTTTATCTTTTTATATTTTTAGAAAATTGAAAGGTACGAATCTCGGGTATTGGATTTGGGGGTGGTATTTTTATCGATTCTTGATGCGAGTTTCTTGACGGTTTTGAATATTTATAATGTCTCATTATACCTATGGTTCACTACTAATGCACTAACAGGCGGTATCCAGGTCGTGTGTAGTGTATTATTCGGTAAAACCGACGTCGTCCCAAGAGCTATGTGTGTTGGATTATTACTAAATCTATGTGTCACAGTTTTTAATATGATTTCGATAAGGAATTAATTAATTAACTACTAAAGCAGATAAAAGCAAATAAAGGTAAGGGTTCAAACAATAGAGGAGAGTGATGCTAACCTAGTCAATCATCCTAGCTAGTAATGTCTACCTCTAATTACTTCCAATTACTTCAGGTGGGGTCAAAGTCGAGAGGACAACATTTGGTCAATTCACCCTAGCCTATCGAAGAAAGATGCCACCATGGAGAAGTCGGTGTCCCTCATAAGTCCGGTTGTTCCCGGTCCCTAGCGAGTCATTAAGTATCGCTACATGCTAGACTTATAATAGTGAGTGCCGGGCGTTAGCAACAAACACTCACCCCTAATTCTTAAGTTCATCCAAGCGGTAAGTGATCGGGTTGGTCAAATCGCACAAGTAGAAAGGGTCGTCGATTGGTCATATCTTACCCTTCCTGTCTCGATCTACTCACTTAGGGTCATTGGTCATATCTCTAAGCAACTAGCCTCTACCGCCATTCAAAACTTACGAAAAAGGGTAGCTACCAATAAACTATGCATGCATAAACTTAGAAATAATTATACGGAAGTAATGTAAACATAAACAAAACAATTAAGGAATCATAACTAGGCCAACACCAAGAGGTGCTTAGTCAGATTAACCATACAAATCAATTCAATATTCAATGTTACGAAATAAATGAATCGAAAGTAAAGAAAAGATAAAATGCTAATGCTTATCGTAGGGGAGTGATTTCTCCCTCGGAGACACTCCAGTATGCTCCTCTAGACCGCCTTTGGCTTCTTCCCACGTTCTTTGGTTGTGGTGTGTGGAATGGGATGATTTGAAATCTTTGGAAATCATGGGGTATTTATAGGCCGGATCTAGGTTACTGCGTAACTAATATAATAGTTACACCGTAATCTTTAATTTCTTCGTAATTTGCACTAGATCTGCTGGTTACAGTAAACCTTATAAGTGGTTACGCCGTATCTTCAATATTTCTTGGTTACGCCGTAGTTTAAACAAGAGTTATGGCGTAGTTATCGGTGATGGAACCTCATTTGACCTAATATGGTTACGTCGTAGTCCATTGTGAGAGTTACGCCGTAATCTTCTAATGAGTTGGCTTTACGAGTCACGTTTTAGTTACGGCGTAATGTGAGAGATGAGTTACTTGTAACTTCTTCAAAGTTAGCATACTCGATAAATCTTTGATAATTCTCCAATTCGCGTCTCTTTAGCTCAAATGCTCGTAATTTACCCGAAAGTGGAAAACAATGGAAAACAAGCGTAGATCCATATAAATGATATAAATTACAAGCATTATCGGGAAATTGACACTTAATATTCGTGACAATTTGATGTTATCAATTATCCCCCACTTGAACTCTACTTGCCCTCAAGTAGACCTTATTAGAAAGATTCCCAAAAGATATATCCCAAAACACGAAAATATAAGTTTACAAATCCTTTATGCTAGAATAAAATAAAGCCAAACACCTCACGAAATGGGAACGAAACACTCAAATCTCTCAACTATTCTAAGTGTCAATTTCGGGTGATCACTCAATCACACAATCACAACATGTATTCTATCATAAGCTTGGCGGTTACATAAATCTCCACCACTAGAGTTAAGGGCTAAACAATTTTAGAAGGAAATATGGGTAGACACGACAAAGGTTAAGGGGTGACTTGTCATTACTAACATGTCACGCGAAGTGGACAAAATCAATGATACATGAACAAATCCATGGCCAAGACACCAAAGATTGCTCATTGCATCACCTAGACACGCTTCATGACTAAAGGGTAGGATAAGACATGGATATATAAATGGTGTAACATAAAAATCAAGCGGTAGTCTAAATCTATAACCAAGTCATCACCACTTACCGTCCGCCCAAAGTTCAAGCTTTGAAGTTAAGAAACCGGATCATGAAATACTAGGTAGATGTGTCATTAGAGGACGTCATGATGGGCACACTACCTTTTCTCCAACTGTTGGCATAATTACCAACTCCAATCTTCGAATGTGACCGAGGTAGCCTCCTCGATACTAAATCTATATAAGCTCGTAACATAGTGCTTATAACAATGCACTTTACAATAACTGAATAACATAACAACTTTTTTTTTCGAATCATTTTTTTTACATAAAAAATAATAACTAAACATAATATCCCCCCACTTGAGATGAACAACGGGAATTCGGGGGGTCTTCAATGATCTTCAAGAATATGTCGTCGACGAAAGCGTGATTTCCGAACCTTTCCACTTGAACCTTGAACTTAGCAAATGATGACTTCCCAATCACAAAAAAGACTACGGGGTAGGCTAAGGTGTATAGGTGTATCGAAACAATATATTGGGTTAACAAAATGAAAGGAATGGCTCGGATGGGTGTATCTAGGGTATCTTGCACTAAAGGTGAGTGCAACAAAAGGGTTTACATGGGGTTCGAGAAGTCGAGGTGACTAATCGATAGACACACAATGGTAGGCTATTTGGGTGATAATCCTATAATATTGCCTTCTTAAATTGAAAAGTCCAAATACATCGAGCTAACTCAACATACCTCGTCTATGGTCTCGAAATGATGCAAAGGCCAAGTTCTAAAGTTTACAAGCTACCCAAGACACTCATAATTTGGTGGATTGGGGTAAAATATTGGAAACGGATAAGGCTAATCTCACCATATAATATCAAGGGTTGCATGTGCTCGGCTAAGGTCTAATCTAGTTAGGTTAAGAAAAACATGTCAAAATTTAAAATGGCATAATTTTTCAAAATAAACTAGAAAAACGAGGTCAAAATAAAGTTCAAGAGATAATTCTACTCCGTCCCCCACTTGAATTGTACAAAGTCCCTTTTGTACTAAGTATTAAATAAAGGTGAAGAGAAAAGTAGAATTAGGCGAGAACTTCCCGAAATTGTTCCAACAAGAAAGAAGGCCCACGAAAAGAGACGTGCCTTCAGTATAAGCATTCATGAACAAACTTCAATCCACGAAATCACACTACCGACAAGCATAAATCTAAATAGAAAAGAAAATGAAAATTAAAAAACAAACCTATTTACTTTCGTAGGAATCAAGGTTGCATTTAGCAAATGCAAAAAGCCTTTTAAACCACTTGGTTTCCCAAGTGGACGAGTGAAGTCCCATGAGGGTTTACAGAACACACCCACAAATTTCATTTAAAATACTAATACAATGTTATTGTGTTTTAGAATGAAAAAGTAAAGCGAGAGGAACGTTACGTCGTAACTACTAATATGGAGTTCGCCTTAACTAGGCAAAACCGCATCTGTTGAGAGAGTGTAGCTACGGCGTAACCATGGAGATGGTATTATGTTGTAATCGGTAATGCATCCGAAATTACATTGCAAGGGGTAGGTTACGGCGTAACCATATAGATGAGTTACGCCGTAACTATGGTCGATCGAAGTCAAGCAACAATCACTCTAAGTTTCACAAAAATGGTTAAAACACAAAACCCTACAAAATGGAAATAAAACAAAAGAAAGGGATAATTCGGGTTGTCTCTGAAGAGCACTTTTCTTTATTAACGAGTCTTTAAGTTAGACTCAAAGCGAGGGATTTATGGGGCCTTTGGACTTGGCCGACTTCTTCCATGTCTTTTTATTTGAAGAAGGCTGGTCCCAAACATGTGGAGAAATAAAGCGAGTCATGGCGTATCTTTTCTGCAAAATTAGTTTGTGCCCACTCGTAACGAAATTTAGCCTCTTCTTCCCATTTTATTTTAACATATCCAAACTTTACTCGTAACCAATTTTCAAATGAGATTCCCCTGTATCCTACTTCACTTCTCTTATCTTCGTCAAAACATGCCCATTCTTTGCGTTTGAGCCATTTAGGTTTAGGGAATTCTCCTCCATCGCAGATCTGGCGGTTGGGGTTGCATGTAGGCCATGCCATGGTGAAGTCATCATACATGATAGCTGGTTCATAAAAATGAATGGTCCAATCAATCTCGGTGAACCATTTGCTAAAAACATTATGCCCTTGTAACCACTTTTTTCTGATAAGCTTTTTGTCTTCCCAGCACCAACAAACTTCCGCAGCCTCTTTAATCATTCGAATGAGATGTTCTCCTCCTTCATTGCATCGTATTTGAAAAGGGAACACGTGGGTAATGTTACATTGGTCCCATCAATTAAACAAGTATCGTGAACACAACGGTGAAGTCTTCCGTAACAACGTGGCGGGTACAACAGGGGATCTCTTCCTCATTGCTTTCATCGTCACTTGATTCGGTCCCTTGTAAATGGCCAAAGTATGAAGGCGGAAACCTATCGGAATCATCTAATTCAATCCTTGGTGAATCTTGATTGTAACAATTTTATCGGTTCAAGGCACAAGGTTTTGTCCAATTTAAACTATACTATATCGCCATAGTATCCACCGTAACATATTAATGATTCAAGTAACGGTTTACCAAGAATCAAATGTTCCTTTTGTTTTTCTCCATGTCGATGACCACATATTCGGAAATGAAACAAATATATCGACCTTGACACAAGTACCACATTAATCCCTAAAGGGGTAACCTTGGTGTCGATTCTTGATTTAATCAAGATATCCGTTTCCCAAAGATGGATTATCTTGAGTTTTAAGAATGTGGAAAGTGGCATAATGTTTATACTAGAGCCAAAATCTACTATCCCCAAGATATCATAACTCCCAGTGAACACGGAATGACTAACCCGCTTGTGCTAATATCCCTAATCGAAAATAAACTTGTTTCGACACGGATACGCCTACGAATCATGGTTACACCGTAACTCAAGGAAGTAATTCTGGCGTAACCTCATCTGTTGTCGACAATCGTCCTCTAAATCTTTGGTTGTGGATTTGCATTCCTCAATCACCTCATGTGAATTATTAGCTTAAAACGGCATTGCACTTCACCAAAGGCTTGGTTTCATTAAGTTCAATGTTGCTTATCTCTATCTCTGCACTGAGTTTTCCTACCATAGCTTCAAGATTTTTTAGGGTTTCGTCGTGCCTGAAAATATTTTTATTTGTGTTCTCCTGGAAATCTCTTAGCCATTTATCTTGTTCTTTTTGTTTCTGGGCCGAAGTTTCCAGGAATTTGTTAATTGTTTCTTCAAGATTTGGCTTTCTTTCTCCATAAGGCCCACGGTTGTAATTTCCACGCTACCCGTTACTATTTCGATTATCTCCGTAAAACGGTTGATTTTCTCCATATTTGGCATCTTCAATTATATTTTCTTCGTCAACGTGAGGACAATTCTTCGTGAGATGTCCTCCCCCATAGCTTTCACAACCCACTTGGATAGCATGAACGGTTTCTCTGACTTTCGGCATATCTCGACTTAGATTTTCAATTTTACTAGCGATTCTTTGCAATTCGTCAAAACTTCCGCTTTGGTTTCTTTTGCTTCCTCCATCGTGCCATTTTGAGAATGATCGACCATTTTTGAATGGCTTCAATTGCTAGAGTAGGAGTCATGTTCGGGATAGGTCCTTGATAGTCCAAGATGTTGTCTTGTAGTTACGTTGATTCCTTTGTAGAAGATGTTGACCTTTAGATGGTTGTTCGGATCATGTGTAAGACATTTATAAAGTAGATCGTTGTATCTATCCGGGCACAGTACAATGTTTCATCATCTTCTTTCTTGAAATTATGGATTTCAAAAGTGGTTAGAAATCTTTGACGGGACAATACCTCTGAATGAAGTGCTTCTTGAGTAGAGCCTAGGTATTAATCGCCCGTGATCAATCTTTCAATCCATCTTCCGGCGTTTCAAGAAGAGTCATGGGAATACCCTTAGCATAATAGCATCATGAGACTTGCACGTAATGTTGAAAAGGCTTGCGATGTATAGGATATTTTCAACGTGCTCATATGCATCTTCGTCCCTGTATCTGGAAAAAGGATTAGCACGAATCTCCCTCATAAATTGGTCTTTAATTTGAACGAACATCGGCTCAATCGCCGGTCTTACGAGACCCGGCCTTGTTCTCGCTCTCGTCAATGCCATATATTCCTCAAGAGTGAGGTCATCAATGTTAACAACTTCCATGGTACCTTAAAACTTGAATAGTGATCGTGAGAAATATAGAAAAGTTTAAAACAAAATGAAAATGAAAGACTTAATAGCAATCCGAATATAACTCCCGTGGCGTAAAAACTTGATGCAAGTTTCTTGACCATGTTTGAATATTTATAATGTCTCGTTATACCTATGGTCTACCCTAATGCACTAATGGAAAGTGTGCCCGTCGTGTGTAGTGTAGTATTCGGTAAAACCGAGGTCGTCCCAAGAGCTATGTGTGTTGGATTATTACTAAGTCTATGTGTCACGCTTTTAATATGATTTCGATAAGGAATTAATTAATTAACTACTAAAGCAGATAAAATCAAATAAAGGCAAGGGTTCAATCAATAGAGGAGAGTGGTGCTAACCTAGTCAATCATCCTAGCTAGTAATGTCTCGTCTAATTACTTCCAATTACTTGATTGGGGTCAAAGTCGAGAGGACAACATTTGGTCAATTCGCCTAACCTATCGGCAAAGATGCCACCACTAGAGAAGTCGGTGTCCCTCATAAGTTCGATTGTTCTGGTCCCTAAGCCGAGTCATTAAGTACCGCTACATGCTAGACTTATAATAGTGAGTGCCGGCGTTAGCAACAAACACTCACCCCTAATTCTTAATTTCATCCAAGCGGTGGGTGATTAGTTGGTCAAATCGCACAAGTAGAAAGGGCCGCTTGGTCATATCTTACCCTTCATGTCTCGATCTACTCACTTAGGGTCGGGTTGGTCATATCTCTAAGCAACTAGCCTCTACCGCCATTCAAAACTACCAAACAAGGGTAGCTACCAATAAACTATGCATGCATATACTTAGAAATAATTATATGGAAGTAATGTAAACAAAACAAAACAATTAAGGAATCATAACTAGGCCAGCACCAAGAGGTGCTTAGCGCTCATATTAACCATACAAATCAATTCAATATTCAATGTTACGAAATACATGAATCGAAAGTAAAGAAAAGATAAAATGCTAATGCTTATCGTAGGGAGTGATTTCTCCTCGAGACACTCAGTATGCTCCTCTAGACCTGCCTTTGGCTTCTTCCCACGCTCTTTGGTTGTGGTGTGTGGAATGGGATGATTTGAAATCTTTGGAAATCGTGGGGTATTTATAGGCGGATCTAGGTTCTGGCGTAACTAATATAATAGTTCGCCGTAATCTTCAATTTCTTCGTAATTTGCACTAGATCTGCTGGTTCTGATGTAACCTTATAAGTTTTATGCCGTATCTTCAATATTTCTTGGTTACGCGTAGTTTAAACAAGAGTTACTGACGTAGTTATCGTGACGTGGAACCTTATTTGACCTAATATGGTTCGTCGTAGTCCATTGTGAGAGTTTCACCGTAATCTTCTAATGAGTTGGCTTTACGAGTCACGCTTTAGTTACGGCGTAATGTGAGAGATGAGTTACGCCAGAACTTCTTCAAAGTGAGCATACTACGATAAATCTTTGATAATTCTCCAATTCAGCGTCTCTTTAACTCCAATGCTCGTAATTTACCCGAAAGTTGAAAATAATGGAAAACAAGCGTAAATCCATATAAATAATATAAATTACAAGCATTATCGGGGGAAATTGACACTTAATATTCAGGACAATTTGATGTTATCAATTACTCTACTATTATCTAGTCTAATTAACTAAGCTAAGTGGTAGTCTATGTCTAATTGATGTGTACTCGTATGATGATTAAAATGTGTCTACCTAGATGTTATTAATCCCTAGTTATCTCTTATTGATGGTTGAATTTTCACGTCTTTATTCTTAACGCGTTGTGTCTTCTAAGGTCGTAGGGTGTGCTTTCTTCCCTAACTCTTTGAGGATACCTTAAGGTTATTGCCTACAAAATCTCTAGGATTCATAAAATAACTCTAAGCGATTATAAACTGATGTTCACAAAGATTACTCAAGCATTAAAAACACAACGGTGGCCTATTGCAATCCTAAGCCAATTACAATTAAGATAAGAGACAACCAATCAATATTCAATAACTAGGTTTCATAGATCTAAGCAAACACACAAGTAAATTAGCCGGACACGGTAAACATGCAAGCATACACACATACAATCGAAGACATAATGAAATCAATGAAGTAGATTGTTGAAAACTAGAAGGGGGGTTGAATAGTTTTGCTAATTAAAACTTTCTTTTAAACTATTTAGATAGACTTATGTCAATCTATTTGGATGTGTGTTGGATGTTGATAAGCAAACATATAGAAGTATGTAATGAAAGGATAAGAGTACGAAGCACAAAACCACAACGCAAGTATTTATAGTGGTTCGGCTACAAGGACACCTTCCTTGCCCTACTCTACTCCTTGAGTCACCTACTCGAGAGTTCGTAATCACTACACGACACCAACTCCTTATGGCGGAGAAGCCTTCACAACGTCGCCCACTCTTTTTCCGGTACTAGGCTAACCACCGGGTTCTTTCACACCAAGGTGAACCATACCTACCACAACGTCGCCTACCCTTTATCTGGTACTAGGCTAAGTACCGAGTTCCATTACAGTGGAGGAACTACTACCCAACACTACACCAATGACTAATCCCAAAGGAGACCAAATCCATATTACAACATCATCAAGGATATCAATATCCTTGGATCCAATACTAATCTATCTTGTACATCGAAACACACCATATCGAATGTACATCTAAGGCACCTTCACTAATTCCTTTAACTAGATCTTCAAGACACCTTTCACTAATGTCTTGTGACTTGATTTCTAGGCACCTTCACTAATGCCTATAATACGGACGATCGACACCTTTCACTAATGTCTTCGTCTTGACACTTGAGACATCTTTCACTAATGTCTTCAACACTACACTTCTTAGAAGAAAGAAAAGAATCATCAACAAGAGGACTTGATGGTCTTGATGATGAGGAAGCATGGCAACTCATGGACTTAAGCTTGCTTGACTTCAAAGGTGGTAATCTCGCCTTTAAGAGGAGCGTGAGATTCACACAAAACAAAACTACAAACATAGATCACTTGGATGCGGGGTTAGAGAGTTTTAACTCAAGGGAAAGTATGTGAGAAAGGGTGAGAAATAATGAAGAAATGGCTCACTATTTATAGAGAGAAAAAGCCTCTTGTTCCCCGAATCACGGATCCTCCCATGAGGATCCGTCTAGCGTAAAGCTAGGGATCCGTGGACGCCTCTTTACCCATGGGTATTTTGATCATGGGTCATGGGTCATGGGTTATGGGTTGATCCATGGGTTTCTTATTAGATACAATGTATCTCATGAGTTCAATGTACCTAGTCAAGTGGGTATGGGTCAATACCATGGGTTACGGATATTAGCCATATATGACATAAGCATGATGTCATGCAATGGGTTATGGGTCAAGCTCATATGGATATGGGTCATGGACTTTGGGTTGTAATCCACTACATTCAATGTATTTGGTCAATGGGTTATGATACTTAAGTTTCTACACATTTATATTTCCCAATATACTACATACTAGTTATGTGTATATTTTACCCAAATATGTAAACACTAGTTGTTGTACATATGTAATACTAAATCATAAAATCACTTATCTTGTTTTATTGTTTTATGTGAAAACGTAAGTGTGTTAGAAACTATTAGTTCAAACTAATTACGTATTTTATTTGTTTTGTTAAAATGATTTTACGTTTGTTATCGACAAAACATTAGAAGATCGTAAAATATAAATAAGCGTTTTACGGCTTATTTGTATTAACATAGATTACTTATCTTGATGTACAATAGGGTATGAGAACCTAAGATACTGCCCAAGACAACCAAAAATAATTTTTAGGTTTTACTCCACAATTCTACCTCATTAAAAGTCTCGAAAATTGAATTCTATATATAGAGTTACAAGCTGCGACGACGTCACTCTTTAATTGTGGCGCCGTGGATCACCGCCATTAGAGTTTCGTCTTGACCAAGTCAACTTTGTGTGGCGACATGTTGGGGTTGTGACACCGTAAACTTCATCTTCTTATGCCGTCTACGAATGCGGATCTAGGCCGTCTTGGTTGTGACGCCTACTTTTAAAACTGGCCAGTCGGTACAAAACAACAATTTCACTTCGAGCCTTCGCAATTAGAGGACAGCGTCGCCTTTATCTGTGGCCGTCGGGTGCGTTTCCGGCAACTTGAGTGTCTTGATCTTAACTTTATCCATTTTCTTCACATATTCACCTTTTAGGTCCAATACGTGTCATTTCACATTTTGCCTTCAAGAGATCTAAAAGTGAAAAGGAACGAACTTAAGCCGTAGCGGATATAAAAGTGGTCGATTAAGGGCTTGAATGACCCCTCAAAAGTGTACCTTTTAAATCCTTATCAAATATCCCTACACTTGGTATTTGCTTGTCCTCAAGCAAATGTGCTTTTGCCCATTTAATTCATAAGTTAGGGGGAATGAAGCATTGGTTTAGAACAATTCACAAAAGTATAAGCCCAAAAAGTCATAACAAGCACGAAATTACATACTAGCACCTCACAAGTGGTGTTTGGATACTCTCATCTCTCGGTGTATATGAAATATATCAAATTGGAAATGGAAGATAAACACTCATTAATCGTCCTAGAACATAGATTACCATAGGCTTGATACTAGATCAAACCTCCATCGCTTTAGCGTAAGCACCTAGGAGAAACTATCTAAGAGGTCTTTAAAGGGTTGTAACGTTAGGCTACGGTGAGAAACAAAGGGTTTGGTTAGATAGGCGATTTAGTGGTGGCAAGTCAAAATCTTTATGTTACAAGCATGAAAAGAATGGCGTTGCTAAGCCAAGACTCGACACTCTAAACTCTAGATAACTTTGAAACAAACAAACATAAATTTAAAGATAGAGGTAGGATGGTAGCCCGTATGTTTTTGTTAGGATTTATAAAATCCATTTGTTAAAGTGTCGGTCACCTTAAGTATATGTAATCGTTAGAAAGCTCGTAGTCGTAGTTATTTAATGTTAGTTAGTATTTAGTTAAGTAACACCATGGAGGACGGACGGGTCTTTACCCACTGTATGCCTGATCCATAGCCCGTAGGAGGCGTATTTTGTAAGATACTATAAAGACCCTCTACCTCCCAAGGTAGAGGGTTGGAGCTCATAATAAGATTTTTTTTTCTCTCTCTAAGTTCCCTAAACCTATAAACTTTCTCTCTCTAAAACCTTTAAGTCATACACCTCATTAGTGTATGTGTTGATGTGTTTATGAAATCCAATATGTTACAAATGGTATCAAGAGCCATGGTTTGATCATCCCTCTTACATGTTCTTGGATTTCTAGTGGTTTTATATGGTTTTTGGGTTTGAAAAAGTTTAGTCGTATTTGCATCATTTGGACTATTTCTAATGTTAAAGTTTGGATTTTGATTGTACTTTTGTGTTTAAAATCATCATAAGTGTTTAGGTTTTGATTTGGAAGGCTTGAATCATCGTGGGTGGGTGTTTTTGATTTGAAAAGTGGTAGTTTTGAATATTGTACGAAGCGAGTTCGCCTCGTAGTACTTTTCTTAAAGCGAGTTCGTTTGTTCTTTAAAGCGAGTTGTCACTAGAGCGAGTTGTCACTTGCGAGTTGGCACTTAAGTAAGTTGCTTTGGGCGAGTTATCGCTTCGCAAGTTGTCTTTTAAGCGAGTTATATCTTAAGCGAGTTGTCTTGGAAGCGAGTTGGTTGCTTAAGCGAGTTGTCACTTCGCGAGTTGTGTTCTATCGAGTTGGTTCTATCGACTTGTCTATTAAGCGAGTTGTCTACAAAGCGAGTTGACCTCAAAGCGAGTTGAGTAGGGTGCGACTTGTCTAATACACTACTTGTCTATTGAGACTTGTCACTTCTTAGTGTTACATTTTATGGTTTTTATTGATTTAGTAAAATCCGTGAAAGAATCTATTTCCGGTTTAATCTAAGAGTTATAAAATCCGTAGAATCAGTAATCATGTCTACCAACTTGCCTACAATCATCTCTTACAGAGTCGAGGACGTTTAAGCGGCGAGGATCGATACTCGCCCACCCATGTTAGATAGGACCGATTATGACTCATGGGCTCAACGAATCAGTTGTCTTGCTTGGGTAAGGAAAATGGGGTTAACATTCTCAAATCAATTGATGAAGGACCATACCAAGTTGAGACTACGAGAGACATACTTGAAACTGCTGATGGCTCGGTGACATTAGGATTGGATAGACCAAAGACATATGATGAACTTGCGATAAGGAGAAAAAGAATACGATGTTGATATTAGGGCCTCAAACATTGTACTTGTGGTCTACCAAAGGACATCTACAAGCTAATCAATCACAACATCAAGCAAAAGCGGTTTGGGACAATGTCAAGATGCTTCTCTCGGTTCGAAATTAACTAAAGAAGATGAGAGAGTCTCAACTGTATGATGATTTTGAGAACTTTAAGATGAACCTGTGGGAAAATGTCTTATACAATTGGTTCGGACCTTGGCTAATGTTATGTTTTCATTAGATACTTAAGCATGCTTGAACATTGGGTTTAAAGTCTCAAAATCGATCCTTATCGCTTAAAATATTTTCAAAAGCAAGTCACAATTCTCCTCCAAAGTTTTCAAAATTAATTTAAATCAATAGAGATCACAAATCTCAATGGATTTGAAAATTGTGATCGGGGAGAATATTGTGATTTAAATTGGTTTAAGCGATAATTCGATAAATGGTTTTGTAAGTGATTAGCAAGCTCTCCTCCCACATGTGCCAAAAGATTTCAAATTTTACATGCACATGTTAAGGGTAGCAACTATATCAAACCAAAAAGGATTGAAACGTGATTGATTTGTCTCTAAGTGCGGGTTTTCCTAATATGTGCAAAACACTTTCGAATCTCGATGCACATATTGAGAGGAGCAACTTTTGAAAACCACATCATTTCCCAAAAATATCTTTAACAAAGTATTTGAAATACTAATTTTGATCGGAAGGTGATCTCGATATTTTTAGAAAATGTTGATCAAAGTGAATTCTTCCTCTTACCTCCATGAGCCAAAACTATTTCAAACATCGATGCACATGTTGAGGGGAGCTTTTACGAAATATCAAAAACAATTCGGTACAAAATGCTTTGATAATAGATCACAAGTACAGGTTGATTATTCAAATGGTTTTCAATTGGTTTCAATGGCGGAAGAACAATACCAAAAGACCGACCAAATTTATTTTATGCATGGAGATATAAGGATGGTTAGGTTAGGTATTCGTTCCTACGATCCCGCCAGAGCAGGCGATCTACCGAGGACAATCCACTAGATAGGGTAGAGTCCTTAGGTATGATGAAAAAGGAGAAAATGAGAAAATGGAAGAGTCTTAGGCGATTACGAGCTAGTCTTGGAATAAACCCAACAAGGTTCTAGTTATGAAGTCTCGGTAAGCAATCGAAGGGTTGAAGAATGAAAAGAAATGAAATGAGAAAAGGGTGAAAATAAATAGCCCTCCTTTAATTCAACCTTAGAGTAATCGGGTTTAATACATATGCTCTTGGTGGTTACTAAGGTAACACGGTATTGAAGACAAGGCGTCATGGACCCGGTGACGCCCGCACTACAACTTCCCAAGCTACTCAAGTTCCTCTTAAAAGGACTTGTTTCATTCTCATGGGGAACCTACATTATCTATCGACTTTCTCTTAGAGATTGTTGATATTGAAGAAGGAGACCCTCTCCTTAGTCTCTGGCATAGGAACCAAATGTGCATTATTGAGTCTAGAGCCACGAGATCATCAATAAATCTCTCTAGGACACAATCAATGAAGACTCACTATTTCACACAATGTGGAAAGTGAGATTATATCTCAAGAGTCCTACGCATTATCCTTGTGGTATTGCCAAAACATCTGAGTGATATGTAAAATATTCACGATGAAGATGGAAATCCTTCTAGAGCCAACATCAAACAAGCTCTTGGTAGGTAACATGTGAGATCTATCTAATAGATCAAACTTGTGACAACCGGATTGAAACAATGGGGCGATTCATTATTGAATCAACCTTGGTCCGAGAAATGGATTGACGGATACCTTTGAAAAACCGGTCGTTGTACTTAAAATTCTTTTCTCTAGCACATCGACCGTATTAATATTTTAAAATAAAAGGTGATTATGATTGATAATTGATTTTCCTTAAAACCTTAGTTGTATTGCAAAATACTTTATATTGAAGCGGACATGATTGTTTTCAAATCTCTTTTCATCAATCGGTGAATCTCAATTCATTTGGTTCCTCACTCCGTGTTGTCTTCTTTGAGGCGTTCGGTTTGAGAACGGCTAGAGCGGTGTGAAACCCCATCAAGGAGATTATTGAATTATATCGATCACAGCGGTACTTGTGTACGATCAGCGGGGCACCGCGTGGTCGTGTACCTCGATTCAGCGAAGTGATCAAAGACACTTTAAATGCGCTTTATTACTAATCTGTTGTATGCGGGTACACCCAACGTTTGCGGTGATCGAATTGAGAGGTCAATCCATAGCCGCATGCTCACACAACACATTCATTTCTAGAGAAATCATGATAAGTGCATCAACGACTCGATATTTTCACTCCATGCTTACGCTACTGCTGCTTTGCAAATATCATGAATCAACTAAAGCTTTAAACTGCGATGAGAAGAAATCATGATCCGAATGTGAGCATGTCGGTCCAATGTCACAACATCACATAATGTCAACACTACAAAGGAAGAGTCGAGATTCATGATAGGCGATGATCTCAAAGGCGGCTCAAAACTCATCATCACGTGGATCGGTTAAATACCTCCACTTGGATTAACCAAACATGCAAAACATGAAGAATCAAAGACTACAGACCCTTTGAGCAAAGAACTTAATCAAGAATCCTAGAACAATCAAATGTAATATCTGTTTGTATTCATTGTAAGTTGAGGTGACCTCCATGGGGAGATTGTTAGGATTTATAAAATCCATTGTTAAGCGTCGGTCACCTCAAGTATATGTAATCGTTAAGCTACGCACTCGTAGTTATTCAATGCTAGTTAGTATTTAGTTAAGTAACACCGTGGAGGGCAGACGGGTCTTTACCATCTGTATGCTTGATCCACACCGTAGGGGCGTGTTTTGTAAGATACTATAAATACCTCTACCTCCCAAGGTAGAGGGTTGGAGCTCATAATAAGATTTTTCTTTCTCTCTCTAAGTTCCCTAAACCTCTAAACTTTCTCTCTCTAATACCCTTAAGTCATACGCCTCATTAGTGTATGTGTTGATGTGTTTATGAAATCCAATATGTTACAGTTTTTCTTTTTTTTTCTTTTTTTTAACACTCTTTTTTCGATTTTTTTTCATACACTTTTACTCTACCATCCTCTACGATAACATCAAAATATAAAGGATTTATAGGCACATCCCTACACTTGAGTTTTTATTACTAATTTGACCCGAATTGAAAAGATCAAAACACTTGGAGTACATTATTACGTAAATAAACGGAATTTGAATTTAACGTTCTTTCCCGTCACTTCATAAAATTTAACTTTTCCCATGAGTCCCAATCGTCCCAAGACAGTGTACAAAGGATATGACTTGACTTAGCAACTTATGCAAGCAACTAGATAATTGAACTAAGGGTTTAGTATGATAACAATAATGCACTAAAGTGAGTGCATACAAGGTAAACTAAGGCGATTTGGGTGTACATTTGGGGTGGATTGTAAACAATGCTCTTCATTGATATTCGAGCGAAACATCACGAGAACCGCGAAAAGGATAGGCTATGAGGGGTTAACTAGGGGTATCGTGTACTAAAGATGAGTACATCGCAAGGGTGTGGGGAATTACTCAACCGATGTGGAAGAAGTAATTATAATCAGTATCAAACAAGGGTTATCCTAATGCCTCTTATCATTTAGTTATTCCTAACTACACAAGTGTAGTCTCACTAGCGATCTCGAGATGCATCACAAAACAAGTTCTAGAATCTATTATACTACCGGTACACACTCGAAGAATTAAAGGTGAATGCTTTAATTCCTACAAATCTAGGGGCGAACCTCACATTTTTGGGGTGGAATTTGAGTGGTAAAGGGTTTTGTGCTAGTCATATAACTTCCTATCCATGAGACGCTTTATTAAGACTAATGGCCCACTCCTACTATAAGATATTAGCTTTTCACATACACATCAAACCATAACACAAAGTAGCATATAGATGGAATTCTAGAGAGAGAAAGTTAGAGGTTTAGGGAACTTAGTGAGAGAAAGTGAAAGATATTATTATGAGCTCCAACTCTCTACCTCCCTCTCTACCTTGGGAGGTAGAGAGTATTTATAGTCTTACACAAATCGCCACACTATGGGGCGTGGATCGGGCATACAAAGGGTAAAGACCGTCCGTCCTCCACGGTGTTACTTAACTAAATTACTACTTAACTTAAAAGAACTACGACTACGAGCTTTCTAACGATTACATATACTTGAGGTGACCGACTCTTTAATCTTGGGAATTTCTAATTCTAACAATCTCCCAAGGAGGTCACCTCAATTATACATCAAAATTACATTGAATACAAATAGATTTTACATTAACAGTTGATCTTGCATTCTTGATGTAGTCCTTTGCTCATAAGCTCGTAGTCATTGATTCTTCACATTGCATGTTTGGTCATTCAAGTGGAGGTCTTTATCGATCCTCGTGATGATAAGTTTGAGCCATCTTTGGAGATCATCGACTATCAACAATCTCGAGACATCCATTGTGGTGTTGTGACTTTAGGACCGACATGCTCACATTACGGATCATGATATCTTCTCATCGAGTGGCGGAAGCTTTAGTTGATTCATGATATTGGCGGCGGCGTGAAGCATGGTGTGAAAATATCGAGTCATTGATGCACTAATCATGATTTCTTTAGAGATAAATGTGTTAAGTGAGCATGCGGCTATGGATTGACCGCTTCATTCGATCGGCGCAAGCGTTACGCACTGCATATAACAGCTTAGCAACAAATCGCACGAAAGTGTCTTTGATCACTTCGTTGAATTGAGGTACACGCCCACGGTTCCCGTTGATCGATACAAATCTTTTGTGATCGGTAGGATTCTAAGAATCTCCTTGACGAGGTTTCGCAAACTGTTCTAGGCGTTCTCAAACCGAACATCTCAAAGAAGACAACACGGAGTGAGTGAACCAAATAATTTTAAGTCCACCGATTGATGAAAAGAGATTTGAAAACAATCGTGTATTGCTCAATAGAAATTGTTTTTGCAATACAACGAAGGTTTTATTGAAAATCAATTATCAATCATAAAATACCTTTTGGTTTGAAAAATTAGTACACGTCGATGTGCTAAAGAAAAGAGTTTATTAAGCACAACGACGGGTTTTCAAAGGCATCCGTCAATCCATAACTCGAACCGTGATTGATTCAAGAGATTGAATCGCCCCATTGTTTCTTCGGTTGTCACATGTTTGATCTATATAATAGATCTCACATGCCACCTACCGGGAGCTTGTTTGATGTTGGCTCGGAAGGCTTTCCATCTTCATTGTGAATATGTAACCACATCACTCGGATGTTCCGCAATACCACAAGGATAATGCGTGGGACTCAAGATATAATCTCTCTTTCCACATTGTGTGAAACGAGAGTCTTCATTGAAAGTGTCCTAATGAGATTTATTGATGATCTCGTGGCTCTAGACTCAATTTGTGCATATTTGGATCCCTTGGGAGACTAGGGAGAGGGTCTCCTACTTCAATATCAACCATCTCTAAGAGACGGTCGATAGATTATGTCGGTTCCCGTGAGAATGAAACAAGCCCTTTAAGAGGAACTTGAGTGGTTTGGAAAGGTGAAGTGCGGTCGTCCTTTGGGTCCATGACGTCTTGTCTTCAATACCGATGTTACCATCGGTAGCATATGAATTGTACCGGTTTACGCCTAAGGTTGAATAAATGGAGGCTATTTGTTTTCACCCTTTTCTCATTCAATTCTTTTAATTCTTCACCCCCTTCAAGCTTACCGAGACTTCATAGCTAGAACCTTGTTGGGTTTATTCCAGTACTAGCTCGGTCTTAGTCCGCACTCTTCCCATATCTCACATTTCTCCTTTTATCATCATACCTAAGGACTTCTACACTAACTAGTGGATTGTCCTCGGTAGATCCCTCCGATTACGGCGGATCATGGGAACCAATACCTAACCTTATCATCCTTATATCACCGTACATAAAGTAAAGTTGGTCGGTCAATTTGGTATTGTTCATCGCCATTGGATCCAATTGAAAACCATTTGAAAACAATTCAAATACTTGTGATATATTATCAAAGCTTTTTGTACTGAATTGTTTTGATATTTTAGAACGAGAACTCCCCTCAACATGTGCATCAAGTATTGAAAATGTTTTGCACACGGAGGCAAGAGAAAGAATTTACTTCTTTTGATTACCATTTTCTAAAGATATCAACATCACTTCCCTCAATAGATCAAGTTGGTATAGCATTTCCGGAAGGATGAGGTTTCCATGAATTTTGCTCCCCACAATATGTGCCTCGAGGTTTGAAAAGAGTTTTGCACATACTAGAGGAACTGCGCACATTAGGATGAATGATCACGTTTCAAATCAAAGGTTTAAGATAGATGCTCCCCTCAACATGTGCATTGAAAAATTGAAATCGTTTGTCACATGTGAGAAGGACGGCATGTACATTCTTTATAACCATTTACACGATTATCGGTTTAAATCCAATTTAAATCACACATTCTCCCCGATCACAATTATCAAATCATTTGAGATTTGTGATCTCGTATAGATTTAAATTGATTTTGAAAGCTTTAAGGAGAATTGTGACTTAATTGTGAAAGTGTTTTAACCGATATGGATCGATTTTAAGACTTTAAACTCCATTTATAAAACATGCATGTATATCTTTTGAAAACAATTTAATGCCAAATAACTTTTAATTTAATTGAAATCATTCTCCCCTCAATCAATGACGTAGGTTGTTGATTGAGAGATAGAGATTTGACAAATAAGTCCAGATGATTATCAAAATAGAGATTGAGTTATTTTTCAAAGCATTTAGTTTTCATGAGATAAATGTTTATAGAATCGAGCATAGAATTTGAAAACATGGTAAAACATGGCTCTGTTCTTTCTTTAAAACCGGGTTATTGCACGAAAATGACAATAAACCATTTCTCTTTCTCTCAAATTTTTTTTTTTTTTTTTTTTTTTTTTTTAAATAGAATTGAACAAACATCTAAAGTCCGTGTCATTCTTTGAATGACAAGCACAAAGACCGTAGATATTATCGAACCGAGAAAAACATGACAAAATGACAATATTTTTGAAGATTTTCAATTTTTCAATTTTTTTTATGGATTTTGAAGGTTTTATAATTTTCTATTTGATTTTCGAATAAATATATACAAGAGATAGATGAATATAGACCTTTACTCCTCGTCTTCCTCACGAAGGCGTTTGAGAGTTTCGGTTGAAGGCTTTTCAAACCAAGTCGTGGAAGAATAAACTCAAAACGTTCTCTTGGAAGAGCTTTGGTGAAGATGTACGCTAGCGATATTCGAGACCTCACAAAATATAGTTCCACCACACCTTTTTCCACCTGTTCCTCGATGAAATGATGTCGAATGTCGATATGCTTTGCTCTTGAATGTTGAACATTGTTGCATGAGAGAGCAATAGCACTTTTATTATCACGATCTGAGAGGATTTTGTTGAATTCAAAGCCATAATCGATAATTGTGATCTCATCCATAAGATTTGAGCACAACAAGATGACATAGCTATGTATTCAACCTCTGTGAGAAATAAAGTACTCATTTGCTTCTTTGAAGACCACTCACAAGCTTATCACCCAAAATCGAGCACCTCGGACGTACTTGACGTGTATCTTGACAACTGCATGATCGGCATCGCATAGGCCGTTAGTGACATACCGGTGTCCTTCGGTACCATAGTCCCATATTGATGGTTCCTTGGAGATACCGAAAGACCCGTTAAGCGCTTCAAGGTGCTTTTTAGTAGGCTTAGCACGGTATCTAGCACACATGCACACAGAGAATAAGATGTCCGGTCTACTAGCGTTGAGATACATCGTGGATCCAATCATACTCCTATATTTCGTTTGGTCAATCATGATCCCCGAGAGGTCCTCATCTAGTTTGGTTCGGTCAATCATGGGGTGTCAACAGGTCACTTGAATCAAATCAAATTTCTTTAAAATCTCATTGCATATTTAGATTGATTTATGAAAATGCCTCCGGGACTTTGAGAAATTTGTAATCCCAAGAAAAATGACATTTGTCCCATCAATGACATTTGAAACTTTGAACTCATTTCATTTGAAAACGATCACATTCCATTGGGTCGATCGAGGCAAAGATAATATCATCAACATAAATTTGAACATGAATCAAATGTTTGCTCGACTTCTGGTGAACAATGTAGGATCAATCGCTCCTTTGATGAATCCGGTTGATAGAAGAAACTTTGTGATGTATCATACCATGCCCTTGGAGCTTGCTTCAAACCGTAAAGAGCCTTCTTCAAACGATAAGCGTGAGTAGGATGCTCTTGATTCACAAACCCTTGAGTTGGGCGGCGTGAGCGACTTCTTTAAGATCTCCGCTTTAGAAATGCCGTCTTTACATCCATCGATAAACCACCATGTTCTTGCTAGCGGCATTAGCGAAAAGATTACGATGGCCTCGATTCGAACAACCGGAGCAAAAGATTCTTCAAAGTCTATACCCTCCTCTTGACGATATCCTTTAGCAACTAATCGAGCCTTGTTCTTCAACACATCACCATGCTCATCAAGTTTTACTTTGAAGATCCATTTTAGAGCTATAATCATAGCACGATCTCGAGGCGGTACTAACTCCCATACATCAAGACGATCAAACTCATGAATTTCATCGTGCATAGCATTGAACCAACTATCTTCATTCATGGCGGTTTAACGTCTTTTGGTTCGATCTTAGATAGTACGGAGTTGAAGAAGCACCATAAGGCATCGGTTGCGAGTTGCTTCCGGGTTGATCTGGGACAAGAGGGATTTCAATGATGTTGTCCAATGGATGATCGTGAGTCCATTTTCCGAGGTGTTCATGTGGCATTTGTTGAGGAACGGGGTAGGCGAGTCGATGTCTCCTCAAGAAGATGGTTACGATGATGATTCGGGAGTAGCAAATATGTTTTCAAATGGAGCATCTTGAGAGTCGCAAAGGGATTAACTTCATCATTGATGCGAAACATTTCCATGATGTACATTTGAAGAATGATGATTTGTTGATGAGATCAAGGATCGTGAAGGTGCTTCTTGACTTACAGATATCTGGCCGATGGATTGACTTCATTCACTGGAATATGAGCATCCTCTGTTGTGGGGATCAACACCTCATTAGTAGTAGACTCATACAGTTCATCAAACATGGGATCAAACAGTTTCTTTACATCATCTTCGATGGAGGTACATATGGAGTTTCTTGAGAGGAGTTTGGAACAAGAGATGAACCAATAGGATTGTTTTGAAGTGCGGGTCTGGTGGAGTGTCCAGAGCCATTTGACCGGTCGACTCATCAAACGTAACGTGAATTGTTTCCATGATATTTCGGGTTCTTTTGTTGTAGATTCGTATCCTTTTTGTTTGGTGCATATCCTACAAATACTCCAACGTCGACTTTAGCCCTAAGTTTGCCCAAGTCTTGACCTCATTTGTTGGATAGCACAAGGCACCAAACACACGAAGGAAAGATAGATTTGGTTTTTGTTGTGGACAAGTTCATAGGGAGTTTTCCATGAAAGGTGTGAATCAGGAACGATTTTGTGTGTAGCATGCGGTGGCGATTGCTTGACCCGAGAGAAACATAGGAACCTTTGAGTAGATCGGCATTGTTCTAGCGGCTTCAACAAGAGTACGATTTAGTCTTTCAACTACACCGTTCGTTGAGGGGTTCGTGGAACACTTCTTTGATGGTGATTCCAATGCTTTCATAGAATTCACTAAGTTGTTTGTTGACAAACTCGGTTCCATTGTCGGTTCTAATGATTACGGCGGTTTTGTTTAGTCTAACTGCACTGTTTGATGAGTTTGATGATGATATCGAGTTTCATCCTTTGTCCTTAAGAACTTGACCCGGTGAATCTCGAATAATCATCAACCACAACTAACACATATTTCTTTCCAAAGATATTACGCACCCTCATTGGTCCACATAGATCCATATGAATCATATGAAGAACTTCGTGACGAGTTAGTAGGTTTGGGTTTATGGGCATACTTCTTGCTTTTCCCAATTGACATCTTGAACAAAGATGATCCTTTTCATACTTTAGTCTAGGTAGACCTACAACTAAGTCCTTTACGGAAAGATCGTTGATGGTGCGAAGTTCAAGTGATTGAGACGACGATGCCATAACCATGACTTTGTTTTAGAAGCCTTTGATAACAAGCGATTGGTGATGCTCTCATCATGTCATCGATAGAGATAGTGTAAAGGTTTGAGCCACGAGTTCCTTTCAGCGGTTCCTTTCCATTAAGATCTCTAACAAAGCGGTATGTTTTACAAGGCTACTTCTAGATCGTAATCACGAATTGACCAACGAGAGAACAGTTATGACCTAAACCTTCCACATAATACACTCGAGATGACACTATCACCAACAACATAATCTCCATAACCCATAATAGCACCGAAATGATCATTACCAAATCTAATACCCCGATGAATTTGCTCACGAAGTTCATGAGCCGTGACCGTCTCCAAATATATGCTTGGAGCAACTGAGTCCAGTACCACGAGCGATTTGAGCGATCTGCGGTTGAACACGAGACAAGAATGGATAGCTGGATATTTGGGATCCCATGCAAGAATGGGTTCCATTTGGTTAGTAACAACAGTTGGACCACCCACATCGTAAAAAGAAGCATTCATATCGGATAGTGAAGTAATGGAATCATTGTGAATAGATGCAATACTAGTGTCTCGATTAGCCCTATTTACGGTGTGACCACATCTTAAGGAATAGTTCTACCAAGAGGCATCCATTTTCTAGTGGGCATTATCTCGATTAGTCTTATGACCAACAGTATCCAATAAAGCCTATTCTCACTAATGTTCTTCCGTGGGTTTCCATTGTTTTCTAACTCTCTTCGCTTTTGCTTTTTAGCCTTTTTAGCATTAACAACATTAATTAACGGACAATTAACATCATTAGGCGTAACATTAACATCACATTCATGATTAGAAATGCAATTCAAGCAATCATCGATACAAGGTTTGCAAATAGTATCGAATTGAATTAATTACGATGCGCCTATGGCTAATACTAGAATCAACACGATTCATTTTATTCGATTCAAACTTAAGGTTCCTAGATTGTTCTTCTACTCTCTTCCATGCACATTCTTAGCTTGAGAGGTCTTATCATTCCTTGTATTGTCTTGAGACTTTGACCGCTCCCTTTAATGTCACCGATTACTCTGTAGAGGAATGGGAACATTAGTTTGTTTTACTACTCTTTGCACCACTGTTTAGATGTCTTTGGGATCCGAACTACATGCGGTGCACTACGGTTCACTTTCATAAAGCTAGCTTTCTTGAAATTAGTACTCCTAGAAGGCACATTCGAGTTCTCTTTCCTAGCATTGACGGATCTAGAATCGAACTACTCAAGGGTATACTACGTCTCTCATTCAAAACATTGGGAGTCGAGTGCATGTCATGTTTGGCCTTAGGCATTGAGCATGGAATCAAGGGTTAACTCTCTCACCTAATGTCTTTGGGCATATTGTGATCAAACATTCTAAGATTTCTTGAGATCGTTTGGCATATAAGCATGCATGTCCAATTGCATTATCATGAGGTTTCTCTAGCTTATCCTCTTCAACAATCTCACTCAGCATTCTAAGCAATCCTTAAGGGATGAGAAATATGTTTGAATGGCAAGTTTGTTGTTCCTTAGGTGAGGGGGACATATGTCACGAGATAAAGCGATTTATTACCAGAGTGAACCTTAGATACAACATTCTCCTCATTGATCATTGGCATTTTCCTTTACCCGACTCTTGATTCTCAATTTCCTTTTGCAATAAAGTTATTTGTTCGTTGTTTTTGTTACGAGTGACTTTAATTGATTCAAACAACTCATTGAAATGACGTTTAACCTTTTCATTCTCTTCTAGGAAACTTTCGTTTTCCTTTTGTAAAGCATTTACTAGGTTTTGAAGATGAAACGTTTGAGAATTCGAGAATCTAAAGAAGGAGGCATTTGGGAGCTGTCATATTGTTCGTTTGACCCTTTAATTGAGAGATTTGGGCTTTCAACTTTACGATCGTGTTACACCGAGCATGAATCTGCTCATCTCGTTTGTTAATTTGAAAAGCGCATCAAACTCGAGCATCGAAGATGTCTTGAAATTTGAAGTTTTGACATTTTCTTTGAGATGTTGATATTTTAGTTGTAGATTAAAATACTCAACTTCTAGTTTAGAAAAATGTTTAACCAAATTGTCATGATCATCCAGTTCAATTTTCTCATTTAGTTTAAAATTAGTTTTTCAAGCTCAATGACACGATCATGGGAGACTTTCGAGGCCAGATAGTTCATGAAATTTGGAAGCATTAATAGAGCAATTTGAGCGATGAAAAAGACATCTTGAGCAACACATTCAAGAATAAGATTTTCATTCAATGTATGCGGTTCTTCCTCTCAATCTCATTATATTTTAGTGCACGCTCATAATCACTAATTTCAACTATTATTGCATCAAATTCCTTTTCCATTCCTTAATATCTATTTCTATCCCTTTTAAGACTCTCAAAGTGATCCTTTAAAAGTTTAAAGAAGGGCATGACCTCGCTTAAATAACATTCTTTCATTTGTTCAAAACCCTTTCTCCTTGATTATGCCGGTGGGTGTGATCCTTTTCTTGCAAGTTTTCTCAAAATCAACAAATAGTTGAAAAATAACGTGTTGGCTAATTAAGGTCTTGCTTTTAGTGGCAATTGTTCTAGGAACAAGATGCATTGGTGTGTTAGGAGGATACACGGTAGCTTTAGGCATTTTCCAAATGGGAGGGTTTGTTCTCGCAATATTTTCGACTTTACGCTTATCTAAGTCCATTTTCCAAAAGACTTGTTCGGGAGTCAACAATGTCTGAGTCTTAAACTTGTTCAAGGAAATCCAGTTTTCCTTCTTGTAGTCATGGGGAGTGATAATTACTTTCTTCTCTTTGCACTTAGGGTCATTTAGTTTCTTATTCATCTTCTCCCTAGTTACTTCATCTAATTTCTTGTCATCCTCAGTGCACTCAACGCAACTAGGTTTTTGTCTAGGTTTAAGAATCTCATTTCCATCATAGATAACACTTTGAGTCATTTGCTATCTTTCCATACTGTGGTTGGGTTTATCTATAATGGGAACACTATGCTTATCGCTTAGAACTCTATGCTTAGTGATCATGTGAGCGATCAAATGGTGTTTCCTTGTATGTACAACTTGTTTTCAAGTTTGTTTTCAAAGTTTTGATTAGAAAAATCTCAAGAGCTTTGATTCTTTGCATTAAATTCTTGCTTAAGCATTTTCACATTTTCTTGAAGTTCTTGTTTTTGCTTATTTGTTTTAGAAAGTTTTTCTTGCAAAGAATTTAATTCTTGTTTCAATACTTCTTCTCTAAAATTACTTTTTCTAATTCTCAGACGCACTTGGTCATCCATTTCACGCTCACGGTGGTCAACTCAAATTTAGCGTTGTTCATAAATAGCAACACGTTCCTTATAGGCATTTAGTTCGAAATTACGAATCATCGAGAGCACATGCGGTGTATTCATCAAAGACATAGTCATTGTTGATCGCGAAGATGCATCACTTGGTACAACTTCACTTCCACTTTGATTCACGTATTGATCGTATGGGACAATATTGATATTACCCATATTTTAATATTTGATTCAAAGGTTTCATTGGTTGTACTTTGTCATGCATCTGTTGCACATCGACATCATCGTATAGCTTTAATACCTCGAGATGAGTTTGTCCTTGGATGGGCCATGTGGTGAAGAAGGGATCTTGGGAGAAACAATCGGAGAGATGCTAGCCATAAAGATTGTGTGAGCGAGGGTCCATCATCTACATCGAATCGTATGCATCACAATCAAGAACTTGAAAGGCGTTCGATGATTGTGACCTATCTCCGAACAGTCGCTCATCCACATCTCGCATCATAGGTCTTGGCATTGCCCTCAAGAAGAAACAACAATTCCTCTTCATCCAACGCAACACCATTGTCCCGAGCTTGTGCAAGCAACATCTTATCTCTGAAATGTCGGCGTGCGTGGGCGCTTTGGAGATGTGCGCCCTTGCAATGTGTCCTTCACCACCACAGTTATAGCATTTGATTGTCTTGGATTGACCTTGGTTACCATTTCTTCCTCGATTCGTTGCCCACATATCCTCTACCAAAGACCACCCTTCCCCGATCATACTTGTCTTTCTGAATGGTTGCACCACGATCCTTCCATCTTTAACGATGGCTTGATTATGTGGGTTAGATGCGCTTACGAGGTTGTTGTTGGTTTGTGGGAGAGAATTCATGTTTTGACTAATGAGAAGAGCAAGTTGATTAATGATGTTACCCACGTGTGCATCGACATCGACTTGTTTGAACCGAGGATCGTGGATGAGTTTGTGATTACCATTACCCAAGGGTATGACTTGTGATGCTTTGGTTGTGATTCCAATGTTTGAGTAGAAAGTCGCTGAGTCATTAGGCGAACTTGTCTCACACTGGTTGGTTTTGAACCGATTGAGAATCAACTTTTCAAACATGGCATGTCTCTCATTACGAAGGAGGAAGGCATAGAGTTGCTCATAGTTTGTATGTTTCAATCCTTTAGTGAGTTTCACGGATGTGACAAACTTGTGCCATTCGGGATTCATGTTGTTCACAAACTTTGAGTTCAAATTGAATATTAGGCATGGTCATTCGATGTTCCTCATGTCATTCACTAACTTATGAAATCTCATAATACTCATAGACACTCTCATCCGGTTTCATCTTGAAGTGCTCAAATTAAATCATAGAGTTGGGATTCTCTGCCTTCCATAGTTAATTACAACACGAGAGAAGCATCTTAACGTTATCCCAAACGCCTTTGCATCGGTGTTATGATTGATCGACTTGTAGATGTCTTTAGAAGACCTTGAAGAACAATGTTTGAAGCCACGATATCTCGCATCGAATCTCTTTTCTCCTCATTATCAAGCTCATTGTACATCTTAGGTCCATCCATTCCGTAAACAGAGGAGTACCATCTTCATTAGTATCAAGTATGTCTCTAGTCGTCTCAACCCGATATGGTCCTTCATCAATGGATTTGAGAATGTTGATACCATTTTCCTTTCTAAGGCAATACAATCGATTCGTTGAGCCCAAGAATCGTAGTCGATTCTGTCAAGCATGGGTGGACGAGTATCCGAGCCACCGCTTGAACATCCTCGACAACAGTGGAGATGATAGTAGGGACGTTGGTAGACATGTTAACAGATTATACGGATTTTATAACTCTATGATTAAACCGGAAATAGATTCTTTCACGGATTTTACTAAATCAAGAGAAACCGTAAACAATCACTCAAGTCGCTAGATGATAAGGCTCTAAGTCGCTAGAAACAAAAGCACTAAGTCGCTACCAATTAATTCATTTGCTAGAGTCGCTAGAAACCCAAGTCGCTAGATAGAAAGCAAGTCGCTAAGTAGTAACTCGCTAAGGGTCAAGTCGCTAGCCAAATTTTGCGCAGCAATTCGCCACACAAGTCGCTAGAAACACAAGTCGCTAAAGAGCAACTCGCTACTGATCAAGTCGCTACAACAAGTCGCTACCCATAGTGGAGATTCCACTACTTGTACTTTAACTCGCTAGCTCTAACTCGCTAGTTTTTAACACTGTAAGTCGCTACAAAAACTATGAAGTAAGTCGCTAGCAAGAAACTATACCGAGAGCTAAGTCGCTAGCTTGAAAAACCAAATAAACTTCACTTTTCAATCCAAAAACAACCCAAACAAGATGATTCAAGCTTACCAAATGAAAACCTAAACACTTTTGATGATTCTAAACACAAAAGTACCAACAAAATTCAAACTTTAACACAAGAGATCAACCAAATGATGCAAAACCACTAAACTTTTCAAACTCAAAACCACCTAAAACCACTATCAATCCAAAGATGTGCAAGATATGATCAAACCATGGCTCTTGATACCAATTGTAAGATATTAGCTTTTCACATACACATCAAACCATAACACAAAGTAGCATATAGATGGAATTCTAGAGAGAAAGTTAGAGGTTTAGGGAACTTAGTGAGAGAAAGTGAAAGATATTATTATGAGCTCCAACTCTCTACCTTGGGAGGTAGAGAGTATTTATAGTCTTACATAAATCGCCACACTATGGGTCATGGATCGGGGCATACGGTGGGTAAGAGACCGTCCGTCCTCCACGGTGTTACTTAACTAAATTACTACTTAACTTAAAGAACTACGACTACGAGCTTTCTAACGATTACATATACTTGAGGTGACCGACTCTTTAATACTGGGAATTTCTAATTCCTAACACCTACATGTCATGAAAAATTTTAAATTTGGTGCCAAAAATACCCTAACCGATATTTCTCATGGTTTATTACACAAATGAAATTGGACAAGACAAATAATTAAGGATAAGCATAGTTTCAAAGTTCTCGTTTTATTTTCCCTCCCTACACTTAAACTGAACATTGTCCCTAATGTTCCCCGAAAGTATCAAAGTTATGATAATGGAAGGTAATTAAAAACTGTTAGGAATTAGAAAATTCAGTCCTTAAAGAGTCGGTCACCTCAAGTATAAGCATTCAATAGAAAGCTCGTAGTCGTAAGTTATGATATGTTAGTTAGTAGTTTGTTAAGTAACACCGTGGAGGACGGACGGTCTTTACCCACCGTATGCACGATCCACACCCGTAGGTGGCGCTTATTTGTAAGACACTATAAATACCTCTACCTCCCAAGGTAGAGGGTTGAGCTTCAATCTATTTTCTTTGTTTCACATAGTTCCCAACTCTCTTCCTTTCTCTCTAAAACTTTCTCTCTCTAACTATCTTGAACGCCCCATGTTGATTATGTTTTAGTGTGTTTGTGAAATCCCATATCTTACAATTGGTATCAAGAGCCATGGTTTGATCACTCATCTTCATGCTCTTTGTTTTGGTGGATTTCATAAGGTTTTGGGGTATTAAGTGTTTAGAAGAGTTTGATTCATTTGGACAAATTCTAGTGTTAAAGTTTGAATTTTGCTTGTACTTTTGTGTTTAGGATCATCATATGTGTTTATGTTTTGAATTGGAAGTTTTAAATCATTGTGGTTTGGTTGTTTTGATTGATAAAGTGGTTATTTTGAAGTTTGTACGAAGCGAGTTGAGTCTCGGATATCTTGTTCCTCAAAGCGAGTTGCTTTGTTATTGGATGCTAGTTGGCATATGCGACTTGGCTATTTAGCGAGTTGATTTTTATGCGACTTGGGTTCTAAGCGGGTTGTTTCTGTAAGCGACTTGAGTTCTTAAGCGACTTAGCTATTAAGCGAGTTGTGTCTGTTTGCGACTTGGCCATTAAGCGAGTTGATTGTCTTTGCAGTTGATACTAAAGCGAGTTGGCTATTTAGCGACTTGATTCATTAAGCGAGTTGATTGTGTTTGAGTTGATACTAAAGCGAGTTGGCTATTTAGCGACTTGATTCATTGCTTAGTTGATTGTGCTCAAGTTGATACTCAAGCGAGTTGGCTATTTAGCGACTTGACTCAATTAAGCGAGTTGTGTTTAGCTACTTGTCTATTTAAGCTTATTACTTCTTCGTGATACATTCTTACGGTTGTTCTGTTGATTTAGTAAAATCCCGTGAAAGAATCAATTTCCCGGTTTAATCAAAGAATTGTAAAATCCCGTAGAACTTGTAATCATGGCAAACATTGTTCCTACTATTGTTTCTTCCGTAGCCGAGGACGTTCAAGCGGCGGTCGATACTAGTCCACCTATGCTTGAAAGAACTGATTATGATTCATGGGCTCAAAGAATCGATCGTATTGTCTTGGAAAGGAAAATGGGGTCAACATTCTCAAGTCAATCGATGAAGGACCTTATCGGGTTGAGACTACTAGAGACTTAATTGATACAACTACGGATGGAACAATGATATATGGAATAGACGGACCAAAGACATATGATGAGCTCGATGATAAGGAGAAAAAGAGATTCGATCTCGATATCGTGGCTTCTAACATCATACTTCAAGGTCTTCCAAAGGATATCTACAAGTTGATCAATCACAACAACGAAGCCAAGGCGGTGTGGGATAATGTCAAGATGCTTCTCTCGGGTTCAATTAACTGTTGAAGAGAGAATCACAACTATATGATGAATTTGAGCAATGAGACCGGATGAGGTGTGTATGAGTACTATGTGAGATTCCATAAGCTTGTGAGCGATATGAGGAACATCAAAATGACCATGCCAAACATTCAAATTTAACTCAAAGTTTGTGAACAACATGAATCCCGAATGGCACAAGTTTGTCACCTCGTGAAGCTAACCAAAGGATTGAAGAATACTAACTATGAGCAACTCTATGCTTTCCTTCTTCGTAATGAGAGGCATGCTATGTTTGAGAAAAGGATTCGAGCGGTTCAAAACCAATCCGGAGAATCAAGCTCTCCTAATGATTCTACGACTTTCTACACCAATATTGGTATTACCACCAAGGCATCTCAAGTCATACCTATGGGTAATGGTAATCACAAACTCATTCCCGATCCTATGTTCAAACAAGTCGATGTTGATACACACGGGAAACTTCATTAATCAACCGGCTCTCTAATTAGCCAAAACATGAACTCTCTTCCACACACCAATAACAATCTCGAGCGCATCCAATCCACACAATCAAGCCACCGCCGAGATGGGAAGGTTATGGTGCGGCCGAGACAAGAAAGGCGATGCGAACAAGGAAGAGGTGGGCGGTAGAGGATATGTAGCAAATCGAAATCGGGAAGGAATGGAAATCAAGGACAAGCTAAACCAATCAAATGCTACAAGCGTGGTGGTGAAGGACACATTGCTAGGAACCGCACATCTCCAAAATGTCCACGTAATGCGCAGAATACTTGTAGATAAGATGCTTGCTTGTACAAGCTCGGGATAATGGTGCCGCTTTGATGAAGAGGAGTTGTTGTTTCTTCTTGAGGGCAATGCCAAGACCTACGATGCGAGATGTGGATGAGCGACCAATTCGTGAGATAGGTCACAATCATCGAATGCCTTTCAAGTCGCCGATTGTGATGCATACGACTGATGTGGATGATAGACCCATCGCACACAATTTTTATGGCTAGCATATCTCCAATGGTTTCTCCTAAGGTCTCATCTTCACCACAAGTCGGTCCTATCCAAAGACAAACTCATCTCGTAGGTATTAAAACTATACGATGATCTTGATGTGCAAAGATGCATGACAAAGTACAATCAACTGAAATTATTGAATCAAATATTGAAAATATGGGTAATATCATTGTTGTCCCATATGATCA